>JAJJWX010004733.1:0-331189 GCA_023529315.1 Papaver bracteatum | reverse complement strand
ACCATCTCAAATTTGAAATCAAACCCAAATATCTTCTCACCCTGAATTTCTCCATCTCCTTGTTGTTCTTCAAAGACAACAACCATACATCGACAATTAACCATTTCTTACATTGTCATATCATCCATAGAACCCATCTTAATCTCGATAAATGTACTCCAATCCTTCACTATGTCAATCACCATCGAGCGTCAACAAAACCCATTTCCTTCCTATTCAAACTGAGGAATCAAACCTCAATCTCTATTGAAACCCTGATTTCATCGGACTTGTTTCTTCTCGAGAACAAATAACAGCACCGAACCCATTTCCGATTCATCTCGAGCTTCTCTCATCAATTCCATAAAACCCATCACCAGACTTGAACCAGAGAAACGAATCGAGAGCAACCCAATTTCGATCAACATCATCATCTTGTTCTATCACAGAGATCGAAACCTAATTTCTCCAATTCAATTTGTTACGAATCAATCTCTGGTCTCGGTTCAAACACCCATTAACACGGTGCGCTTTAAATCGTTCTCAAATTACTCACCATTTTCTTTCGATTTAGAACATCATCGAGCTTAATCAATTCCTTTGACGTCGCTTTTCTTCTTCGTACTTGAATTTTAAGTGCGAATGCGAAATAATTGAGAGGCTCTCAATTTTAGGGTTTAGAATAATTAGGGATGGATCGGGTTCGGGTCCGGATTTAGGTTGCCCACGGGTGTGGGTCCATATGGTCCAAAGGATTTACACCCACCATTAAAACCACCCATTGAATAGATACTACAACCTTCCTTTGGATAAGGGCTATCCAATTATAATAACATCCACTTTTTTCATGTGATAAGGGGTACCCCGAATGAGAGCCCCTTAACCATAGCTGGGCTCCAGGATAGTGTCCGCCCCTAAAATGACCTTTTTGCCCTTTTATCTCAAATTGAATGATTTCTTCTCCTTTTCCTCCTTGCGACTCCAGAGTACCTAATAACTCAAAAACACACATAAAATACATAATTTACTAGAAAATAGCAAAGAAAGCATAAACTCTTAGATAGTAAATTAGGTGTATTCTACACCTATCAATCCCTCGCCCGCCTTAGATTCGATTATATATGGCCCGCCCCACTTTGGTGATAGTTTTCCGCCTCTTTTGTCGCGCTCCCATTCAAGAAGAAATTTCCAACACCTGCTGCATTCTCTTAAATTCTATTGGCTCTTGGTCGGACGCGTAATATTCCTTTGTAACCTCCTTTGATAATTTTCCATTTTGTAACGCCATTTCTCTTGTTTCTTCCAAGTCATTAGTTTATCAAGATTGGAGCCGGATGACACGTTAAAGCCTCAGCTTCCTTGTCCTTGTGGTAGGGATCATGCATTATTGGTAGGATTGCCTCGGTTCCGTAGGTAGCATGAATGGAGAGAATCACGTAACCCTTCAAATGGTATGGTTCTATTCATGCCCATAGGACATTATATAGCTCCTCACACCAATTTCCATATTCCCCATCTAGTTTTTTCTTCATGTTATCGGCGATAGTCTTGTTGGTGATCTCGGCTTTCAAGTACCTCGCTTAGTATCTGGGAACTTATTATCAAAGATTTCTTATAATCAAGTTAAGAATATTGAAGTCCATTTTTAATCTAGACTTGTGCCTAGAGAAAAACTTGGAGTTAACTCAGTTTCAAGTGCTCACAATATAATTCATCTTAGCAATCTCGATCATCGTTTTCATAATATGCATGTCTTAATATCTTCTTTTCGATATTATAATATCAAATTTATAAACTAATGTATTTCTTTTTATTCGATTTCTCGGTTTTGGTACCAACACCGGGACCAATGCCTAGGTCGTTGGAGTGGTTTTGCCTGATTGTCCCATTCATTTCTCCTCTGATCATCCTTTATATAGTTTAAAACTACTTTTGATTTAAATATTTATGCAGATCATACTCGGTTCTTTTAAGATTTCCTCTAACATACTTTATTCTCTCTCTCATGTCGTTAAGTCTGACAGCAGACAATATAACCGTCTTAACTTTATACCAATGTCTAGCTTTAATATGCGGAACAAGTCTGAGTACAAGTGTAACACATTCACCTATCAAAAAAGAGGTGATGTTTTTTTTATCTTGATTTTTATTCTTGTTTTGTTCTCCAAACCATCATGTCCAATCTGCTCTTCTTTTCTGAGTAGGCTTTATTCAAACAAATCTTTTACTGTTGGTGAGTTTGATAAAAAATTTAAAATCTTTGGATAAAATTAAGGAAATCTTTATAAAAACTAAGAAAATGAGTGTTTTATGATTAAGTTTTATTCTCCTTAAGACTATGATCTTGCACTCAAGAATAGACCATGGTTTATAGAAGGAGATTTGGTTGATTTTAGTTCCATGGAACCCTATGATTCCGATATCTACAATGGATCTAACAAAGCAACTACTCTAGTTAAGACTTTATGATATGCATCCAGAATTCCTGCAAATTCTACTATTGTGAAAGGCATTGCTTGGAGAAATTGGTGAAGTTAAAGAACCTCACCCTCCAGTTGTGTAGTTCCAAAGGCAAAGTTCAAAAAGCTTTAGTCTTAATCGATGTAAGAGATCCACTTAAAAGAGGGTTTTGGATGAAGAATGCTATTAGGAGGAAGTTTGATACCGCTATTCTATGTGAAAAACGGGGGTCAACAACCACATCAATATTTCGTTCAACAATTTGAATAGACTAACTCCAATATACTTTCAAGAGAATCAACTAGACAGTCAGACTCAATCTTTAGAAAAGTATATCAAAGAGTTATATCTCAATTTCTCAATTTAATCCGTAATCAAACAAATAGGAATTTTTGTTTATTGAATAAGAGAAATAACTTGGACGATATCACAAACCAATATCCAAGTGTCAATAAATTCAATAAAAAACCTAAAGGCCGGATTCAAGAATTGATTGAATTTAACACACAACCTGTGATATTTTAATTACATAAACAAATATAATGCGAAAAGAAATAACACAAACACCAAAATTTTGTTAACAGAAACCATAAATCAGAATAACCTTTGACCTAGTCCAGCTTTGAAAACCACAATCGTATTAAGTCGCTATAGACACTATCCTACTACCAATGAATTTCGAACTGGAATGTAGTTGAGCCTTACCAATCTCACTTTGATTAAGGTACAATTGCGATCCTTATGTCTCTCTGAACCCTAGCAGGATTCTATGCACTTGATTTCCTTAGGTTGATCTCACTCACAACTAAGAGTTGCTCGACCCAAATTCAAGACTTGATAAACCAATCATTCTCATACAGAAAAGTCTATTGATATAGATAAACTGCCTCCCAAAGAAATACCTATGAGTTTTGTTTTGTCTTATGATAAATCAAGGTGAATATGAACCTATTGATATACCGGACTTATATTCCGAAGAACCCTAGAAATATCAATCACCTCACAATAATCTTTAATCGATGGAAACGAAACAAGATATTGTGGAATCACAAACGATGAGACGAAGATGTTTGTGACGTCTTTAATCTTTACCTATCGGAGATAAATCTCAAGCAAATATTAGAAAAGATAATACTCAATCATGATAGTATAAGTAAGATCGGAACACACAACTACATAAAATAGTTGGATCTGGCTTCCAATCCCAATGAAGTCTTTAAGTCGTTAACCTACATGGTTTGGAATAAACCCAAGGTTAAAGGAGAATTGACTCTAGTCACAACTAGTATCACACATGAGGTGTGGAATTAGGTTTCCCAGTTGCTGAGTTCTCCTTATATAGTCTTCAAATTAGGGTTTGATAGCTTTGGAACAAAGCAATCAATATTCACCGTTAGATGAAACCACGATCTAAGAGCCAAGCTAAGTTTGCTTGAAACCAAAGCAATATCTCTCCACCTTTAGATGCTCTTAGCTTGTTACACACAAATGAAATGGACCTACATTTATATATGGAAAACCGTGACTGAAATGTGTACACTAGGTTGGCTCAACAATAGTTAACCGGTTATCCATATGATGAATACTTTCATATCAACCTTATTCATCTTAACCATAACTAGTTCAAATGAATCAAAATGAAACTAGTTATAAGATTATTCAATTGTTTATATTCTTATTGAAGTATACAAGAACACAATTAAAACAAAATCAGTTTAATTTACTCGAATCAATTCATGAAAATTATAGCCACGGTTTGCAAAAGATTGCATTCCTTATTATATATAAATGTATTAGTTTATGGCACAATAGATTTTATAACTTAACCCACTCAAGAATGCAAACGGGCATGCATACTTAAGTGGTCGGACTTGGACTGTGTCCAACAGTACGCAAACAAGTACGCATACTATCACACATCCAAAACATCAGTTGAATTCAGGACGCGTCACGTGATACAATAGTTCCCTGACTTCAACCCGAGGTTCGCTGATCTGTTACAATTATGCATACCAAGGTTCTTGACTCTACTCCTCGCCCAAGATATGTATATCGGGTATGCATACTACACTGTCTTGGATCAACATATATGTAAGCACGCATACTATGTCTATAATACAAATATGGTTAAGTGTTCTAAACTATTTCAATCATTGAAACATTCTTAGAGGATGACAATAGTTATTTTTCACAAACTATTAGCATCAAAGCTATTTTCAAGTGATTGTCATAATCAATACTGAAACATTCTGAGCCTACATCAAATGAGATGTTACAAGGCGATTTTCATATGATCATCTTTTCACTTTCTTCAAGATCATAAGATGAACTTGGTTTTCAAAGCTTACCAACATATATTTAGAGAAATATGTAGCGAGTTAAACTCAACTTTCGAAATATCAAATGTGTATAATGGAATACTATATAGCTATCACGACTTTTGTCTCAATATAGAGATAGAGTAGAAATAAACTTTCAAGTGATAGATGAGTTTCAGTATTCATATACCTTTTGTTGATGAAGTTCCCAAGCTCTCATTAATAGTTCTTCGTCTTCAATTGATAAGCGCTGAAGTATAAAGCTCAACTACACAATCTATCCTAGTCCAAGACATAGTTATAAGTAGACTAGAAATCAAGACTTATAGTTTTGATCACTAAACTTGAAAAACAAGCTTGAGATGAAATGCTTGACGAATTTTGACGGCAATGCTCTAACAATATCCCTTTTTCAATTTTAGTGACAAAACTATCAATACATATGGATTACAAAATAAATAAACTTTGTAGATTCTCATCCAAATGCTTGATCTCCTTTATTCTTCAATATTACTCTAAATCTTCGTCACTTCAAGTACTCGATGATTCTGAACTTGTTCAACTCAAGATCATAGTTATTGAAGATCCATAGCCATAACAATGAGAAAACGGTTTCTCTCCAATCATTGTTATACACGCCTTTCATAGTATTATTACAAAATCAAAGTCAATTGTATCACAACTTTGACAACAATACTATGGTGATATGTTTCACTCCCCTTAGTCAATACTTCATCTCACAATGAAAACCACTCCCCTTACATAATGAGCCGTAAACCATATGTATTTATAGTGTGAACTACACATTAATTCTCTCCTTTTTTTAATATAAATTGCAAAGGTCAGAAAATTAGTGGGATCCTAATGGAATTTTCATAGAGATACTTCATGACCAAAAGAGAACATATCAACTTTGTTTCGATGATTTCACATAGTTGAAACTTAGTGTATTCATCAAGGAGTTTATAAAGTGTTTATAGGTGAAAATAGTTACTAGGTTTTGGTAATTGCGGGTGTGAAAGGTGAGAAAACTGTTTAAACCCTAAACAAATGTACTGCAAGAGTACTTTAAGTTCGAAGATCAATAAATACAAGTCGGCCTAAACCAAGAAATGGCGTTCCAGACTTGCTTCGGTCACAAAGAGAGGAGAATGGGTTGGTTTTGGGGAGGGAAGCAAGGAGAGTGTGAGACGAGAATAGTTTATTCGGGAGAGCAGTTGGGTTTCTATGACTTATTAGAGAAGTATGAGAGCTCATGAGGAGAGCTAGCAGTAAGTACTTAGAGTGTTGTGTGGTCCTAATGAACTTCTTGTTCAAATGGAAATAGGTAAGACCTATTTATACAAGTCAGTAGAAACGTACTGGTGTCTTTAAGGAGTGGGGAAGTAAATGTGAGGAGTGGTAACACGTAGCATGGACTTGATGTCCCATAAAGTGGTTAACGCATGGAATTGGTTTTCATGAAGCTGTGCGTTATGGAATTGATGTTCCAAAAAGTTTGTTAAACTCACACCTTTATGTCCCATGAATTTCCCACATAACTCCGTATTTACTAGGCGCCTCGCCCTTATGACACTTCCTTATGAGGGGCGTAGTGTGCGCAAGTTGTAGACCAAACCAATACCCAAAGAGAATCCCCTTGTTGTGTTGATGTCTCGAATATTTTGGAAAACATGTAAATGTTGTTGTGGCTTGGCAAGTCGAGCTCGGGAACTTGCTATCTGGTGACCTTCGATGGTCGAGATTTTGCATCTTGAGAGTGCGTTTCACACCTTAGTTTTGGTAGTGAGGGCCGTCGTGGTGGCGCGACTAGTTGGCATTCCATGGTTTGGCGTGGCCAAGCTTAGGTTTTCGGACCCAAAAGTCATGAGGTGACTTTAGATGGCGAGGATTCGCTCTGGGTTTGAAGGGTGGCCATTGATGGCCGCATGCCTTTGTTTTGGTGGCCGCATATGGAAGGTGCGACCAGGGTGTTGTTTAGACTTGGCGCGTGGGGCCAATGGTATGTATGGCCGCATGGCATAGCTATCTTTGGTCAGGTGCGTGACCAAGCTAGGGTTTTTTGGGCCAAAGTCATGAGGTGACTTTGGGTGGCCAGGATTTTCTCCTGGGTTTGAAGGGAAACCGTTGATTGGTGCATGCCTTATCTTTAGTAGTCGTGGGGGAAGGTCGTGGAGGGTAAGCACGGCTAGTGACAAGCGGGACGCTTGGCTTGGCATGACGTGACTAGCATGGCTAGGGCCAAGGCAAAAGTGTGTTTGGCATGGCGCGACACAGCTTGGCTGGTTTGGTTTGGCTTGGCATGTGGGGCCAAGGGGTATCCATGAGCGACATGGCGTGGTTTGTCGTGTAGCGGACTTAGGTTTTCGAGCAAAAAGTCGTGAGGAGACTTTAGACGGCCGGGATTTGCTCCGGGATTGAAGGGTGGCCATTGATGGCGCACACCTTTGTTTTAGAAACCCTAATTAGCGCCCTTCACTATAATCATTGTAGAATTCTAATACGGACTCGGATTTTGACGGTCCTCCTTAAATAAACCGGAAAAGAATTTCCCTATCTCCGTGCGCGAGATATTTCGGTTTAAAATGGAACCCGGGAGGATAAAACATCCCGCGAAACTCATGAGGGATGGCGGCATGGCCGAGACTAATATGGCATACCTTGGCGCAATTAGGTTGGGATGGCATGCCATGACTAGCATGGCTAGGGCCACACATGCGGGATAGCTTGGCTAGGTGCGTGACTAAGCTAGGTTTTGGGCCAAAGTCGTGAGGGGACTTTAGACGGCGAGACGGTTTGCTCACGATTGAAGGGAAACCGTTACGGTCACCTTTGGATTCACTTTAGTAGCCGCATGGGGAAGACGGCATGGTGGCGCGGCATGAGGGGACATGGCGCGGCTTGCTTGGCTAGGTACGTGACCCAGCTAGGGCTTTGGGACTAAAGTCATGAGGGGACTTTAAACGGCTAGGATTTGCTCACGGGATTAAAGGGAAACTGTTGATTGTTGCATGCCTTCACTTTTAGTGTCCATGAGAGAAGGCCAGCAAGATTGAGTGGCTAGCATAGCTAGGGCCATGGCATGGTGCGATTGGCATGGTGTGGCTAGCTTGTGCTAGGTGTGGGTGGCATGATTTGCTATTGGCACAAGTGCGGTTAGCATGGTTGGCATGCTTTGGTGCGGTTGGAGGTGTGGTTTGGAATGATTTTCCATTGGTACACGAGATGTGACTAGCATAGCTAGGGCCATGGCATGGTGTGATTGTCATGGCGCGCCCTAGCTTGGGCTAGGTGTGGTCGGCATGATTTTCCATTGGCACAAGGGTGCGGATAGCATGGTTGGCATGCTTTCGCCGGGTTATGTACGGGCATGATTTGCCATTGGCACACGAGATGTATTAGCATAGCTAGGGCCATGGCATGGTGTGATTGGTACGCGGCTGCTTGGGCTAGGTGTGGTGACATGATTTTCCATTGGCACACGTGGGAACTAGGGTTTGGATTGTGCAAACCCTAATTTTGAAAAAAAATACCCAGGTAATTATTTTGACACATTAAAGGTTTGATAAATGTGCCTAGTAAATGATTTACTACTTAAATGTTGAGATGTCAACTAATTTTATGGTTTAGTGTTTTATGATTTTAACCACAAGCTAAAACCACCATCAACATTAAGTCCCCCGCTTAGCTAGGAACAGTGCCTTGTTGTGGAGTAAGCATATGATAAATGACAGATTTATATTTAATCGAGATATAAATTATTGCAAAGATGGTCGGAGAATCCGACTAACTCTTTTGAGCGGGGAAGAGATTTTTGGCTTCCATATTGTTATCGTACTCATGAAGTTGTACTTGGAATCCATCACTTCTGGGAGCAGTGGAGATTAATGTTACACGTTTGGTCCTGTGGCACATCTCAAGTAAAGGTGGTGTCTTGGAAGGCAAAGCAAGTGGATGGCTTGATCGAGGGGCCAAAGGTAGCTCGGTCTGGTCGCAACAATGGCATGGTGGAACGTGCGAGGGCGTTAGGCATGGTGGGACCAGGTGATGGAGAGAGGGCTTGGATAGGCGCGTCAATGGCATACATGGGCGGATAGTCGCGGTGGGGGTGTGGTATGGTGTGAGTGGTCTTGGACGTGAAATTGGTCTTTGCGGGACCGGTTTCCCTTTCCCTTCCTTGGCTCAAAATTGAAATCCTTTCCTTGTTCGGAACTCCCAATTATCATGCCCATAAAAAGGATGGTTGGCCCTCTCCCTGATTCATGCCCTTTATTGTTTCTTCTTTTGCCGATTGGTAGAAGTGAAGTGGATGAGAAAATAGGTACGTCTTCAAGATTTCCTCTTTGGCTTGTTCTTTTGGGACCAGATTTCCTTTCTTCATTCCACGATTTAACATGGAATTCTTTCCTTATTCAAAAATCTTTTTCTAGAGGTAGTAGCATCTGCAATCCTTTCATCTAGAGCTTTGCAAAAAAATCCTGTATGATTGGGTGTCTTCGTGGCTAGGATTTGAACGCGAGGCGGAGTGCTAGCATGGTCATGGCATGAAGGGGGACCCATTATCACTAACGGGCATGGAACAGTTTGGGCCGCTGCAGAAAGTGCTTGGCGGGCATGACTGGTAAGGGAAGCGCCTTGGATGGAAACACTTGCAAGGGAAGTGCTTGTGGTTTTAGGGCTTGAGACGGAAACCTAATTAGCGCCCTTTACGAATCGTCAGAAATTCGCTACGGAGTTGGATTTCATGGTTCTCCCCTTTATCGGACAACTAAACATAATTCGAGATCTCCCCCGGAAATATTCATGTTTCGAGCTTGCTTAGAGGTGAAACGCTTTTTCTATTTTATGTCGCTCGTCCGGACGTGCTTTCATCTCATGTCTCTCCAGTGGATTCCAAAAATTTACCAAACTCCATTGCATTCTTTGGATGAATGGATGTGGTTGCGTTTGAATCCATCCTTGATTTTAGGTTGTTCGAGTGCAATACGGACCTTCGATCAGCAATGATGTATGTTGTGGATCTTGATATGGCTTAAATCTTCCGAGCCACTAGATGAAATAGATGAATTGGGAGATCATTGCCGACATGCTCCATCAAGTCTTGAGGATTGTTTCCAAGAGACATCCTTTGAACCATATTCTTTAATCGAGACTATCGTATAGAATGGGATGCGGTGAGCAATCCCCAGTTATATTTTTTTGTTAGATCCGATAGACGGCCAAACATGTGAATGTACCTACGTGGTGCGTGCTTTTGAGTCTTCGATGGACATGCGATTTCGTGGGAAAAATTCTTGCGGCTTGTAAAACTTCGACAGTGATGATGTTGAAATCATAAATAACACCGTTAAAGGGGGTGAAACGCCCAATGCTGGTAGTCCCCATGTGTAGCCCACTTTCATTGCATCGCCTTGAATCCACGTCCACGGGATTTGATACAAACTTATTGTACTCTTATGGATGTGATTTGGGATGCTCGAGAATATCACATGGACGAAATACTCGGATAGTAAAGTGGTAAAAATGAGAGAGTTATGTTGTTTATCGTGGCTCCTCCGCTTCTTCTCGAAAATGTTTGTGCGTTTACGGGGTCATCTCATGAATCTTCGATGGTCATCGGGATGGATCACAATGAGCGATCAGTCAGCACTTTTCTTAGCATCTCTGGTTATTTCTTCCGGTAGGCTTGGATCTATTGCGGCCTTGTAAAGTGTTGCGGCGTCTTCTAGACAAAAGAGAGGTGATGATATTCTTATCTGCACCCTTGAAAAGTAAATTACCTCGTCGTGACTATGACCTTTTGGTTGACTGTGTCTTCGAGCTTTGGCGGTGAAGGGATTACATGTAGATCCTCGATCCCAAATGTGGTTTACATGTTTCCATCTTTGTAGTGATCGTGCTTTTGGTGAAGCTCTCTTGGTATCAACAAACGAGCAGATCGCTTCTCGGTGATATGTGATCGGGAGAGACTACATTGTCATGGGAACAAAGTAGGTTGGCTTTGGATGCGTAAGAGAGCAACCTGTCCATGAACATGAGCTTTGGCGGGAAGGAGGTGTTGAAGCGTCTTCGGTTCTTAGAGAGACGTTGGAACGATGCCACATCAGAACTCTCGGAAACGATGTTACCATGTTGAATTCGAGGCTACATTATGTTCTCAAAATAGACATCCCTCAAGTATGCAGAGGTTAGAGTCCCCTGTTTCATCTATCGATCGTGCTTTCCGGGAGAGGTTGGGGTTTGAAACGGCTTCCTGGATAAAATGCGCTTTTCACGGATGTTTCATCATTTGATCGTACGACTTAGTGTGCCAAGTTCCCATCGTTCGAGTCCACGGCTTGACGGAAGAGGGTCTGTGAACTCGGGAGGTTCTTTGATTTTATTTTCCTCGATTTTGGAGAAGTCATTCCTCATATTTTATGTGTGATGAAATTGGATTGTTGATCCTCTCATCATGGGCATTCAAGAGCAACGCGAGCCTCTTCATCTATAAACGCACGTCCTCAAGTGTCTTTGTCTTTTAATCAAATAAATAGTGGTAAAAGGAGGTCGGCTTCTTCCGTCTCTTCCCAAGATCTCGCCCTGATGGTGAAGTGGCACCTCGGGTGGCGCTTGGATCTGTCATGCTTGAAGAAACATCGGGGAGGAAAACGGCTCGGCTCGCATCGTAAGTGTATCGTTCACTGAAGTCTTTGATCCATGGCGCTTCTTTGGCTGGTTGTGTAGTGGATATGATGGCGCCTGAAGGGCGCAAGATTGCATCAACGGCATGCACGTCGAGTAAGCACGCCTGGTTGGCGCGTCTTGATCTTGTATGGTAGGCGGTTCCAAGCTCTGTACGGTGATCTTGTCTCTGTGAGGCGCGTACGGTAAGCTCGTCTACTAAGCATTAGATCGTCTTGGAATGGGCATCGGCTCGGCATAATGCGACTTTAAGCGTGGTATGGACTTGTTCTTGGGTACCGATGCCTCTTTCTATCGAAGTTAAACAAGAAATCTTTTTTATTCAAATTCCAAAAGTGTTATTCTTATGAAAGGGTTGGCTCCACTTTTACCTCATATATTTGTTATCACGTCATGGTGTTAGCGGTAAAATGATAGATAAAGTGGGCAAGCATATTCCAACTATGTACTCAAAATAAGTTCTATTTCAAATTTTTTTATTTTTTTCTTGTGATGGTAAACCATAACCATAGGTATGCCTTTCCATAAATTTGTAGAAATATTTTTCTTCTCGATCGTGTAAACCCTAGCCATGGGTATGCCTTTCATAGACTTGTGAAAATACTTCCTCATAAATAATTCTTCCAGTGTTGTCATAATAACTTGTCTGTAATAGTGACAGTAGTCATTTTTGTGCGGAGGGTACGTACGGGTATGTGACCTCTTTTTTTTTAAAGAAAGGCAAACAAAGCGCACTGGTTTATGGTTTTATTTCACGATTTCTTGGGTTGATAGATAAAATGTTACCTTGACGATTTTGGATTATATATTTTTGAAAAATGATTGGAATTGGATTGGCTATGAATGAGAGTGACGCACATGTCCCAAGTAAACCATGGAACCGGTATTTGGTAGATGACATGGGATGAAACATGGTTATAGGTTTTATCAAAACTTGAAAAACGAGACCACGTATTTTGTCGAATAAGACTTACTCGGTTTCTCAAGACTTACGATGAAAAATAAATTTTTTCGGGCGTAGGACCAAGTTTATTCCGAAAAACATGGCCAAGGGAAGTCCACAAAGTGTTGCGGGTGTTCTTTGAGTTGTCTAATGATGAGCCATCAATCCTATAATGGATCGTTTTTTCTAACCCATGGGGAGTCCCCAAGCCATCCTTGTCGGGTCATGAATGAGTCGTTGAGTGGCGAGTTAGGGTGAGTCTCTTTCCATACCATCTTGACGCCTGGGTTGAAGAATGAGATCGATCAAAAAGTGATATTGTAACAGATAGATCATTCCTCCATTTGTGGTCGCCAATTGTTTATAGGTGAAAATAGTTTCTACCGGTTTTGGTAATTGCGGGTGTGAAAGGCGAAAAACTATTTAAACCTAAACAAATGTACTTCAAAGGAGTACTTTTAAGTTCGAGAGATCAACTTACAAGTCCCGCCTAAACCAAGAAATGGTTCAGTTACAACTTGGTCTGTAAGAGGAGGAGAATGGGTTGGTTTTGGGGAGGGAAACAAGGAGAGTGTGAAGCAGAGAATAGTTTATTAAGGTAGAGCAAGTGGGTTTCTGCGGCTTGTTATTAGAGAAGTATGAGCTCACGAGGAGGCTAGCAGGTAGAGTATGCCAGTGTTGTGTGGTCCGAATGAACTTCTTGTTCAAATGGAAATAGGTAAGACCTATTTATATAAGTTGTAGTAAGAACGTTACTACTGGTTTCTTTAAAGGTTAGGAAGTAAATGTGAGGAGGTGGTAAATCGTATGCATGGACTTTATGTCCCATAAAGTGGTTAACACATGAAATTGGTTTTCATGAAATTCTTAACGTTATGGAATTGATGTTCCAAAAGTTGGTTAACTCACACCTTTATGTCCTGTGAACGTTTCCACATATCTCCATGACGACTAAACTCTCACCCTTATGACACTTCCTTATGAGGGCGTAGTGTATGCGGCATGCTATAGACCACCAAACCAATACCCAAAGAGAATCCCCTTATTTGTGTTGATGTATCGAATGTTACGGAAAACATGTAAAAACATTGTTGTGGCAGCAAGTCGAGCTCGAGGAACTTTCTACACAGCACATGACCTTGACGGTCGATATTTTGCATCTTGAGAGGTGCGTTGCACCATAGTTTTTGGTATTGAGGGTCATCGTGGTGGCGCGACTAGGTTAGCATGCCGTTGGCATGGCATGGTTTGGCTGTCCAAACTTAGGTTTTTCAGACCCAAAAGTCATGAGGTGACTTTAGACGGCCAGGATTCGCTCATGTGTTTGAAGGGTGGCCATTAATGGCCGCATACCTTTGTTTTGGTGGCCGCATAGGGTAGGTGCGACCAGTGTGTTGTTTAGACTTGGCGCGTGGGGCCAATGGTGCATATGGACGCATGGCATAGCTAGCTTTGCTCAAGTCGTGACCAAGCTAGGGTTTTTGGGCCAAAGTCATGAGGGTTACTTTAGGTGGCCAGTTTTCTCCTGGGTTTGAAGGGAAAACCGTTGATTGGTGAATGCCTTCAAGTTAGTAGTCGTAGGGGAAGGTCAGGAGGGTGGCACGGATAGGGCCAAGGCGAGTGCTTGGATTGGCATGACGTGACTAGAATGGCTAGGGCCAAGGCAAAGTGCGTTTGGCATGGTGCGATAAGCAGCTAGGTTTGGTTTGGCTTGGCATGTGGGGCCAAAGGGTATCCATGGGCGCATGGCGTGGTTTGTCGTGGCCATACTTAGGTTTTCGGGAAAAAGTCATGAGGAGATTTTAAGACGGCCAGGATTTGCTCTGGGATTGAAGGGTGGCCATTGATGGCCGCACGCCTTTGTTTTTAGAAACCCTAATTAGCGCCCTTCACTAGAATAGTTGTAGAATTCTAGTATGGACTCGGGTTTGACGGTCCGCCCCTCAAATCAACCTGAAAAAATTTTTCTATCTCCATTCGCTAGGATATTTAGGTTTTGAACTCGTTCGGAGGAGAAAACAGCCCGAAAGCGAAACTCGGGAAGAATCGGGAGGGATGGCGGCATGTCCGAGCTAACACTGGCATACCTTGGCGCAATTAGGTTGGCATGGCATGCGATGACTAAGCGTGGCTAGTGCCAAGGCATGACACGGCTAGCTTGGCTAGAGTCGTGACCAAGCTAGGCTTTTAGGCCTAAAGTCGTGAGGGGACTTTGAGGCGGCCAGGATTTGCTCTGGGATTGAAGGTCAACCATTGATGGTCATACAACTTAACTTAGTAGCCGCATGGAAAGGCCAGCATGGTGGCGCAGCATGAGGGGCCATGGCCCGAACATGTTTGTCATGACACGACTAGCTTGGCTGGGTACATGACCAAGCTAGGGCTTTGGGCCTAAAGTCGTGAGGGGACTTTGACAGGACATGATTTGCTCCTGGGATTGAAGGGAAACCATTGATTGTTGCATGCCTTCACTTTAGTGGCCGTGAGGAGAAGGCTAACAAGATGGCGTGTCTAGCATATCTAGGTCCATAGCATGGTGCGATTGGCATGGCGCGGTTATCTTGGGCTGGATGTGGCTGGTATGATTTGCCATTGGCACAAAGGGTATGGTTAGCATGGTTGGCATGCTTTGGCGCGCTAGGTGTGGCTGGCATGATTTTCCATTTGGCACACGAGATGTTTTCTAGCATAGATAGGGCCATGGCATGGTGCGATTGGAATGGCGCGCCTAGCTTGGGCTAGGTGTGGGCGGCATGATTTGCCATTGGCACAAGGTGCGGCTACGCATGGTTGGCATACTTTGGTGCGGTTGGGTGTGGATGGCATGATTTGCCACTGGCACACGAGATGTGGCTAGCATAGCTAGGGCCATAGCATGGTGCGGCTAGCATGGTTGGCATGCTTTGGCGCGGTTGGTAGTGTTGGCATGATTTTCCATTGGCATACGAGATGTGGCTAGCATAGCTAGGGCCATGGCATGGTGCGATTGGCATGGCGCAGCCCCAGCTTGGGCTAAGTGTGGATGGCATGATTTTCCATTGGCACAGTGTGCGTCTAGCATGGTTGGCATGCTTTGGCGCGGATGGGTGTGAGAAACGGCATGATTTTCCATTGGCACACGAGATGTGGCTCGCATAGCTAGGGCCATGGCATGGTGTGATTGGCATGGCGCGAGCTAGCTTGGGCTTGGTGTGGCTGGCATAATTTTCCATTGGCACACGTGGGAACTAGGGTTTGGCTTGTCGCAACCCTAATTTTAAGAAAAAATACCTAGATAATTATTGAGAACATTAAAGGTTTGTTAAATGTGCCTAGTAAATGATTTACTACTTAAATGTTGTGGCGTCCTTGTTGCTAAGTTTAGTGTTTCACGATTTCAACCCTAAAAAGCTAAAAACCACCATCAACATAAAGATAAAGAAAATTCTACTGTATTCCTAACACCTTCCCACAAAGATATTGCAATTAAGCACAAGTTCAATTAAGAACACTCCCCCATAAATGTCATTCCCAGAAAGAACAAAAATGAAGCCTTACTTTTACAAGAAAAAGGATTTCTTTGGACATAATCAAATCACATGAAACATAAATTTGCATTCAAAAATCTCAATTGAATTAACCACAAAGGAAATGATCAATTCAATTTTCCATCCTCAACATAAAGAAAACTTTAAGACAACTTCAATACATTCCAAAGATGTGGATCAGGGAAAGACCAATCTTTGGAATAAACAAAGATTCATTCTATCTTTTTATCATTATTTGCATAGAGACATGTAATAGTCTTAATCTTTGTAAACAAAAGTTCATCTATCTTCCATCAACTATTTGCATAATGACATAATAGGCAACTTTTGTTGTCAAAGTTCATTTTATCTTTATCAATATTTGCATAATAACATATAATTGACTTAATTTTTGAGCATATAGGGGACAATCATAGTTCACGGACGCAAACACACATATCCCATAACAAGTCGCAATATATAAAACCAAAAAAGATTAATAATGCAAAAACATCTTCCAAATAAACTTTTATAATTTAAATAAAATCTAAAAACATTGCAAGATGAAAACCGTTGGCAATAGCTATCGCACTCTGATAATTAGCTATCAAAACCCTAGTTATCTTTCTTAAAACAAAAAGAATGAATTCTCATAAGTTTCCTAGAAAGTGAGACCTCGAAAAATTATTTATCATCCCCGAACTCCTTGTAGTCAACACCATGGGAACATAAGGTTCATGAAGATATGAGTCAATTCAACAAACCTTCTAGATTGATCTTAGAACACAGGACTTGAATTTCAAAGTCCTTAAAACAATAACTTTATTTCTTGAATCTCCTTTCTAGTTTCCTTGAACTTTTCAAGAACATTAGAAAACTTAAAATTTGAAGAAACAACTCTTGGCTTCTTCACATTCCTTCTTTTTCTTTTCAAAGTTGGAGTACAAGATATTTATCTTTTTCCTTCATGATTAATGGATTAACAATCATATTAACATCTTTTCCATCGGGGGAGACATATGTTTGGAGATGCATACAAGTACGAAGATTGTGGGAGAAACTCACAAAATAATTTCAACAAACGGTCTTATGATAAAGAGTTTCAAGAGAAGGAAAAAGGAATATAAGTTCTTGAACCTTTAAGCAATAAAGTTCACGTACGCACAACTCTCAACCCTAAAGTGGGGTAGAGGTGTCGATTTTAACCCGTTTTATTGATTAAATAGGGAAAGCGGTTCAATATCAATTATATATGAAAGATGGAAGAATTTCCAAATGGACAAAAAATAAAAATAAAAACAAAAACAAAATTTCTTTCCTAAAGCACAGGTGTGTAAACTCTGGTCTCTTTTTAGACAGGCACATGAGACAAGATACCAACAACAAAATTAAGTTGTTCTAGGGTGAACAATAATCATCACCACATAATCCTTTTTAATGAAATTCTTAGAACCATGTTCCCACGAGGCAGTTTAGGCAGTACTCTTTTCTCTATTGGTCTAGTATTTTCTCTTGAAATAACTTCTTTGGAGAAAGTTGAGTTTACATACCTCGGATGACTTCGAATAAGTTTGAGCTTGTTTGCTAATCGATTTGTTCTTCGTTAAAGTTTGTTGACATATCCTTATCTTATGTTTGTACTTGAATTTTTTGAGATTTCATGACCCTTGAGAGTACAATAAGAACATGTCAACATGTATGATGGTTCGAGCGTCATAGTTGTGTAAGCATCAGACACTGAGAACAAAGAAAAAATGAGACATAGAATTTAAAATGAGACACACATAAATCTATTTTTTCTTCTTCGAATGATTGGTTCTCACGAAAGAATATCAAGGTTGATGTATGTATTGCTACAATTATCAAAATCAATATTTTCCGCGGAGGAGGATTGCAACACTTGACATTTTAGTGCTTTATTAGAATCATTGTGATCGGACATTTTGTCGAGAGTTCGCGACCAAGACCTTTGTTCCCGTGTATTTTTCTGCGATTTGGACACTCGTTTGAAAAATGACCAAATCCTTTACATAAAGCACTATGGCATATCCTCATCATCGATGTCGTCAATATCCACGTTTTTAGGAGGAACACGATTATGAGTTTATCTCTCTTTGACGATTTACTTCTCTTCAAAAAGAGATCTCTAAAGTAAATCGGTGATCAAATAGATTGACTTATCAAGATCTTCATATGATAAATCAGCCTCGAAAGATCATCTTGAGAGATGCAAACACTTTTATTTTTATCATGTAATTTATTGTTCTTTAGTGCTTTGAAAGCAATATCCTTCTGATTTGGATACATGCTCTGATCAAAGAATCTTTAACTTCCCAACGGTATTTATGGAAAGAGTTGCAAAGTTTATTTCCCTCAATGATGGTATGCTTATTAGAATCGTATCTAGATGGCAATGATAAGAAATTTTCATCACAATGTCCTTTTAGGAATAGTCTTGTAGCATAAGATGCATTAGCAATTTTAGACACTTTGTGATTAAATTCATCAAATGAATCTTCATCATATCTGAAGGTTTTCCCAATTAAATTTAGGTTTTGAAGCTAACTTCTTTTCCATGAATATTCCTTAATCTGATTTCTAAGATATCCCAAGCATCTTTTGGAAAACTTCGTGCAAGTAGTCACATGATTAGGAGATCCCAGGGGTAATGGCATGGATGATAGCATTTAACCCGCCAATTTTTCTTTGTAACAAGAACTTCCACTAAGGATCATAGTCACGATATCCTTTGGAGTATCGTTCAATAACTAAGGAGGATCATAGCTATGCTGCTTGAACCCATGATTGAAAATCATGTTCTTGAATAAAGGCATAGCAATTTTCCCACAAGTAATTTGAGCCATCGAGAAGGCTGGTGGTATGTTTTATAGAGATAACATACAATCACCAGATTCACTATTGCTACAAACATAGAATTATGATGTATTAAAAGCGTCTTTTTTATTCGATGCAATTGAAAAAGCGGGGGTCTAACAACCATACCCAATATTTAGTTTGGCAATCTAAATGGACTAACTCCCATATACTTTCAAGAGAATCAATAGGCCGATTGATCAGACTTAATCTTTAGAAAAGTATATCAAAGTTATATCTCAATTTCTCAATTCGATCCGCAAATCAAACAAATAGGATTTTTGAGCCGATTGAATAAGAGAAATAACTTGACGGTATCACAAACCAATATCCAAGTGTCAATCAATTCAATCAACAACCCAAGGCCAAATTCAAGAACTGATTGAAATTAACGCATAATTTGTGATATTTCAATTATATAAAAAAATATAATTCGAAAAAGAAATAACACGAGACTTTGTAAAATTTTGTTAACGAGGAAACCGCAAATGCGAGAAAAACCCGGGACCTAGTCCCAATTTGAATACCACACCATTAGTTACTTAAGAGGCATAGTGAAAAATGAGGTATAAACTTAATAGCTTGGGACTCCTGTATGTCCAATAAGATGGAGTATGGGCTTTAGGAATCACAGAGCGATTACAACAATGCTCTAATAACTAAACTAGCTTAGGCACGTGATTGGAAATCAGAAAAAACCATGGATTGATAGTATGAAATCTAAGTACTCTCCTCATTGTGACTTCTTTCATCTGCGGGAAAGACATCAAATTCTTGGATTTGGAAAGGTATAGGAGCGGGCTTTGGAAATTGTTAAAAAATATCATAAATGGGATGTCACATATGGTACTAAAATTAGGATTTGTATGATAAATGTGTTAGGGTTTAGATTATCCACCAACCCAAAGGATTCCTTTAAAGATCAGTCAAATTGTTTATGTGTCACGATCTCATGCTTGATTCAAAAAGATGGAATGTTCCTTTAATTAGGAAGTTTTCCCCAAAACACATAAATACTTTGACCTTCGGATGTACCTGGTACAATACGGTGAGATAAATTAATTTCGGAACCAAATAGAACATGTGGTTTCAGTTAACTAACTTACAAAGCTCTAACATATAGCTCTCATATTAGAAACCAACAACTTCAACACACAAAAATAATATCGTAAATAGCTTGGGAAATCAAAATCTCATCTAAAGTGTTCCTTTTTATTTGAAATTCCTAAAAGGAATAGTACTAACTAGGAAAAAGTTGAGTCACACTAAAGAAATATATAAGGTCATATGTCCTCGTTGTCTTTCTCATGAGAAAACTCTACAACATCTTCTAATTGATTTACATTATGCTAGTTCGATTTGGCTAGCCATGAACATTAATGTGTTTAGCTTAGGTCACAAAACTTGATCTTGTCAAGAGGATCATGTTTGGTTCTCTCATCCTCGGGATTGTGATTGAAGCCACGTCCACATGGACTCTAACTTTTATGTGTCTTTGCTGACAAATTAGGAAAAATAGATGCATAAGGCTTTTCAAAACAAAAGCATGAACAAATGGCATATTGTTAGTAGCATTCATAGTTTGGTTTCTCACCTGTTCATATTTGCATCTCAATGGTGAAATATATGGAAATAATAAAGATTATTTGGTCTCCCACTAAAATAAACATCTCAAAATGAACATTGGCTTCTTATGACAATAATACAAGAAACTTTGGTATTGGGATAATTATTAGAGATTCCACAGTGCACTGGGGCATCAAGGGCAGATACTTCCATTGAGGAATAGATGCAGAACATGCAGAATGCTTGGCCATGAAAGAAACTATTATGTGGGCCAAAGAGAGGAAGCTGGATAATGTGATATTTGAATCAGACTGTCAAAATATGGTCAATTCTCTTAACAATGCCAACCCTTTTGTACATTAGATAAATCAAGGGATTGTGGAAGAAATAAGGCATCTAGTATCTACTTTTAAGTCTTTTGGTGTGAATTGATAAGTGAATAATTCATATGATTTTAGTGTCTATTCCATACTTGTTTTAGCTATTATTCTTGCATGTATTCGTATTATTACTCTTATTTTCTATTATTTGCCTCTAATAGGTGACTCCCTCAAAAAGGAGATACAAAGTACTGAAAATATATATGAAGAGAAGTATTCCAAGTATCCAAGTTCCCAAGTCCAAGAGAAGTGGAAGAAGTGCGACGAAAAGGAGAAAAACGCTCAAAATCAAGAGACGGGCCAAAGACCGATCTTAACTCATTCAAATTAAGGATTTATCATCATCATCTTAAATATAATTGAAAGATAAAAATAATGCAAAAATAATGAGGTAATTCCGAGTTCGGATAAAGAAGTTGTGACCAAAACAAGCTTTTATTGAATATCGAAGACAGTGAAGTCCATGAGCTAGGTTTGCATACCGAATTGCAGACTTAATTCCGAAAATTTCTGCTGGAATTTAAATTTTGCATACTAGGTTTGCGAACTTAGCAAATGGGAAACGTTTATTCACACCTTGGAAGACCTAAGGGCACGTTTGGATTCGTTATTTCGGGTCGGGTTCCTAAACCTAACTAAATACTTGGAAACCAAGCAATGTAAATCTATAAAAAGGTATTAGGTTATGTAAAGAGATATTATAATCGATAATATCATATCACAAGTTCTACATCAAAACCTAGGGTTTACCCCTTTAGGGGGAAACCACCATTATTCATCTTCCTTGTAATATGAGTAGCTAAATCCTTTGTTGATTAAGGATGAATTCAATATTATAAGCGTGAAGCTTTATTATTAATACAAATCTATTGAAAGTTTTTATCATCATCGTTTGTTTTTACCATATCTAGGGTTTATGAGTGATTCTTAGATTGATTTGGAGTGCACGCTATATTGATCAATTGATTTTTCTATTGCTAGTAGAAGTTAGAAGATAAGTAATCGTCGAATAACTCTCTACACAAGTAGAAATCGCGAGACCTTACAGAGGGATTTTGTGGAGGAATCGTGTATGAAGACAACACCAGCAAGTAAACCTTGAGCTAAGAGTTTAACTATTGGGATTAACCTAATTCACAAAGCTTAAAGCATTCAATTAGATTACACCTTGAGTGAGCTACTACTTGGTAGTTCGGTTGAATAGAATCTGATATTGGATAGCTTCTGTATCCGTGGTATAAGGAATTTTTGGAATAGCACTGAGCTAGATGCTATTCTACGGTTGGTGATGAATGGTTCTTACGAACAATAGATAAGTATTCTAATCCTGTTAATGCTTGGTATCAGCGGAGGATTCCTTAATCATCATTTTCTTCTTATTGTCTCTTTATTTATCTTAAGACCAATCCCCCTTTGTTATTTACTTTATCTAGCTGATCAAATAACCTATTAATTACATATCTCTGTGGGAACGATCTCTTACCACCTCTATATTACCAGTTAATTAGTGGGAAATATCATTATTAATTTATTGAGCCTACGACAGCCTATACAAATTTAGGCGCCGCTGCCGGGGAGCAGTTTCTAATTGATTTGTTTAGCTTGTTTTCGATATTTTTTTTTAGATTTTTGTTTTGATTTTTTTTTCTTTCTTGTGAGTCGTCATGTTTCCTTACGGAAATAACATGTATGGAGCACAAGATTACAAATATAATAGTGGTAATCAATATGGTTTTCAATCTCATCCATATGAAACCTACCAACCATCCTATGAGTATAATCAAAAACAATCTTTTGGATATGATCAATATCCCATGGAACCTTATGGATATTCACATACATATCAACAACCTTATGACGGGCATGTAAGTGAACAATCACAAGGATGGCAGGATAGTTCTAACAAGTTTTCTAGTCTGATTGATATGATGCAGCAATATATAGATAAAATGGACCAGCATATTCAAAAGATGGATGAGCGCAACCAGGCTAGGGAAACTTCAAAGAGTCAAATCGCTCAACTCGATAAGAATAGTTATGAGGAAGAAGTTTGGCCTCAAAGCCAAACCAATTCCGAAATTCCTATGGATGACAATGAATATTTTTAGGATGAACAACCTTTCGAAATTCCTTTAAACAATGATACGATTATGCCAACTCCGGATCATAATAACGATCATTAACCTATTCAAAAGGAGGAGATTGGGTATGACATATTTATTGTTATAAATGGCGTAACGTACTCAAATGAAGAAATTAGGAGTTGCATCAATGAACTAGACGTTTTAGGAAAGGATTCTGATTCTGATGACGAGGTTGTTGAAGAGATAGAGATTGAGAGTGAAACCAGGTTGATTAAAGTCATGGAAGACCCAATTGACCTAAATAATAATAGTTCGGTATAGGACCACGATATACTTAAGGTAAATAATTCATCGTTAATTACGAATGAGGATCCGATACAAGGTTTGTCTAAACCTTTGCATAATTCTATATATATTTATCCTTTCCATCCAATTGAAGTAGTTCCGAAAGAGTTGTTAACCCAACTTTTAGAAAAATACCTCACTTAGGATTGAAGTTATGTGCTTCCAAAGTTTTAACGGATTATTTTATTTCTAAGTATCCACCACTTGATGTGTTTGATTTGAGTATTGTGCAGGTTCGCCAAGATGAAAAACCTTTTGAAGTTCCCGAATTCAATGTTCTCTATCCACTTCCGAGTGTAAAAGGACTAATCGTAGGGGAAACTTCAATAAAGTGATAGCTTCAATATTTGTATTTTGTGCTAACGTTTTTGTGAAGTTGTTATTTGAACTGAGATGGTTATTTGGAAGGATTATCAAATTTTCGATTATTGGTATACGGACGATAACAATAACGTCTGGATGATGACGTTAAACCAAGCGTTGCGTGGGAGGCAACCCATCGGTTTTGTATATCTATTCCTTTCTTTTTTTTAGTTTTCTTAGTTTTGCAAATCATATCCGCATTTCCATCTTAGATTTTACAAAGTCTTATATCTATAATGAAAGTTTTGACGAATTCTCGTCGAAAATTCAGACTACGCAGCTTGTCACGAAAACAACTCTTGAGACTTCATACGAGTCCGATTTGAGTGGTTGAACCAAACTTTTAAAGATAACAGACATATCCTTCTTTTCCAAAAAGAAAATCCGAATTTGGAGTCTGTTAATTTGGAGCGATAGGCCTGGACATTTGAGTTTCGGTATTTTTCCAGAACTTTTTCAGATTGCATGTCAGTCAGTCCGGAGGCCATAAAAGTCAGACCATTTATAGAAAAACTGTGACCTTTTGACACATTATACTCCCTCCGTCCCACCATTAAATGATCTAGTTTAAGTTTGCACAATTTTTAAGGCAAGCAAAGAAAAGAGTACTTTTAAGCATTTTTTACAATTATATCCTTATGGATAATAACTAGTGAAATATAGAAATGATTTATCTATCAAACTACTCCAAGGATGTTCGCAAACTTCATACCATTGAAAAACATTTTAAAACACCTACTTAACGAATATAAACATGCCTATCAAGTTATGCATATTTCTTATATTTTTTATATTTAACTAAAAGGATAATTTTAAAAATATCTCCTTTTTTAATGATATAGGTCACTTATTAGTGGGACAAAATATAAAATCAAATAGGTCACTTAATAGTGGGACGGAGGGAATATAAAAGACGTAGGCGAACAACTTTCGCTTAGGATGTTTTTCCTAGTTCCCTACCCATTGGTACAGCTTTTTGAGTTTTTCAGGGCTAGTTCCTACCCATTGGTACGCTTTTGAGTTTTTCGTATCGTTATGTCGTAAATCAGAATTTTCAATTTTGAACATTGAGGACAATGTTGAGTTTAAGTGTGGGGAGTAGTTAAGTATGTTTTCCTTGCATATCTATAATATAAAGCAAAATGATTTGTTTGGTGTTGGTAACCATATTTTTGGTGTCCCATTTGAAATAACAACTCTGCCCCTTCATGATCTTTTTCCTCCGTTAAACTGACGCAAATGTTTACAAACGTAGGGGCAATATAGACTAAAGTGCTAAACAAATGACGCGATTGCCCCTCCGTGTTTTTGAGTTTCTTATTTGAGTCATCGTAATAACACAAAAAATTGAAGGATATGTTTGTAAAAATATAAGATACTATTGGATCTAATTTTATTTTTTCCAGTTTTCTTCTCAGGTGAATGTTGATCTCTCCTCCACCGCTACCATCATCCGACGGTTTAATTGAGACTATCATCACCCGCACTTCTCAATCGATTGAATTTGAAACACCACCACTGCTTCCAATCGTCGCCGCCATCTCCACCACCAACTTCACAGTTAGGGTTCAAAATTTCAAAATTATCGTCTCTTCCGTCTGCTCTTCAACTGTCACCACCACCCTCTTCTTCTACCATAATACTCTCATCAGATCCACCACCATCACCAAATCATCATATACGAACCGAAATCAAAATTCTACCCATAATTTATCTTATTCAATTTAGCACCACCACTACCGTACAACACTATCACCATGACCATAACCAGCATCACCACTCTCAGCCAGCACCACCAATTCCAATCGGATTTGAAATTGAAACTGTTGAAATTGTTAATTTCTCCCAATTTTGAATTTTGTTGAAATTGATATTCTCTGAAATGCATCGACAAAAAACGCAAAACCCAGTTGATATAACCGAATCATTAGCTTTATCTTAAGCCAGAAAATTGAATAAAATACAGGGAACCAAATAAAGAAAACAAGAAAGGAGGAAAAGAAGAAGACGGAGCAACTTCAGTTTAAATACATCAAATTTCGTGGTGCATCCATAAATGTTCCTAAAACCATAATCTTTGGATTGAATAGAGTTCATTTGGACTGAGGGTTAGGCTGTATATAGAAGAATTAAAATTTGCAAATACTCCGAACTAGAAAGTTCCCTTACGTTTATGTATTGAGCTAGGCAATTACCGAATAGCCCTTACGTTTTTGGAATATTTTAACATGTGGTAAGCTTCTGTATGATAAGCTGCAACGTGGATTAAAACTGAAAAGGTACATGCACTAAGCTGAGTTTAGATTTTAGAGACATCTGTTTAAGCTCAAAGATGACTTTCGTACGTAATCATTTAATCTTCAAATAATAGTTTAGTATTATAAAATTAAAATTAAAATTATAATATAATAGTCTCGCTAAAATAATAAATTAAAATTAAAATTAAAATATTTTTTTTTAATTTTTTTTAGCATAAAGTAAAATTAAATAGTTATGCTTCTGACATCTTATTCGGATTTAAGTTTGAAATATTTCATGATTCTTGATTCTATTATCGTTTTCGTTCCTGTTACTCCCTTTCCTGGTAACAAAGCCACCGCCACATCCAAGATTATAATTTTTTACGCCGATGTCGCGCCATTACGGCTGGGTTATCCACTAATGAACTATTCAAAAACATGTATTCTGGAACATGAACTTGGAAACAAATTTCAGAAACATGCGATATGATGAAGACGTTTCATAAGCACAAATTCAGAACAACAATCTATGGATAATGCAAAGAAAGTAATTTTATATTCAGATGTCATACCTTTAGCAAGTATTTAGCGAATGCAACGTTATCAGGATCTTAACTTTCAAGTCTCATATTTTGCATCAGCTTAAACACGGCTATCAGTGAATATATTCCTTTATTACTATTTAAAAGTAATTGTGTATTGACGCGATACACCGAACAAGAATGGTGTATTGACCCGATACACTAGGTGATAATAACACCCCTCCATCCCGTGCCATTATGGCACGGACAAACCACTAGTAAATAAAATAAAATAAAATAATAATACTCTTTGATTTCTTGCATTCTTGAGACTTCATATTTTGGAGTTAGTTATGAGCTATTTAGGATGACACTCTAAACCTTTCAGGTTGAAACAGTTCTTACAGCTATAGATTGAGTTCCATTTTGTCATTCTACAATCCTTAATTATATACGTTCATAATTGAATGTGAAACTCATCTATGGTAGTCATTTGAAAGATTCATCCTCGTAATTAATCATTACTGAATCACTTTCTTTTTATTTTTTGCAGTTTTATGTTTCTCTAAAGTGATTTGGTGGGATCCTGATACTGCCGTGGATGTTGTAACAAGTTAATCATTAGTTGAGTATTTGAAAGCCCCATAAGACAATTGTCTTACACTCGTAAAGAGTGAGCTGGAAAAAAAAACAAAAACAAAAAAACAACAACAACATATATATAAGGCTCTTCTTCTTTTATCAACATTAATAAATGATAGGTCCGGAATTGTGGATTAATCATAGTCGATGAAAATAAAAACCTATCATCATTATATAGCAAGTCAAAAAGACTACTGATGAGGTTCTTGACACTTGGATAGCAGTATGTGTGAAACGTTGTCCCTGTCTCCGTCGCCTAAATAAGCGTGGAATGTAGGATCCAAGGCAACTATCATGAACTTGCTGAAAAGGAAACATGCACTTAGAGTATCTAATCATGTGGCCAAGTTAAATGGGTGCTTTTGCCAACTATTCCGCTATAAATATATATATATATCCTTTGAAAACATTCATAAAGTATTGTGGGTAACATCTTTCACTTAAGTCAACATTTACACACTTCACTTTTCTATTTCCATATTCTTATCTATCCATGTGATTTCAGTATGCGAGTGTTGTCACAAACGTCGCAACAAGTACGATGACTATCTTAGTAGAGTTTTGTAGTCACATTGAATGTCACATGCAAGTAATTGCTAATGTGTGATGATTGGAATGTATGTGGAATGTTTTCAGCTAAAGAACTTATGCAAGCTAATTATTTAGCTATTACTTTGTGTCTATCCTTAGTGGTTCTTCCAAGGCAAGAGATTGGAGTAGGTTTTGTGGGTATACCTATTGTAAGCCCTCACGAGACTATAACTCGTCAACTAGGGACACCTAGGTGTTCAAAGGATTGTTATACATGCTAAGTGTAACCGTTTTCTCAACGAGATGGAGTTTTTATAGTTAGGATTAGTTTTATTTAGTTTGCTCGAGGACTAGAAAAGGCTAAGTGTGAGGGAATTTGATAAGTGAATAATTCATATGATTTTAGTGTCCATTCCATACTTGTTTTAGCTATTATTCTTGCATGTATTCGTATTATTACTCTTGTTTTCTCTTATTTTCCTCCAATAGGTGAATCATCCAAAAAGAAGCTACAAAAGGCTGAAAAGATCTATGAAGAGAAGTATTCCAAGTATCCAAGTGCCCAAGTCCAAGAGAAGTGGAAGAAGTGCGACGAAAAGGAGCAAAATGCTCGAATCAAGAGACGGGCCAAAGACCGATCTTAACTCATTCAAATTAAGGATTTCTCATCATTATCTTGAAGAGAATTGAAATATAAAAAAAATGCAAAAAGAATGAGGTCATTCCGAGTTCGGATGAAGAAGTTGTGACCAAAACAAGCTTTTATTGAATATCGAAGACAGTGAAGTCCATGAGCTAGGTTTGCATACCGAATTCGCAGACTTAATTCCGAAAATTTCTGCTGGAATTTAAAGTTTGCGGACTAGGTTTGCGAACTTAGCAAATGGGAAACGTGTATTCACACCTTGGAAGACCTAAGGGCACGTTTGGATTCGTTATTTCGGTCGGGTTCCTAAACCTAACTAAATACTTGAAACCAAAAAATGTAAACCTATATATAAATGTATTAGGTTATGTAAATAGAAATCATATCCATAATCTCATATCACAAGTTCTACATAAAAACCTAGGGTTTACCCCTTTAGGGGGAAACCACCATTATTCATCTTCTTTGTAATATGAGTAGCTAAATTAAGGATGAATTCAATGTTATAATTGTGAAGATTTATTATTAATACAAACCTATTGAGAGTTTTTATCAATATCGTTTGTCTTTACCATATCTAGGATTTATGATTGATTCTTAGATTGATTTGGGTGCACGCTAGATTGATCAATTGATTGTTCTATTGCTAGTAGAAGTTAGAAGATAAGTAATCGTCGAATAACTCTCTACACAAGTAGAAATCGCGAGACCTTACAGAGGATTTTATGGAGGAATCGTGTATGAAAGACAACACCAGCAAGTAAACCTTGAGCTAAGAGTTTAACTATTGGGATTAACCTAATTCACAAAGCTTAAAGCATTCAATTGGATTACACCTTGAGTGAGCTACTACTTGGTGGTTCGATTGAATAGAATCTAATATTGAAGAGCTTCAGTATCCGTGGTATAAGAAGTTTTGGGGATAGCACTGAGCTAGCTGCTATTGCTGCTATTCTACGGTTGGTGATGAATGGTTCCTAAGAACAATAAATAAGTATTCTAATCCTATTAACGCTTGTAACGGCGAATGATTCCTTAATCATCCTTTTCTTCTTATTGTCTCTTTATTTATCTTAAAACTAATCCCCCTTTGTTATTTACTTTATCTTGCTGATCAAATAACCTATCAATTACATAGATCTCTGTGGGAACGATCTCTTACCACCGCTATATTACCTGTTCCGTCATGACTTAGTCCGTGACATACAAAGCTGGTGTTCCTGCGCGCAAAGAGGCTTCTTTGGGGTTGGTGTCCGATGATAACAAAGATCTGCGTCCAGCTGATATCTTGGTGCTTAACTGGGAAAATGGCAAAGACGTGTGTATGGATGTCACAGGTGTTTCACCCTTCACTGGTGATGGAGTTCGTGCCTTCGTCCTAGGTCAAGCCATTTCAAGGGCTATTTCGCGCAAGCGTAATAAATACATGGGTGAATGTGATTCGCATGGTTATGGTTTAGGTGTTTTGTCTTTTACTACTTTAGGAGAGCTTAGTGAGGATTTTGTTTGTTTTTTCAAGCGTCTTAAGAATTGCTTAATTAGTAAATGACGTTGGAAGTGGTTTAGGTTGTTTTATTTTTCATAGATTGGGTGTAGCCATTCAAAAAGGAGTTGGGGCCCAGCTTGTTGCTCGGTTGCCGGCCAAAAACTCCTTGGTGTAATTGTATTTTCAGTAAAAAAAAAATAGTAGGAAATATCATTATTAATTTGTTGAGCCTACGACAACCCATACATGAATCATGTTAAGAGAACATCTAATAATGTTGCTCATGTGATAGCAAACAAAGTTAGAACTAATAACTCCTCTTTTGATTTTCAATGGTAACATCCCGGAAGAATATGACCAATTTATAAGGGATGCCAAGATTGTTAGTAAGAACTTATGTAATTACAAACTACGAATGAAGCTGTGTTTTGCATAAATTTTTTTTGTGATATATTGGATAGCTTTACATTTTAAACTTCCTATCTTGTAATCAAGTTGTGATATATTGGATTTTTGTAAAATCCGGAGAGTTCGGTCGATTCTAGGTTAACTTGGGTTAGGTTGAAGGATATTATAGATATTTTTAGTAAAAGTCAATCCCCCTCTTTAATTATGATTCCCTCCTCTCAATTTTTCCCTTCCCAAATCCATTCTTTCCCTTATATTGACAAGATTCGTTTTTCTTTTTCCATGCATACGGGTGGTATTTGATTCTTTTTTTAGAAAACAATTTAGGAGAGATTTTTATAAGAGAGTGAATTAAGTCAGTTATTTCACGAGTGTATTTATAGGGAGTTGATTAAGAGGAGCTCCTTTAGGGATTAAGTAGAAGATTTATAACAAAACAAAATAATACGAGGAAAAAAAAATATTTAATCCCTATTGTAGGTGTAAATTATCTACAGATCCAGGTGGCAACATCCTAGAGCCGGTGTACCCAAATACGAAAAGACGCAAGTATAGAGCGAAGATTATCGGGCGCGATATTTAAGGAGCCACGTGGATCGGGCGTAATAATGTCGGACAAGACTTGACCCGGACTTCGATAAAGTCGACAGGATAAGGCGTGGCGGGTCAAACGAGGAACGATGGTCAAACGAATAAAGAAAAACGGGTCACATCGGGTAACCATAAGGACGACAGAAAATATGGGCGACATCGCGTTAATAATGCACCTAAAAAGATCGTCCTGAACGGAGGATAGGCGAGGATCCATGATACATCGGCCACATGAGACGACGAGAACCGGCCCGATCACGGAAGCGATAAATAGATGTAACATGACCAACACCTTAATTTCGTTGTATAGAACTTCTCCTATAAATAGAGGGACTTGTATTTCAAGAGAGGTAGGTTGTATTTTGAGGGAGAGGAAAGGAGAAAAACTCGAGTAAGCACGAAGAAGAAGAAAAGTGAGTAGTAAGTGCATCTTGTAAGGAAATCCCACGGAGAGCAACACCTTTGTAACACTTCTAAGTAATAAGATTCATCCTTTCACCCCGTGGACGTAGGTAATCATACCGAACCACATAAATCTTGTGTTCATTGTGGAGTGTTTACTTTCATTTGAGATGAGCATTGTGTTTCTATCCTTTGGATGTAGTTTGTAGTAAAATGCATCTACACCTATTATTAAAAATCCGACGAATAATGGTTTGGATATGGATAAAAATCTCAAATCCACCATTTAAATGGATTGGAGCGGTTGATACCAAATCCACATCCACCCATATGGAGATTCCACTGTCTTTTTAAAATAAACTAACAGGTTGACCGTAGCACAACACTGTGATCATACACCAATGCCAATGGTTTGAATATCATTGACCACAATCATGTTTCTTCCCTGCCGAACTCACAATCCTAGTTAGCAAGTCGGGATTCAGCAAACGTACGGCATACGTACGGGTATTATTCGGTATTATAAAAATTAAATTCGGTCAAAAATACGGTCAACGGTTCGTGATACGATAGTAGTTCGGTATGGTATACGTACGTGTATAATTCGTTTTAGAGATATCGATTCGGGATACAAAATTCGGCATATATTAATTATTAAAATGAAATATATATAAGAAGATGTAGCCATGTAGGTGGTCGATTTGATTTGGGTATTGAAAATGTTGTATATATAAAACATAAGAGACGCTAACACCAACGGAGCACTGGTTCAGTGGAGATGGGGGTGTTATAAGGAGGTAGCACTTCGAATCTCTCCATGTCCAATTTTTGGAAAAACAAGAAAATGCAACGTTGGGCCTTGAAAGAGAGAAGATAATGGTCCGAACGAATGCGTCCGATTCTAAGTCGGAACGTCAAAATCGCGAATAATCCGGCGAGCTCACAAAGTTCACGTACTGAGTCTGGAGTTGCAATAGGACGAGCGTTTCATTCGATGACAACATGTTCGAAAAAATTCGCGAATGATTCGCCGAATTGCTAACTAGGCTCACAATCACCTATACAAGATAAAAATACCCACATCTCACTTCCCAATAACATAAAAACTCACTGCCACGTGTACGGCCTACAGAAAATAATAAGGGCAATATCGACAATAGCACGTCAATGCAGCAGAGAACCCCATATATAGATACCAAAAATAGGGCCTCGTAAAGATTGCAAGAAAACGAAAACGAAAGGGAATTCAAGAAAGACGAGAAGCCCTCGTCTTGTTTTTGTACTTTTAGTTCCCAAGAGACGACAGAGAGAAGACACAGAGTGAAAAAGAAAGAGAGTAAGACTAGCTCAAAGACCAGAGAGAGAGAGAGAGAGAGAGAGGTTATCATTATGACGATGATGAAGAGACAATGAAGAGACCGTTAGTTACTTAGAGAGGCCAAGAGTTTGCAGTGGCTAGTTAGTTCACCAGCAGTCTTTGGTCAAGTTACTCCACTGGTTTTCTTGTTCTGGTGCTGCTGGAGGTGTTGTTGCGTTGGTGGGCTAGTTTTTGACAGAATTTACGCTCATCGGAAAACCGCTAGTGGTTTGAAATTTGATGATTAAAAAGATTACCTGGAGAATTGAAATTGTTAAGCTAATACTCATGGATGAAGATGCAGGATCAATGTCTAGGTACTTACTAGACCCATCAGCTCAAGAATTCAGACCATCAAGAAACAACCTTTCTTCTAATTCTTCTCGTATTCCTCTAAACCATCAACCAATTTACTATTCTCACCCTGTTAATACTACTGGTTATTATGATGGGTTAGCAAATTATCAAGAAGATCACTATAAGAGTTCGCTGACGACTACAAGGTATGCTAGACCGGTTGCGGAAGTGCAACCGTTGCCACCGTTAACAACAGCGGCAACAAGAGCTTTACTATTAACATCTGTGCCATCGGATGTAAATGAAATGATAGTGAGAAGAGATATGGAAGTGTTTGGAGAAATAAGAGCAATTCAAATGGAAAGATTACATTCAGATGGAATTGTAACTGTTCATTTTTATGATCTGAGACATGCACAATTAGCTATGAAGAGATTCAAGAACAGCACATGCAACATCAAATCAGGTCCAGACAACATTATAATTTCTTAATGGGTGCTACTAATAGCAATTGGGATAATTCTCAGCATCCCAATCAGCACAGTCATAATTATCAGCAGCAAATTCTTTCGCAACCAGCACCGAGTAGTTATCGTGGACTGGTTGCTGGTCGAATCGTTTGGGCACAATTTACAGTTCCTGTTAAGTTACTAGGTCATGGTGGACGTAATCAAGGAACAATTGTTGTGTTCAATTTGGATTCTAGCGTTTCTATGTTGACACTTAATCAAATCTTTGAAGCTTTCGGTATGTTTGTTTACATTATGTTTTCTTTATAATTATCCCTAAGTTTTTCTTCCTAAGTTCTCATATATTTATTCCTAAGTTCTCATATTTTGTAAGTGATTTTATGTTTTGTTTCCTAAGGAACTGTGAAAGAGCTACGAGAAACGCCTTCGAAAAAGCACCAAAAGTTCATCGAGTTTTACGATATAAGGGATGCAGCACGAGCATTATCGGAGATGGATGGAAAAGAAATCGAGGAAAGCGTGTTATGATTGAATTTAGTCGGCCGGGGGATACAGTAACAAGATGAATAGGAATTCTACGACTACTACAAATAAAGAAGTCAAGGCAAGATCGATTACTGATGCAATGTCTATACTGTCTTTAAACAAGAATAAAAACAATGACAAAAGTGGGTCATCATCATCAACGGATAAGAAGAAGACAAAGAATAAGAGCAAGAACAAAACAAGTAATGGAGACAATTACACAACAACAACAACAGAAGATGTTGCAACTAACAAGGAAATAAATAAAAGTTGCAGTAGCAGTGGTAGCAGTAGTTGTAGCAGTAGTAATAGGTCATGGAAAAGTAATAGACAACAAATGAAGGTTAGCTCAAATTTGTTAATAGATGAAGCTGCTATAATGGAGACCAAATTGTATCAGAGATACCAGAACTACTGTCATGATCAAGAACATCCCTAACAGTACAGGTTTGAATCTTACTCTCTCTAGGGTTTTCATATATAATATATATATATGGATTGCTTTATTCATGAAAATTAATTCATTTTATTTTTTGGGGCTTTGTTTTGCAGTCAGAAGTTACTTTTGAATATGTTAGACAACCACTGTAGTAACTGGAATGAACAGATTAAAAATGGTGGCGGAGATCAGCCCTTGTCGTCCTATGACTTCGTTTATCTTCAATAGATTTCAAGTATATCTTCATTTACTTAATTAATTTTCTTCTTCTGATCTTATTTTATTGCTCAATTATTGAAATTTCGTGTTGTAGTAACAAGTGCAATTGGATATGGGTTCGTGAATCTTACTTCGCCACAGGCGCTTTGTGGAGAGCTTTACAAGGCTTTCATTCCCAGTCATGGGAAGTCTTTAACTCTAAAAAGATTTATTATTGAGATACGCTCGTTTGCAGTACGTAATGGATGACATTTTTATCGTTTTTAATTTCCTGAACATTTTAAATATGTGAGATGTAATTTTCTTGATGAAACGTTATATGAATTAGGTTTGGAAGCGTTGGGAAGAGCATTTCAGAACTCAAAAAGTTTGCTTGTGAGACTGTAGAATACCTTCCAGTGGTATTCTCTCCGCCTCGTGATGGTAAGGATCAAGTTGACCATCCTGATGATGGTCTTCCCAACAAAATCTGAAAGAAATGATGATGATGATGGAACGGAGGAAGATGATAGGTCGTCAATGGGGCTTTCGATGATACATTTGTACATACCAGTGGTAGCAGCAGCAAGCAGCAGTATTCTCTCTACTGCTTCGAATATACAAATGGAGCACCAAGAACAACAACAACAGTTACAGCTTCGCCACCCCATGGCTGGTGATTGTCGTTGAGGAACCACTGAGCCCAAAAATTTATGCAGCCCAAGGTAATGAGATTCAAATTGTTTTCAGCTCGGTTCTACCAAGTACGCTTCTTAATTGTTTTTTGGTGCAAAAATGTAAAGTATGTATCTCCGCGTCCGCGACATTGTGCATGTAACCCTGCACATCGAGGATGTTAGCCTATCGATACTCATTCTTTCACCTTTGCTGTTGAGTCTGAAAGAGATACTCTAAAAGCCATAAAAAGCAATACCAGTTCAACAAAGATTCCAAAGGTCAAAGCACACATCAACAAGGCAGCAACACCAACAGCCACCCAATTGATTTTGTTTCTAGGGAAACTTGCTAGAATATAGGGATGGCCATTTGCCCCATAAACATCCCCGTGGTTACGCGTTTGGGTAGGGTTTTACCACACAAATGGGGATGGGATCGGGTATAGGTATGCCGAAACTTAAGCTACGGGATGGGGTGGGGACGGGATTCAAGGTCCCCGCCCATAGCTTTTATATTATAAGAGTTTAGACTTTTATGTAAGAATTTGTATCAAATTTTTATATTTCTACTATTAGTTGAGCTTTCTTTCATTTATTATATTCTTAATCTGATTTCATGCTTTGTTGATTAGATACATTCTCCGAAAGTTAAAATAGTGAAAATGATATAGATAATGAAATGATTAACGTGAACGAAGATAGAATGAGAAAGGGAAAAGTAGAAAACTAATAAGTCATTTAAAAACACTTTTTTCGCTTTAAGATGAATTTCGAATTTAAAATTTTAGAATGAATTATTATTATGTTATTATTTTTGTTTGAATCATATTTAAGTTTTGATTTTAAACAAATTTATGTATTAACACCGTGTAATGGGTAACCCATGGGAAAACCCACCTATACAGGTATTGTCCATACCCGCCGCCCCAATTCATATGGGTAACTGGGCTGGTATGGGTATTTTTATACTGAACGAGGCGATGGATCGAGATTTGACATACCCGCCCATGACCATCCCTACAAGAGTAACTACTCAATAAAACTATGCAACTCTTAACTTAGCCGAATAGCCAAACATTCGTCTTTCTTCACCGACTCTACTCGAGAGGACAAAATTTATCTACTATCATGCATGCTTTACAAATTCCTCCAAATCATTATGATATATGAATTCTGTAATAACAATACTTTTATTTTGAGAACTGACATGTTGCTAGTGTTAGCACAGACATCAAAACGGTTGTAACCGGGGATAGACATTCTATTTAGGTGCCGCTGCTCTCTTTTTCGTATAAAAAAAACTCTACTAAAAGCATTTTATGCGGAAAAAAATGTACTGCATCATATATATAGGTACTGTTTCTCCTAATTCAAACCGATATATATATATACATAAAACAAAGTGGTCTTATTTATCTGTTTTATATATGAAAAAGCTTGTATGCTCCATACCCACGAACATCTTTTCTAAAGGCAAGAGATACACTTTACGTAGAAATTTTCATTTATGTGTTGGGTAATGTCATAGCTCATGCAGTTAGAAAACCACTTCTAGTTAATGTAAACGAGCCAAGTTCCTCATGATTAATGTTAACCAGTTTTTCCGGAAAATCTATCAGTCCCACCAAACTCCCATGCTGACAGTTCGTGGTTTAGCATTTTCCTTTTGTTGGGTGTTATGTCTAAACCTGACTTTTTCTAGTTGGAACACTCCATCACAGCCATTTTGAATTGCATCCATCTGGAACCCTATTTTTCTTATGGACTAGTTGCCACCGAACTTGAGCATTTTGTTTGAGTAAAATTCATTGCACTTGATTGCCGATTTGCCAGTCTTAGCTGACTGCGGTGACATTTCTGAGTTATTTCATGAGTCTTGATCATACATTCCATGATGTTACAACTCTTAACAGAGTTAACCAGCCATTGGTCTCATCTTTTTCTGCTCTTTCGAAGTTACTTATAGTTCATGTATTTATGATTCTTCGAAACCCGGAGAAAAGGTACAACAAAATGATAGTTAATTAAGGAGTTTCCATCATGATTTCTTATCCAGGTATCAGGAGAGTGATATTCAAGAATTGGCTGACTTTCTATTGGTCGAGGAATTTCCTACTTTGCCATGTCGTGCTACACATCCTTATATGCTAGTTGATCGTCTTGAGGATGTGACTTCTTCAGAAGGGCATGTGGTTGATAATTGCAAGAGAAATGTAATTTTGTACGGTTATCTTCGAGGTTGTGATATCACCAAAGGAACCAAGGTATTTTTTTTAGCTGCCTTAGTTGGTTACGAACTTGCTTTATATTTCTATCACTAGTTGGAACTAGATCCAAGGAGCCTAGAGGCGCCTTCATTGATTGTTCTGTCTATTTTGTTCACAAGAGCATGATTAAAACATTCTCCTAATCACATTTGATCATACTTTTGCATGGTAAGTTTCATTTTAAGACCATTTTGTACCCTGTCTATATTCTATTGTGTATTATCTTAATCTGTGCAAAATCGTGTATTTGGGAAGAGAATAGAAAGTATCAGTTTCAGTTCAGCGTTTCCTAGAATTTCTGTGCTTGGTATACAGAGCTCATAGACTGAAGAATGAGAAGACATAATGTTGAGTAATGTGAGTTATGTTAAGAGTGTAATTGGAGTGTCAACTTTATATTTAAGTTGTGTGTGTGTAGACTATACATGTGGGTGCATGACATCCATAAGTTGTAAAAACAAAAAGAAGAAAATTAGTATTATCTCTTCAATTAATCAAAATAGAGAGAGAGTGAGAAGAACCAAAGTTCCCACTCCTTCATTATCAAAATTCTTCAAAATCATCTAAGTTTAATCACCCAAAATTCTAACAATTGGTATCAGAGCATAGATCGTTTGAATCGGATCTTGGAGAGTGAAGAAAAATTAATTTCTACCCATTAATTCAAAAAATCAGCAACCCAATTTTTTTAATCTAGATCCAAAAAAAAGAAAAAACCCAATTTTTCAATCAATCTTCAACCAAATCAATGGCAAGTAGTAGTAACTCAAGTTTATACATTCAACAACCTTCAATACCTCTTTTCCATGGAGAAAATTATGATTTTTGGGCCATCAAAATGAAGACCTTGTTCATGTCACAAGATGTGTGGGAGATTGTTGAAGATGGGTATGATGAAATTGAAGCTACAACAACTCTAGAAAAAGAAAAAAGGATTTACTTAAGGAGAGTAGGAAGAAGAATGCTAAAGCATCCATGTACATTCAACAAGGAGTTGGAGACACTATTCTACCAAGAGTAATTCATTTTCCTAAAGCTAAAGAAGCTTGGGATATTCTTCAAAAGGAGTATGGAGGTGATAAGAAGGTAAGAGAATTAAAATTACAATCATATAGAAGAGATTTTGAAAATCTAAAAATGAATGAGAATGAATGTTTGAATGAGTTTTCTTCAAGAGTTGTTGAAATTGTTAATAATATGTTGATGTGTGGAGAAAGATGGAAGAAAGAAGAATTTGTGAGAAGATATTGAATTGTTTGCCAATTAAATTTGAACCCATTGTGGCAATTTTGGAGGAGACAAAGGATTTTGATACATTGAAGTCACAAGAATTATGGGCTTCTTTGAAGGTGTATGAACTAAGGGTGTCAAGGCATTCGAAAAATCAATTGAAAGTGCATTTCAATCAAAATTGAGCTTGAACTCAAAAAATTCAGCAACATATAAAAATGAGTACAAGGGTGAATCAACATCAAACTTCAAAGGAAAGGGAAAATGGAAGAAAGGAGGAGCTAACTCCAACAACTACACAAAGAGTGATACTTCTCAAGTACCAAGGTGCAATTTTTGCAACAAGAATGGTCATTTGGAGAAGAATTGTTGGAACAAAGGAAAACCCCAATGTCAACATTGCAAGAAGTATGGACATTTGGAGAAGGATTGTAGGTACAAAGGTGAAGAACAAGCCGGTAGAGCCGAAGAGGAAAGGAGAAAAACAAAATTTGTTTTATGCTTGTCAAAGTGCTATGGAGACTTCCAAAAGTGAAGTGTGGTTTGTAGATAGTGGTTGTACAACTCATATGTCCGGTGTGAAGAGCTTGTTTGTTGACATGGATACATCCATAAACTCTCTAGTGAAGATGGGTGACGAAACATGGTTCAAGCTAACGGAAGAGGTACAATTTGCGTGCAAACTATCAATGGTGCAAAATACATTAGAGATGTGTTATATGTTCCGGATTTGGCACAAAATTTGCTTAGTGTTGGGCAACTTGTGGAGCTTGGTTATGCTGTCCATTTTGAAGATGGATATTGCACCATTTATGACAAGAAGAACAACAACAAGAGACAACTCATGAAGAGTATCAAGATGGAGAAAAATAGAAGCTTTCCAATTATCTTTGAAAAAGAGAAGAATGTTGCATTGAGGATGGAAACCATTGATGAAACATGGTTATGGCATAAAAGACTTGGGCATTTGAATTTCAATAGTCTCAAGTTACTTTCCAACAAGAACATGGTGCAAGGACTTCCACAACATATCAACCACAAGGATGGAGTATGTGAAGGTTGTGCACTTGGGAAACAACATCGCCAACCATTTCCAAAAGGTGTAGCATGGAGAGCAAATGAACTTCTTGGTTTGGTACATACCGATGTGTGTGGACCAATGAACACACCAACTCATGGAGGTAATATATATTTTATCTTATTTATTGATGATTTTAGTCGTATGACTTGGGTTTACTTCATGAGACAAAAATCCGAAGTTTTTAGCATCTTCAAGAAGTTCAAGAGCCTTGTTGAAAAGCAAAGTGGTCACTACATCAAAGTTTTGAGAAGTGATAGAGGCAAAGAGTACAACAACAAAGAGTTTGATAAATTTTGTGAAGATGAAGGCTTGGAAAGGCAACTAACCGTGGGTTATACTCCTCAACAAAATGGTGTTTCCGAGAGAAAGAATCAAACCTTTATGGAGATGGCGAAGTCCATGCTTCATGAGAAGGGTATGCCTAAAGTGTTTTGGGCCGAAGCCATCAACACCGCCGTCTACTTGATGAATAGGTGTCCAACAAAAGCCGTATGGGATAAAACTCCTTTTGAAGCATGGAGTGGGAGAAAGCCATCGGTAAGACATCTCAAAGTTTTTGGTAGTGTGTGTTATTCTCAAATTCCAAAGGTGAAGAGAACAAAGCTTGATGAATCAAGTGAGAAATGTGTATTTCTCGGTTATAGCCTCCAATCAAAAGGTTATAGGTTATTTAGCTTGAAGAACAACACAATGATTACAAGTCGTGATGTCTTGTTTGATGAAGGAAGTTCATGGAATTGGGAAGAAGGCAAAATTGAGAAGAGAACCATTATTGTTGATGAAGAGCAAGAAAATTCAGCAACAAATGAAGTTGAAGAAGGTGAAGAAAATGAGGAAGAACTACCTCAAACACCTCCAAATACAAGACAAGAAGCATCTCCAAGTAATAGTGCGTCAACATCACCACCACCACGACCAAAGAAGATGCAACGGTTGAGTGAAGTGTATGAAAGATGTAACTTTTGTATGGTGGAACCGGAAAATTTTGAAGAAGCATCAAAAGAACCGGTTTGGATAAAAGCTATGGAAGAAGAAGTTTTTGTCATCGACGAGAACAATACATGGGAGAAAGTAGAAAGACCAAGTGACAAAGAAGTTATTGGTGTGAAGTGGATCTACAAGGTGAAGTACAATGCGGATGGATCAGTTCAAAGGCACAAAGCAAGGTTGGTGGCAAAGGGATATTCACAACAACCCGCATCGACTACAATGAGACTTTTTGCACCTTTGCTCGTCTTGACACCATTAGAGCCGTGATTGCTATGGCTTCCCAAAAAGGTTGGTTACTTTATCAACTTGATGTCAAATCAGCATTTTTGAATGGAGAACTTCATGAAGAGGTCTATGTAGAACAACCACAAGGTTTTGTGGAGGAAGGAGAAGAAGACAAAGTTTACAAGTTGAAGAAAGCTTTGTATGGCCTCAAGCAAGCACCAAGAGCTTGGTATAGTGAGATAGATGGATACTTCAAAAGGCAAAACTTGAGCAAAAGCAAGAGTGAGCCTACACTATATGTGAAGACCAAAGGTACGTCTATTCTCATCGTTGCCTTGTATGTTGATGATCTTATCTTTACGGGTAATGATGTTCATATGATTGAACAATTCAAGAGAGAAATGATGATGAAATATGAGATGAGTGACATGGGTTTTCTCAAGTACTTCCTTGGTATAGAAGTTCATCAAAGTGAAGATGGAGTATTCATTTCTCAAAGTAAGTATCTTGAAAAAGTGTTGAAGAAATTTGGTATGCTTGGTTGTAACCCCACATCAACACCACTTGTAGTGAATGAGAAACTCAAGAAAGATGATGGAGGAAGAAAGGTTGATGAGACTTACTATAGAGGTCTTATTGGAAACTTGTTGTATCTTACACATACAAGACCCGACATCATGTTTGCTTCAAGTATGCTTTCTAGGTTCATGAGTTCACCTAGTCATCTACATCTTGGCGTGACAAAGAGGTTGTTGAGGTACATACAAGGAACAATGAATTTTGGAATCATGTATTCTAGAAATTTGGATGTCAAATTAGTTGGCTATTGTGATAGCGACTTGGGAGGATGTATTGATGACATGAAGAGTACATCGGGGTATGCTTTTTCTCTTGGTTCGGGTATATTTACATGGGCATCGAAGAAGCAAGAAACCGTAGCTCAATCCACAGTGACGGAGTATATTTCAGCATCAATAGCTACATCTCATGTTGTATGGCTAAGAAGGATTATGGAAGACATTCAAGAGAAGCAAGAAGAAAGCACCGAAATCTTTTGTGACAACAAATCGGCAATTGCTATGTCCAAAAATTCGGTTGAGCATTGTAGAGCAAGACACATCAAACTCAAGTACCATTTCATTCGAGAAGCGGTTGAAGATGGTGAGATAGAACTCAAATATTGCAAGACGGAAGACCAATTGGCAGACATATTCACCAAGGCACTTCCCAAAGGAAAATTTCAACATTTCCGTGAACTACTAGGAGTAGAAGAACATCACATTAAGGAGGAGATTGTTGAGTAATGTGAGTTATGTTAAGAGTGTAATTGGAGTGTCAACTTTATATTTAAGTTGTGTGTGTGTAGACTACACATGTGGGTGCATGACATCCATAAGTTGTAAAAACAAAAAGAAGAGAATTAGTATTATCTCTTCAATTAATCAAAATAGAGAGAGAGTGAGAAGAACCAAAAGTTCCCACTCCTTCATTATCAAAATTCTTCAAAATCATCTAAGTTTAATCACCCAAAATTCTAACACATAAGGTCACAAAATAGAAAATGTCACTAGTTGAGTTTAATACTAAGTTTTTTTAAGTCCTTCGATATTTTGGTCATCTTTCTTGTTCATGCAAGATTTCCCCCCTTTTTTGCTTATTTTTCTGTAATGCACTTGCATACCTTTTGTTTTCACTTCTTGTGCAACAACGTGTACTTGCATGTTGTTCCTTTAAACGCTTGATGGATTGACTTATTAGCTGGTGTTGTTCCAGGTGCATATTGCTGGTGTTGGTGATTACCCTTTAGCTGATGTTACAATCTCGGCTGACCCTTGCCCTTTTCCACCTGACAGCCATGAACTCAAGGCACCCACTAAAATATTTTAGCTTCTACGTTTTGTTTGAAATAAATAATTCTTCATATCTACAAAGGCCATAGTTGATTTTCTTACTTTTTGTGGGAAACAATACTCTGCTCGGATGCTGATTAATATAGATGAAAACAATCTTGATGAGGAACCTCACATGGAGATTGAGAGTTTCAGAGTAGGGACTTACCTAACGTTTAAGGTTCTTGGCATTCCTTTTGAGATGGTTGCCAATCGTGACTCCCGTCAGCCTATTCTCGTAGGAGGTACCGGTCCTGCAGAACAAAGTGCTGGATATATGCAGGTGAAATGCCTTCCCTAAGTTTTCTTTATATTATGACTGTTTGTTGTAAATCCAATGGGATTCGCTTACCCTACCTGTATCTTTATATATTATTTGTTGCTCTTCCAGGCGATACTTGAGCAACACAGTTGGCAGATGAATTCTTTGGAGACCAAAGATCCGATCATTGTTTCAGTTGGTTGGAGAAGGTACGAAACTATACCTATCTATACCCAAGACTGCGGGGGATGGCACAAAATGCTCGAATATACACCTGAAGCCGAATCCTGCATTGCAACGTTTTGGGGCCCTCTTGCACCTGCCGGTGCTGGAGTTGTTGCTGTAAGGAGTTTGGCTGACAACTAGGTCTGATGCGTTCTTTTTAAGTTAAAGATCAATTATTTAAAACGCATCTTGCTTAGTTTGAGGCCAATCAATTGTCGATTTGCTTCTATCTTGGATTTTTATTTATTTGCTAAGTAGCTTGCATTTGAATCTTCAGGCAGCATTTTGGATTTTAGCAACAGCAGTTGTACTCGATTACCATGATGTGGAGATATGGAAGCAAATCACGCGGACTGGAACTCCTTGCTTGGTCATGAACGAGGTTGCTTATATCAAGGGCATGTTTACGTCAGATGATGAAATCGGTAGGTACAGAGATGGAAAAATTAAGACAGATGATGGAATTTGTGGGGAGGTTAATGAGGTTGGTGTACATATCTAGATTACAGTGAAATAGATATTCACCCAGTTATTTTTTGCCGTAATAAAATTTCTATTACAGTAATGTCCTACAGAGTTGTCAGGAAGCTTTTCTCCAAGTGAATGTCCAAACTTGTATCGATCTGTTTTGTTGTACCAGGAGTTCACCATGCAGGCTGCACAATCAGATCTCTTCAGTGAACTGGGATGGAGTGACCATCAACCTAGAGAAGGGATTGCTAAATGCACTTTTGATAGCGTGATTCATATGAATTGTAGCGTTGTCACGAGTATGCAGATCCAAGTTAAGGTTCCTCGCATCTTCAACCTACCAACGGCAGTTCTGGAACCTAGAGACGCTGTTTGGCAAAGCATGGATTCAGTCGAGAAGGTCGTCTCTTTTACCTTGATTGGGAGATGATTTAAGTTACTGTTCCCAATTTCAGCAGGCCTTTTCTGACTGCTTGTGTTATTTTTCAGGCACATGTTTTAGTGATATACAAGAACAAGATAGCACCAGATCCCATGAGAGCAAGGCTTATAGAGTTACTCGGCGAGAAGCTCAAGGATGATCCGGCCAAGGCACGGGGAATCCTGAACAACGGCGTGCAGTGCTCACTTTCCAAGCGATACCTACTACTTGGGGGTCTAATTAAATTAGAATCAAAACTTAATTGCCAGTGCTCACTTAGAGCAAATCAGTAAAAGCCTCAACGCTTTGGCAATTAAGTTTTGATTCTAATTTTCATTAATTGCATATATTTGATTACTTGTATTTAGAATTATGCATTTGATTCTACAGCCCTAATTTTGATTTAGAACAATAGTAATCGTAGTTCTTGAATTATTGATTTTAAAGCCCTAATGGAATTTATATTAAGACCGTGGCTAATACTCTTCCATACTATCAGAAAGGTCCATAATCCATATAGAGTACTGACAGCAAAAGAATAGCTCATCCCAAGTATTAAGTGCTTATGCCTCTTCTTCTCAAGCACATCAAGTGGATAAATCAAAATACAGAAACTCAGAATATCAAGATCAAGCAAAATAAATCTTAAAAGGTTAGACAAAATTAAGTCAGACCTAGAAGAAAAAGATGAGTTAACCATGTTACGATCAAGAAGACTCCACTGAGCAATCGACGATCTGCTTTGAACAAAATAAATAAACGATTGAAACCCAACTCTTTAAATCCTAAAATTCAACCGTTCATAGTAATTGAGCAAACCCAAAAAATGTTCTAGAGTTTCTGAATAACATAAATTAGTTGGAAACAGTAACAATCTGAAATTCACATAAAATGAAACATGCAAAATCCACATTAACATAAATTACTTGTAGAAGCATGGAGGTCTTGAAATGGTTGCAGATTCATTTCGCACGGGCAGAACACCATTGCTACAGTTTCTTAGCTCCCTGCTACAACTGGGATAGCTGCTGGACTAGCATCTTCAGCTTTCTCGTGTTCTTTGTTTAGCATCTGTAATGAACCCCATAATATTAATATTTGTGACGAAGTAATCAAAATAACTTGATCACAACTAATGCTAAAAGGAGAGTTAAACTAAAAAGCTAAGACACATCCTTTTACAGAAAAGAACAAGATCTGATCAAGTAAGAGAATTGTTTCTCATGCACTATAAATTGTCAAAACCCTTGCAAGCTTGCTGGAAGGTTAATGAATCTATATAGTTCAACATCGAGTCATTGTTTCATGTGGTGTTTCAATCAAAATAATTTGTAGGGCACACAACATAATCAATAACAAAAAAGCCAAACAAAATCTAGAATCATATGAAATTCAAACAACAAATAACATATATCTATAACAGAACTTCATTTTCACTTAATATAATTGAACGAGACCCAACCACACCCCACTTATCATCACAAACAATACATTCAAAGGAATTTAGATTCATCGAACTACTAATTATATATGATTATCAAAGGACAGAAACAAAGGTAAGCCTACACAATAAAAGCTTGTATGTTTCCTCTAAAAATCTGACATACACAGTGGTTTACAAAGTTTTTAATTAGAAAACATAAAAGTTAATGGCCAGTTCTGAGAAGTGGTTTATCTGGGTGGCTGAATATTTATAAAAAAACTGATTGGTCTGAATCCCAGTTTAACAGGGTTTTCTGAATGAACCTATTTTAGAAAATCCGACTCATCAGACCTATGGAAGGATGCATGACGAACAGGATGTCATATTCCACGAGAATAGAGATTATTACCTTGTTGTTTATCAGATTATGTAAAGCAATTACACTTCTGATGAGTGAAGAAAGATAAATCACCAACATCATGTCATTTGTTTTAACTGTCCAGGGAAAAGGAAAAATATTTCAAAAATCTGAAACAGAAAGATGTATCCACATTCAAAAAACAAACCAAAGATAACCATTACCTGCAAAAGACTTGATTAGCTCGGCCACATTGAGATTAGGAAGAAGATTGAACACATCCTGCAGAAAAAGTTTAAATGGTTATTATACAGAATTTAGCATTCACACTCTAGGATGCTAGTGTACTAGACAATAAAACAAAAGAAAACAAGCTTTTACCTGCAAATGGTACAGAATTTCATGATTCAAAGGGAGTTTTCCCTCAATTACAAGATCAAGATAACCACGAATCTCGCGAAGACGTGCATCCAGCCCCTTTAGAGCTGCAAGTTTGCCCGTAACCTGTCCAGCACAGAATTTAATTATATTCGTCCTATAATTTCCTTTCCTTTCTACTACACAGTAAGACTGACTTTAAAGTTTAAACGCTAAAAATAACCATTCCATACAAAAATTTAGATGCATTCTGGGCTTCAAGAGCATTAATGAAATAAGATAAATTAAAAACCGAGATCCCATTGCAGAAGCAATACCTCAGTTGCAAGGGTGCTAATGGTAGTATCCTTAACATCCCTGAGCAAGTGCTCCACTCCTGTAGCCATAAAAAAAGGCAATGAACGAGATTGAATTATAAAACCAGAATAGTTACTTCGTATCTTTTTCTCAAGATCCTTGATGAAAATAAGAGGTTTAAATAGACTATCAGTAACTATTGTCAGTTTACCAATTTCCTCAACTTCATGAGCAGCAATTTCTGATTGCACGTGTACAAAAACCTTCTGGCTTTTCTGTGTGGCGTTCTGTTACCATTGCAAGATTAGATTATAGATCGAGCATAATCAAATACAAAAGATTGATAGCAAAACAAAATAACCAATATCTGCTAAAAGATACCATATTTTCACAACGAAGGCGAACATCTATGTCTGGACTCGTGGTAAAGTCTGTTTTGGGACACTGTTCCAAGTAATTGGCGTACAGCTGGGAGGCTGATTCAGGAGCAAAAATAGGTTTCTTTTCTTTACTTATTTAATTTGGGATGAGGTGGTTTTGCTCTATTTGGCATTTTTCAACATTCAAATTTCTTAGCTTTCTGGTCCTTTTCATAAAATTATTGCTAGTCAAAAAAGCATACATATAATTCAACAAAGAAACCTGGCACTCTGTACCCATGTCCAAGTTAATTTGCTTACCTCCTTGACTTCTTCAATATCATAGTAGGCTTTAGTTGGAATTCCCAATTCTTTAGGTTGCACATCAATGATTACCAAAACAGGATTTGGAACATAACTGGAATATCATGAGCAAAAAAGCATGCGTTATTACGAATCCAGATATTGGTTGAGAATGCATTAAAACAGCAAGAAGAAGACAAAAAGTTGATAATAAATCCACATTGAAGAAAGAAAACATCCTCAATAAAACATTTCTCAGGTGATATAGATGAATTATCTTACTCATGGAATAATGCATGAACATCAAGGTCATTTTCACGCAGTTTTGGACCAGTGCTGTACCAACCGACAATATGTTCCTTGGCTGAAACAGAAAACAATCAATATGATCAGAGCTGAATACTAAGTGCAGTCAACACATGAGAGAAAAGAAACAATACCATTTATTCTCTTGAACATGGAAAACATAGATTCATGGTAGTTATGATCAAGAAACCATATGCTGGGATCCCTGTCATCTTCTTCAAAGGGCACTGTGTAAAGTGAAATAATATTGTTAAACGTAGAGCAAAAGTAAGCAACTATAGATATCGATGATAGTTTACTTGTGTATGAAATATTACTAACAGAGAAATAAATAAACAACAATCTTCCAATAATTTGATATACAATGTTTAGGTGCTCAACAAATCACTTTCTGACACCTTACAAATCAATTCCCTTCCTCTGTGGATACAGTGCTGGGAAAATGACAACACACACACAAAAGAGAGAGAGGAAAAGCTTTAAAACGGAAGAGTGAAATGGCAGAGGCGGGTGAGATTATTGGAAAATCAGAACTAAGGCACTGTAATTATCCACACAAACACAGTTAGAAGCTTTGCACTATCTGGAAAATGATGAAAACAAAAGAACAACTTATGGGAAAGCAATGGCAAAAGGAAGGCATCACATAAACCCCCATTGCAGTCCGAAAATTAGAACTAAGAAAATCATGAATAAGGAGCCAAAAAAGACTGAATCATGGATTAGGTATCACAGAATCCCCAACTGCAGTTTCAAAATAAGTTCCCAAGTTCCAAATAACAAAAATTCTAGATATCACAGCCGAAATCAAACACAAGAACATTTATTCTTCCCTTTCCCTCTGCCCCAATATTAATAATAGAAGAAATAGATCCATCATTTTACCCTTTTCAAAGTAGGGCAAAAATAGTTTCCATCTGCCTAATTCTACATTATAAACATAAATTTATTATACTACCACACCATTAGCAAAATCAACAACATACATCTAACTAAGATAATCAACAAAACCATCATCTACTAGCATTAATATTCCTAAACCTAAATTCAAAAAAATAGGGCAAAAATAGAGGGAAAAATCAACATAAGTTGGAATCAAACCTGCATAGCTATTGGTAACATCAACAATTCCTTTAAAAGAACTACCAAGAAGAACACCAACAACACGTTTCCTGGTGTCTTTAGCAACTCTGTTGTAGTTATCAACAATACTTAAAAGAACTAATGGATGCACTATCACTTTCTCAATCGGCCTCGCCGAGATCTGCTGAGTCTTAATCACATCCATTATGGAATTTCAGTCGATACAAAGATCTGGTGTTATTGTTTCGTTCAACTTATAAACCCTAATTCCTTCTGGAACTCTGAAACCCAACAATTTGCTTGTTTTCCTTCCCCAAATCGGCTGCCCGAGAGAAAAAGGTAAAAACGAAGTTAAAACCCTCTGGTACACGCAATAAAACTATATGGCAGCGCTGGGCCAGCTATTTTTCAACATTCCTTATCTACCCCTTTCTTCTTCCATTTTCTCATGGACCGATCCGTTTTGAACCTATCATTTTTTCATGGACCGATCCGTTTTGGACCTAGAGCAAGTCCAGTGGATACTTTTTTTTTTTAAGCATGAAATTTATTAGATTAGACTGAAATTACACGGGGTAGGTAATACCCATAGAGTCTGTTATTACAATAGGACTGATAGACTGTGGAATTGTATGTTCCCATACTGTTGTTGTGAGTCTCCCTATAAAGCAATCATCCGCTGCTCGATTTGCTAAACCGTCTGCCGCTTGATTTGTTTCTCTGTAGATGTGTGTAATAGTATATTGCTGGATTTGGGCGAGCCTTTGTTTGATCTCTGCAACCAGATCAGATATACATCATGGCGCGTCTGTATCTGAGGTTAGAAACTTCATTAAATTTTCTGAATCCGTTTCAAATTGGACTTTTGGCCATCCTCGTTCCGTCCCTGTTTTAGATGCTATGTGCATGGCCCAAGTCTCCGCTGCAAGTGTTGTGGTGATGCCTAGCGGTTGTGTTATTGCTAGGATTGTGTTGGTTTCCTCATTTCGACATATAATACATGCTCCCTCTATTCCGGGGCTTCCTCTTGCTTCCCCATCCGTGTTGATTTTGATCAAATCTGATTGAGCTTGAGCCATCCCACAAAGATGGTTGAAGTTGTTACCGTTCTTTGTGCAGGGTTTGCAAATGGAAGCATCCCAGGGAGTACCGGTGGGAGGTGATTCTAGGCCCATGAATATTCCTGTTGGAGCTTGATGTCCATTTGCATTACACTTGTTGGATTTTGTTGTTGTTGGAGATACATCACGTCGTTCCTGGTTAACCATAAGGACCAAAAAAGGAAGCATAAGGTTGTTGTAATCGGTGCAGGCACTTTTGTTTGAAGGAGTTCATATATGGTTGTTTGGTGAGGTAGTGAGTTGGGTATTCCTTGAGTGGTGACTTGATGGTTTCTTAGGTGGTTTAGTAAGAGGTTCCAAGAATCTATAGATGTTTGACAGTGTAGCAGAATGTGACTGGATATTTCAGGATTAGAACTGCATTAAGGGTATAGGTTGGAATTGGCGAGTTGGATGCGATGAAGAATGTTGAGGGTTGGTAAACCCTCATTAATTGTTTTCCACAAGAAAAGTTGAAGCGCTAATGAGGCAGTTGTATCCAGAAGCAGTAGTATATTATCCGCTTTTGGTAAAAGGCCATATGATCCTATCTGGTTGGTTGGTTGTTTTGTGGGATGTGGATGTTAATGATTCGCTGAATCATGGGGTGGGGTAGTAGGCTCAACCTTTCATGATCCCAATTCCTGGTTGATGGGTCGATGATGTCGGCAACTGATTGTATTGGATAACAAGAAGAAGCTGGGTTAGTGGTATTTTCAAATTGTGGGAACCAGTTTGCTTGTATGGGGGTGTGTAAACCATCTCATATTTGGTGAAAGAGATGTTGTTTGAAAAATGGTATAAGTGAGGCCATTTGTCTCCACTGTGGACTAGGGGAAGACTGGAGAGGTGGGTTGCTCTCGAAAATGGGGATCTGGTTAAGGTATTTTGCATAAACAATTTAGCTAAGACAGAGGTAGGGTTTTTATGAATGTTCCAAACTCGTTTCATGAGTAGTGCCTTGTTGTGTTCCTTGCTACTTCAGATACTAAGCCCTCCTTGAGATTTGGGTTTGTGGAGCTTGTGTTTTCCTAGTGGGTGGAGTTTCTTGATGGAAGAATAAAAGAAGTTTGTCGTGATACGATCCATTTTATGGTGGACATGATAAAGAAGGAGTTGGGTTTGCATGAGATGGTTGGAAGTAGGGGTTAGGGACGATTTTATGAGAGCGAATCTTCCTGCTTGGTTGAGGCATTTGGTCTTCCATCCTTTTGCTTTGCGTGCCAGCCGTTGAAATAGAGGGGCAAATATGTGTCTCGAGGATCTATCCTATTTAAATTGTATTCCTAAATAGGTAGGGGGTTCGATGTTGTTGGCATGTTGAAAGCTTGGGTTAACTCTTCTAGCTTGAGCTGCTCTAGCTTCGGGTGATGTATTAGTGTGGATTTTAAGTCGTTGATGTATTGACCCGCCGAGTTTCCATAAGCATGTAGTAGAAGTTTGAGGTGGTTGGTGCCTTCTGGAGTTGCTTTATATGTTATCAAGAGATCATCTGCGTACATAAGATGTAGTATTGCTGGAGCTTTTTGAGAAATGCGGGGCCCCTCTATCTTTTTTTTGTGCTTCAAAGTATTCCCAAATTGGTGGACAGTATTTCCGTGCAAATAATAAATATAAAAGAAGAAAAGGGGTCTCCCTGCCTTATTCATATGGTTGGAGTGATGTACCCATGCGGTGTGTCGTTGATGTTGATTGAGTAGGTTACCATAGATATGCACAACATAATATAATCCACAAAGGTTGAGGGGAAACCTAAGCTGGTGAAAGCATGTTTGATGAATCCTCGGTCCAAGGAGTCATAGGCCTTTTCAATGTCTAGTTTAAGCATTATTTTAGGATCCTTCGTACGGTAAGATATTCTTATATGGTGAAAAAGTTCAGCCGCAATAGCTATATTATCATGAATGGATCGTTAAGGCACAAAGGCACTTTGGTATGGGCTTATCAAAAATAGGAGGAGAGGTCGTATGCGATTGACCAAAATCTTTGAGATGATTTTGTAAGTGACATTACATAACCCTATTGGTCTAAATTGAGATGGTTTTGAGGGGTGGTCAATATTTGGGATTAAAGTGATGTTAGTGTGGTTTATGAGAGGGTGAATGTTGAGTGACTCAAAAAAACTTCGGACCATAGCAATCAGTTGTGGTTGGGTTGTTTCCCAGAAAACTTTAAAAAACTTACTGGTGAATCCATCTGGTCCTGGAGCGCGGTCCGATCCAATAGAGAAAAGTGCATGTTTGATCTCCTCAGTGGTAACCTCATATGTTAGTTTCTCACATTGTTGGAGGGTTAACCTTGGTGTTATTTCCTCGAAGAGGTTTTCATTGATTACTGTATTCAGAGCCGTATACTGATCTGTAAAGTGTTCAAGCATGATCCTGATAATTTCCTCTTTGTCACTAATCCAATTGTTTTGATGATTCTGGAGTTCTTGTATATTATTGCAGCTTCTATGAATTGTGGACTTGGTATGAAAGAATGTGGTGTTACGGTCACCTGACTGAAGCCATTGTATTCTGGATCTCTGCTGCCAATATGTTGCATGGAAATCCAGTAAATTCAGGTGTTCAATTCGGAGTTGCTTTTCCTGTTGAATCCAGTTTTCCAATGCAGCACCAGTTTGCGTAGTACATTGATGTTGGGACGCTTTAATTTTCGCAGTTGACTTTTTAATTAAAGTGGGTAGGTGGACAAAGTTAATCTTATTCCATTCTGTTAGAGTTTCACTAGTTGATATGAGTTTGAGCTGGAGGTTCAAAGGTGGATCTGAGTCATGTAGTTTATCACATGCCGAATTAACCACTTGATGAAGTTGAGGGTAAAATAGCCAAAGATGCTCAAATTTATAATTCTTACTCCCTTGCCAGTCTAAGGCTTTCGTTTGAAGCAGAATAGGAGCATGATCTGAGGCTATTCGTGGAAGGTGTGTGATTCCAGCATATGGGTTGGATGTTCTCCATTGCTGATTTGTTACTGCTCTATCAAGTCTTTGTTGGATGTTGTCAGGACCTTGTTGGTTGTTTGTCCAGGTTAACTGGTCTCCTCTGAATCCTAGATCGATGTAGCCCATCTGATCCATTAAATTGAGAAACAGTTGCGTTTATGCATATGTAACCGGTCTGCCTCCTTTTTTCCCGATTGGTCCAATACTTCGTTGAAATCTCCCAGTAGCAGCCAAGGTGTTGAAGTGCTAGGAAAAATTGTTGGAAAATCTTCTCATAGGTTTTTTCTTGGGTCCGGATGTGTTGGGCCATATATACCCATGCAAAACCAAGGTTGGGATGGAGAAACATGTGACAAGAGCATGAATATAACTTTGGGACTTCAAGATGACTTGGATGCTGACCTCGTTTTTCTACAATAGACATAATCCCCCTCTTCTGCCTATTTTAGGAACTGTGCAGTGATTTGGAAAGTGAAGATTCTACGCGATGCGCCGCATTTGAAAGTCATTGGCCAAAGTTTCAGATAAAAATAATATGGTTGGTTTGTACATTGATATATAAGTCCATTAAGGTGCTGAATTGTTGGTGGATAGCTGGTTTAAACCTTGACAGTTCCATGCGAGAATAGACATATCTTACTAATTGAAAATGTAGGGGGAGAAGGTGAATTAGGTTGGAGAGAGATCGACAATTAGAAGGTTGTCTAGGGTGATATCGAGTGAGATTGAAAGGTAATGGTAGCAGGTAGTGGTCATATATTTGTTAACCGACTTATTCTTTCGGCTTTCTTTACGTCAAAAAAAAAACTTAAAAATAAATTTTGAGTCATTAGAGCAACTGCAATAATACGACTAAAACCAAAGACCAAAGACCAAAAACAAAAAAATAGTCAAAATTTTGGGTTTGGTCCGTGGTGGTACTCTAGGTTGGGTGAGTATATTTGGTCAAGCGGGGATATAAACTTCGTGTGATGTAGGGCGGACATATAATTCCCGCCTGTATGAGGTGGTACATTGGACTCACGCCCAGTGTGGGGCGAATATAACACAAACGCCAGACGTGGGGCATGCATATACTTCATGCTTGATGGGCAGACGGGTATATAATTTACGTTTGATAGGGCGTACAAAATATCAACGCCTGAATCCAGGAGAGTATTATACGTCCGCCACATGTACACATGTATTACACATGTGTGGCGTTAATACCTATCTTTTCTTATCTTCTCGATCCTTCTTCTCTTGTTTTTATCTACTTCTCTTCTACCGCCCCAACAAAAAAATTTATATTCTTTCTTTCCCATTCTCTCAAACAGCAAGAAGAAAAGAAGAAAAGGAAAATCCTTACCATATCATCCCAAATCTTAGTTAAAGTTGATGTAGTTTCGTGATAGCTATACAGTTTCTTATGTTGATACCATTTATACCATATTAGGTAATTGCAAATAGCTTGTAGCGGTATATCTTTGGATATATGATTGATATACAAAACTCTTTATTCCAACTCCAACGATGGTCATAGTAGTGTTGTCGTGTTACTCTAGGTTGCAATACTCTTGGATTCTTAATGTTTTTTTTTAAGCCTATACTTGGATTTCAACATCACCGCCGTGAATTGCACACAAGTGTCCCCCAACAACTCACCATACTATTACGGAGTGGGGCGAGGTTATATTGTTCGCCTGAATGAGGCGTGTATATAGTGGACGTCTGAGTGGGGCGAGGTTATATTCTTCGCCTGTTTTCAAGCGTGTATATAACGTATGTCTGTTTTGGCGAACATTTTATGTACGCCTAGTTGAAGCGTGTGTTTTATTCACGCTTAACTAATGGGAAGGTTAATATACTTCTGTTTCATGTGAAACGTAAGTAAAAAGTTCGACTATTATCAAACGAACCTTCAAACATCGCTCGACCAAATTTGGTTTTGGTTTGGGTTTCATACCAAAAATATTCTGAGATGGGAAAATACGGTTTAGTCCAAAAACGCGTCAAAAAATATGGATTAGTCCATCCCAAGTTAACTAGGTACAATTTAGTCCAAAAGTTATTTAAAATATAGAAAATACACAAATAACCTTCCTGATTTATAATTAAGTACAAATATTTACAGTTTAGTCCCAAGTGATTCATGATGATGTAGGCAATTTTTAATAATATAAAAAATATTTAAAAACGATTTATCTTTTGCACCACTCGTCCAAAATTCATAAACTTTATATACTCGGAAAGCTCTTTTCGAAATATACAAAAAGAGTACCCATATGACTATATAATTTTCAGTTTTTAATTATCACTGCGTAAAAAAAAATACGCATGCACAAAAAGTTCATAAGCCTATGCAATCAGTTTTTCACATGTGCACCATTTTGTACACACCTACAAAACATATACGAGTATGAAATTAGTCACTCATACACACACTCGAACCTGCTTCTTCATGGGAATTACACTGGTACAACAATACGTATACCCCTGCAAAACATGCATAAAACCAATTATTCATAACCACACACAAATCTATTTTGCATGGAAAATACACTAGCACATTAATATGTACACCCTTAGAAATCATCATAAAATCGATCATTCATAACCACTCGCAAACCTACTTTTTCATGGGAATTACACAGGTGCACCAATACGTACACCCCTCCAAAACATGCATAAAATCGATCATTCATAACCACACGCAAACGTATTTATTTATGGAAATTACACCAATGCACCAATATGTACATCCATACACACATGCATAAAATTAATTATTCATAACCACACACAAACCTACTTTTTCATGGGAATTACATAGGTGCACTAATATGTACATCCCTCCAGAACATGCATAAAATTGATTATTGATAACTGGACACAAACCTACTTTTTCATGGAGACACATGTGCACCAATATGTACACCCCTAAAATACATGTATAAAATCGATTATTGATAACCGAACACAAACCTTCGTTATCATGGGAAACACACAGATACACCAATATGTACACCACTGCAAAACATGTATAAAATCGATCATTTATAACCACACACAAAACTATTTTTCATGGGAATTACACAACTGCACCAATATATACACCCTTAAAAAATATGTGAAAGATTGATTGATTGTTAATAACCAGACACAAACCGATTTTTTACATAGGAACTACATATGTATAACAATATGTACCCCCCTGCAAATACCTACTCTATACACCGAAAACAAGTTTAAGCTAGGAGGTAAAAACATTTATAAAACACAACAATTAATAAGTAATGAGGACGGCTGCCACACCACAGCTTCTACTAAATCCACTAGCATTTGCTTACAATAATAGGAACTCCTCAAAAGTGATATTTCGGATTCTAGTAACCAATTACTCAATAAACAATACTAGAAATATTAAAAATTATTTTAAATATAATATTTGAACAAGGACAATAGAAACTAAAACATAAAAGGATGTTATAGTTATCATATTTGGGCATGATTTTCATTATCAAACCGGTGGTTAGTAAAAAATAGAAGCAAAAATAAATAGACTTACAATGAAAATTTTCTCTCTCTTCTATTTTCTCCCTTAGTCTCAAAAGCAGTAAGAGCTACAACACTTGTTGCAGACTTGGAACAACAACCATTAGTGCACCTCCACCAAAAATCATGGAAGTCATCTTCTCCCTTTCACTTACAATTAGCTCTGTGGCATCCTTTTATTTGAATTGGATATAAGAAGCTAATCTTGTCGTCATCAACGACATCTCCAAATACAAATTAAAAAAGACAACGCTCAATAGATATATTTAATATTGAATGCTGGAATATGAAAACGGTAAAAGCAAAATATGAGATGCATGCACATACGCAACGTACATCGAAAAATTCTAGTTTTAGTAAAATAGGAAAGTGATAATGCTAAATATAAACAGGTGTACAACTATGTGCACAATAGATATTAACAGGTGTACAACTACATACAGATCAACAATCAACAAGTGTACAACTATGTGCATTAACAGCAGCATGTGTACAACAATGTACACATATGTACCCAAATAATGTATACCCAGATGATCCAATAAGTTGGTTGATTCAAATCCCTAAATTTACACGTGTCGTCCAAAATAATCAACACTTTACACATTATGTGCAAAACGATATATCTATGAATGATATGTGTAAAACTGTATATCTATGAATGATATTCTTCTCATGGCATTAACAATCAACTAGTGTACAACTATGTGCACGTTAATAAGCAGCAGGTGTACAACTATGTACACCAGCATTAACTATGGTAAAATTCAGCCGCCAATTGAATATGGAACTTCCAAGCTGCCGCTACTATATGGTAAACTACCACCAAGTATATCAAACATTCATGAGTAGATAAGAGAATACAAATCTTAACAAGAAGTAATCAATTATTGAAAATATTAAATAGCCAAATAAATCCAGTAGGGTATCATAAGATTTTGTTTCTTATAAAATAAACTAGAATTATTATGTAATGTCTTTACTTTACAATTACAACATCCAAAAAAGTATGAGCTACCTAAAAACCACATACCATATCTTCACTTAGGATATGTCTAACTGGTACTAAAATGTTTTCTTTTAATCAGTGATCAAAGAAAAAAGGCTAAAGTGATTATTAAAATAACTACCGAGAAAAATGCAGTTCACCACTGTGAATTGTTACCAATAAACAATTAATAAGGCTCTATATCAAACTGTTGAAAAAAAATATAGATAAGACACTACTTCCATGTATATAAATATGGCCTAAAGTAGATGCGAGTCCCTGGTATCATCTTAAAAATCACATATTGTTAATAAGATATTCGTACTTGTAGAGGTAGCATTCGAAATTACTTTGGCTAAATAATTTGAAAAAATTTCATAAATCCAAGCCCCTATTTCTAAAGCTACCATGAATCATTTTCACATTACTGAGACAAGTCATGGATCTCCACATGTGTACCAGTTTGTACACCCCATTTATTTACCTAAGCATAAGCTTATGAAGTCATTTTTTCACATGTACACCCCAGTTTTTCCATGACTGTCTCATTATAGATCTCCAAGCCAGAAATCTTTTGTACAAAATCTCTATCTTGAGACTGAGCATATCACATAAAACCAATAAACTTCAAATAAAAAGGCACATCACATAAACATAAAGAGTTTCGGATACAAAAGGCATGATTACTATTTAACCATTTATTTTTGAATAGGTAGAGAACAATATATTTTATTTTTCATAGAAAAAAAAGTAATATACGTCTTTAGTAAAGAGAACTAATTTATATTTCGAATGTGATCGTCTATATCCCAGATAAAAAAAATCGCAATTCCTTCATGGTAAATGTCTTACTATTGCTGGTTTGTCCATAAACAAATACAATCGCTGCCAAAAAGATTTACGATAACAAGTTAAACATAGGATACATGTCAAACCTTGATATAAAAATATCGAAGAAGGATGGAAACAGAACAAGCAAGTGGGGACGTGTGCGGTCATTTTCTATCCTTAATAGGTATGCTTTCAACCAAATATGGATATAGAGTAAGCATGGAATCCATTTGAATATGAATTATCATACAAGCCAACTATTTGAGGAAATAAATAATCAGTAATTTAACAAGTGAAATAAACCTATTTACATAAGTATATCTCACCATTAATTCCAGTAAGTGGGGACAATGCAATATCCTTAGCCCCTTCCTTGTAATCTCAATAATCTGAATTCAAAGCTTGCACATGAAACTAAATACACATAATCAATGATTTTTTTTTTACAAACATTGATTGTGTGTAAATTCATTAGCTGTAAATAATAAAAAATTGAAACATTTACCAAAAACGTAAGGGACAATAGACTGTTCACAATTTAGATTATTAGACAAAATAGTTTGTTCATCGGCACACTCCCAAGCAATCTGATCATTTAGGATTGTTCTTTTTTAATTATATGCCTCACTCGAATTAACGAAAATGTTGTCCTCGCGAATTAAAAATGAAACCTAAATTTTAGGTTTTTGAAATCGTAAATAAAATTTTGAAATCGATTCATAAATTAATAGTTGAGATCAAACTAAATGATAAGAATAGGTTACACTTATCTTTCTAATCGCTTTCAACGATGAAATCTTCAATGTTGAAGTTAAATCTCATCAAGTTTTCCCCTGGATTGAGTAATCTCCAGAAGAAAAAAATGGTACCGTCGTATCAATGATAACGAATCAAGTCCAATTAATTGTTTGTTTGATTCTCAGATATATTTTTGGAGTTTGTAATTTAATTTTTGAAGAGATTATGATTAGGATTTGTTCTTCACATGAGAGTTGATGGAAAATGAAAAAGCATAAAATGAATTGTGAAGAAGAAATATGAGTGATGGGTATTTTCGATAGTGGAAAATATTGATTTGGTTTAAATCGTTAGAAACCTGTTTTGAGGCATACTGAATTTTTTTGAGGCATACTAAATAGTGCCAAAATAGGGTCACTAAATAAAAAACAACATCACCCCTTATCCACCCTTTTTAATAATGACATAACTACCCTTACATAATTAGTGTTAATTATTATGATTAGATTTGATTAATTAGGAATTTTAAGGATTGATTAAAAATTAAATTATTAGTGGTAAATTAGTAGAGAAAACAAATTTATGTGAGAGAGTTGGGATTTTTGAGAGGAAGAAGAAGAAGAAGTGAAAAAAAAATGGTTTTAAGATTTTAGTGATTAGAAGTGACCAAAATATGTGATTCAAATCAGAGGTATGCTTCTATACGAGGTTTAGTGTCCTTTTTATATGTTAAATCTATCAAAAAATTGGATTTTAAAACCCTTATTTACTGACCCATATGAACGGTTCGACTGATAACTTGTCAGTAGAACCTCTTTATCTTTTCTTTTTTTTTTTGAAAATATGCCTAGGTTCGGCTGACAAGTTTGTTTATGAGTAAAAACTATTTCTGCCGGTTTTGGTAATTTGGGGTGTGTGGATGAGAAATGAATCTAAACCCTAAACAAATGCACTGCACGGGAGTGCTTTTGATTCGAGAGATTAATCTATACAATTCTATCCTAAACCAAGAAATGGCCGTTCCAGACTTGTTTCGGTCACAAAGTGAAGGAGATGGGGTTAGTCTTAGGGAGGGAAGCGAAGAAGGTGTTGAGATTGTGAAGGTGTAGGCTTTGGGTGTTTGAATACGTTTTGTATTAACACTTGGTTTCCGTGTTATCTTGTCTTGTTCGGAAAATAGGGAGGAGAACCTATTTATACAATTCTTTAAGCATATCCCTTGTATCTCGTGGGAAGTGGAGAAAGTGGAGTGATGAAGTAGTGGAGTTGTGTGTTAGTGTCACACGACCAGTCTTGCCCACTTCTCCCATTATCACTAACCGTCCATGACTTCCTGACACGTTCTTGTGATGGTGCGTTGTACGCTGCACGTTGTAAACTGCCAGGCCAATACCCCAGTATGTATCCCCCAGTTTGTGACATGATTGATGTCTCGAGTGTGTGGATCGTGGGACCCACAGAAAGTAGCATGTAATGTTATATTAAATAACTAAGTTATTTAGGAAGTCAATACTTGTGAAGTATCGTGTGTATTCTATGCAGGTACTGCATCGAGTATATTCGGCATGTATGAAACATCGTTGTTTGAGCGTCTCAAAATAGCCCCATGTCCAGCCTACTTCATTTGATGGTTTGGAGGTTGCGTAAGCAAGTCCTCCCTTGGCCGACCATATGGTGTGGTAGAGTGACGGGTGGTGATCACCATGACGCCTCACTAACCAATTAACTCCTGACCAGGGCTGTATAACCAAGACGTTGAAGTTGAACGGACGAGATGATCTTTAAGACACTCATTTGCGACTGTTAGTGGAATTAGGGTTTTTGAAGAGGTACGCAAGTATCACTCTTCAGCTTGGTCGAATCCAAGCTTGGGATACGATTTTGGCAGGGCCGATCATGCATGTGTGATTTGGGCCACTCAATTTTTCCGGCGAAGTTAAGTGGTCGAGATCAGTTTGCGACAGAAATCTGGTGCCGCAAAAGCCGCGCGTCATGCCAACTTCGGGCGCGCGTTTCAAGATGAACAAGCTTGATCGGTCTTGGCTGATTAGTCTGGTATACATATGGCGAGATGGTGTACACGTCCATGCCTTAATATCCCATAGAAACGTGATCTAAGCCACTCAATTTGTTCGGCAAAGTTGAGTGGTCGAGATTAGTTTGAAATTGGGAGGTGTGACCACGCTAGTTTGGGCATGCGAATCGAGGCAACCAGGAATGATATTCCTTGGACGATCGGGTGTGGAGATAGATGGGCCCACGATGATCGTGTTGATACTCATCGGACCTGATTAGTCTATTCCTGGACCCTTCATCCGAGCAGGAGAAAATGGACGCTCGTGATCGCGACACAAACCCTAATTTGGTTTTTTGCCAGTCGTGTGTCATACCCAGTTTGGGGCGCATGAATTAAGATGACCAACCATAGTTGGTCCTGACCGATCGGTCAGGTATATAGGCGGTTCCACGATGTTTGTGTTGACATGTTCTGGGCCCTTTGAATCTACATCTACACCCTCAATCTATGCCTGGGAAGATGGATGGTTGAGACTGATTTGCGACACATGTAATGTTATGTAAACCCACTGCTTTGGCTTGGACATTTTGGCAAGCTATGCCACATTTTTAGGGAGGCCGACCATGCGAGGCCCGCGTTGGGTCGGTAGTGAATATTTCAATACCTGCTTAGGGTCATGGATTGAATCTAAGCCATCCAATCATGATGGTGAAGTGGGATGGTCGTGATCGTTTCTGAGACTAATATGGGCAGTCCAGATTCAAATATGCTCAATCGGGCTAGTATAACACACCGAGAGATGTATGCTCAAACGGGATAGTATAACACACCGAGAGTTGCAGCATGTACGAGTATTTCGTACATTCTTCATTATTAATGCTTGGAGGTTCGTGTTGCTGTACTGAGAACAACACTCAGTCGTCATGCCGCACCAAAAATGAGTACAAGAAATACAAGGCTGGTCATGCATTAATTAATAATGTTGTAAATTCATACAATATATGGGATTGTTGCTACATGATCCAACATGGATGAATTTCGTGTATTTAATTCACAGAATACTGGGATTGTTGCCACATGCTCCATTCTAGGTGAATTAGTAAAGTAAAGAAGTATTCATCACTTATTAATGGCTTTATCTTTTGCAAGATGTCAGCGCATAATTTTGGCTTTTACAATTTTAGCCTTTAATAAAAATCCACCATCAACATTAAGTCCCCTGCCTAGCGCATAATGGTTGCATTATTGTGGGGTAGGCATAATAAGATGGTGACAGTTTAAGATAAAATTTATGAGACAAAGTTAGATGTTACCAGGAGAGACGGGTCATCCTGTCCTTAGAGCATGTCACATTCAAGAGGCGTCTAGGTGAGCATTCCCCTAGTATGATGTCGGTCTTGCCTGCTTCGATCGACCTTGCTATGCCTGCTTCGGTCGAGGGCCTACTCCATGCTTGCGCCGTTAGAATGTCGGTCTTGCCGAATCGACCTTGCTATGCCTGATTAGGTTGAGGGGATATTGCGCCTGCTTCGCTCGATCGTGGGGTTGTGCCTAATCGACGGACTGTTGCACCTGCTTCGTTTGTGTGGCTACTGCGCCTGCTTGATCGAACGTGGGCTTGACGTGCCTAATCGATGGACTGCTGCGCCTGCTTCGTTCGTGGGGCTACTGCGCCTGCTTGATCGAACGTGAGCTTGATGTGTCTGCTTTGGTTAAACATGGGTCCACTGTGTACATGCTTCAAACGTCGGCCATGTGCTTCGACTGAAACCGGCCCTGCTGTGTGCGCCTATTATATCGGCCTTATGTCATGATTAACACCATCCTTTGCGACTTGATCAATACCAGCCTTGTGACTTGAGCAATACCAGCCTTGTGACTTGATCAATACCAGCCTCGTGACTTAATCAATACTAGCCTTGTGACTTGATCAATACGAGCCTTGTGAGTTGATAAATACCAGTCTTGCTTGCTTTGCCCGTACAGTTTATGTACTTGATCAATGTGGGACCCGCCGCGTTCCTGCTTTGCTTAGGGCCGGCTGTGCCTACTTTGACTAATCTGGGGCTGGATGTGCCTGATCAATGTGGGACCCGCCGCGTGCCCGCTTTTCTTGGGGACAGCTTTGCCTGCTTTGACCAGACACCAAACATGTTGCCTTACCCAACACTAGGATTTCCCCTTGACCAACACCGGCCTTCCTACCGTGACCAACACCGGCATTGCTGACTAATACTGGTCTTCCCTTTGCTCGAACATAGGACCCAGGCATGCTTGATTTTCCCAAATGTGAACCTTGTATGTTCGAACGTGGTGTGGGTCCCGCTGAGAGCGTTGAAGCTGCTTCTGGAGAGAGCAGGTCCTGGAGAGCGTTAAAGCGGCTTCTGTTGGAGAGGGTGTTGAATAAGTTCTTGACTAACGGCGAAGGAACTTCATGCTGAGCCTCAGTCCCCAAGCGTGGTCTATGTGGCTCTATCTTGTATGCCCGATGGGTCTTTTGTACGGAATGGTCGTTGATATGGTGAAGCTCTGGATGGTATCAATCGACGAGCAACAATAGTTCTTGGTAGCAGCTGTGATCAGAAGAGACTGGCAGGGAGAGGCGTGATAGCCACGTGCACGAACTTGGTGGTCTTCATATAGTGGTAGAGCTCGTCTCATTGTTAGAGGGATAAACTAAAAGCGATGGATTACTTGACATTTCTTCATGAAATAAAGAATAGGGAGACAGTCCCCTGCCCACGAGTATCTAGAGATTTCGACTTGATAGGTGTTGTCGCTCTAGGTTCATGAGGCTGTCTTTGAGATGGGCAGTGTTAAGAAGTCCCAGTCATACTCATTTGGTAACGCAACTACTTCTTCTATGGGAGAGCGTCTCTCATTGATGTAGTTACCATCGATCCAGATATGGAATATCTTGGACGTTGTTTCACCATTACGGAAGTCGTGCATACGGTACTGGAGTTAGAGTTGGGACACCCAGGATGTTGTATCTCGGTGGCTTTCCTCTTGCTGCTTCAGTGAAACTGGTTCTTTCTAGCAGGGAAAATACTATTGTAGATGAGCGTTCAACAGCTTCACGAAGTCCATAGGGTGACCAAAAGCGCAGATTATCCAACATAGCACGATAGACATGCACCTGATAGAGTGATTCACCCGGATCTTGATAAACATGACGCGCGGACATCGTTATCTTCTTGAGGCTGCTCCCTTGAGGTGTTGGCTTCAGTGGATCTGAAGATGTCCCATGCTCGCTCTTGTCTGGGCTGACATAATAGGCAAACCCTTTGTGATGATTCAGAGATGACAATATTCGTTGAATCCTCCGAAACGCTTCCTGTTATAGTGCGGTCCAGACGAAACTTGATCATTTCTTCAGCAAGGGGTGAATGAAGCAAAAGTTCACCTTGCCCATGAAGTTTTGGAGCTCCTTCACGGTTCACGGCAGCGGCATTTTGAGGATAGCTTGAGTCTTGGATTTGACTACTATATCATCCACGTAGTCTTCGACTTTCTTATGCATCATGTCGTGGAAGATTTACGTCATAGCGCGTTGATACGTTGCACCGGCATTCTTTAAACCAAAAGGCATAACAGTATATTAAAAATTTCCAAGAGGAGTTTGAAAGGCTGTCTTACTTGTGTCATGCTCATACATCCTTATCTGATTATAGCCGTTGTAACCAACCATGAAAAAGAATATGACGTGTCCGCTGGTGGCGTCTGCTAACATGTCGATGTTAGGCATAGGAAATTCGTCCTTGGGGCAGCATTTGTTCAAGTCTCTGGAATCCACGCAACACCTGATCTCGCGCCTGAATTGACTCGGAGATTGTTTGACCGGTTTGGATCGAAGATTGTATGAATGCTTACACAAGTTTGAGCTGATGAAGATAGACCTAGGAGATTCCTCATTGTCGGGCTCATCAGTTGTGGAGTTGGTACCATCTTGCAGCTGTCGTGGAGCGTCTGGCACTTCTTTTTGAGGCTCGTCATTGTTGTAGCATTTCGTTTGGCGGAGAGAAGAATTGAGATGCCTTGTCAGCAAGGATGCATCATGGGGCCTAGCCTTCGATGATGCAAGTCGGTCCTCCTCCTGGATTGACGCCCACATGGGGAGTGGGATGCAATGGACTTTGTCTGTTCCTTCTCACGGAGCTTCCCTCGGTTTGAACAGTTCTACTCCGCTTATTCGTGCATAAAGAGACAATGATGCAGGAATACGAATAACTTGTTTATTCAACATGTCATTGGTGATACTCTGAAGGTACGATCCCATATGTGTTGGTCTAGTTTCCTCCAAAGTCTGTCCTTGTGGTAGGATGCCATACGATCTTGCCTGAGCGAACCTTGGCCGTCCTAAGAGTCTTGAGAGTAACCACATTAAAAGACACTCCCGTGTCGATGAGGTCCCTCTTGAACTCTGAATCCTTGATGTGTGCAGTGGCATGTAGGGCTCGGTTGTGACCTTCTTCTGGTTGATTGTAGCAAAACATCTCTGCCCGTCGATTCTTCGAGAGGTGTAAAAGTTCGCATAAACTTTCCACTAGAGAAATCGCTTCCTGATCCACCGGCCTCTGGCTCATAGTGAGACTATTGACTTAAGGAGGATCGTTGTGAGGATCAGTCCCCAGTGTAGGAATCTCCATGACAAGACCGTTCATATATGATGTCGCTTTTTTGATCAGGTCCATGTAGGTCCGCGCCGCTGAAATACCTTCTCCGGGTGCGTTGAATGCGTTCCTTGTTGGTTCTATGGGATGTCACGGCTCTTGTGGAAATCTATTAGTTAATGTCTTAAGAAAAGCGAGTACCTCTTTCTGTGTTGCAACCATATCCGTTCGAGTCTTAGAAAGGACTTCCTGCCTCTCCATCAAATCTGCGATGGTAATGGGTGATGGTCCTCCTCTTGATCCTCCATCTCCTCGTCCTGATGAAGGGGTGGAAGTCGTTGTTCTGGTGACCGCCAGAGGCGTTACACTTGAGGAGATGCTGGGATTTTCGGCTGCTCTAGTTCTGGTGATGGGAGGTGTTACACTTACTGGAACATCTCCTGCTCCGCTGGTGCTGGTAGTAGAGGAACCAATTCCATGAGATACACTGATGGTATTAACTGGTTGCACGGTGACACCTAGGATATCAACACAGAGAGTGTTGTCAACTCTAGTCCCGTCAAGATTGGTTGCTGATCCAGACCTAAGATCCACCATTTTCGAAAATCAGTAAAATTGGTATTGAAGAAATTGACTTCACAACCAAGAGATTAATCTCCCACTGTGGTCGCTAATTGTTTATGGGTAAAAACTATTTCTGCTGGTTTTGGTAATTTGGGGTGTGTGGATGAGAAATGAATCTAAACCCTAAAAAAATGCACTGCACGGGAGTGCTTTTGATTCGAGAGATCAATCTATACAATTCTGGCCTAAACCAAGAAATGGACGACCAGAATTGTTTCGGTCACAAAGTAAAGGAGATGGGGTTGATCTTAGGGAGGGAAGCGAAGAAGGTGTGGAGATTGTGAAGGTGTAGGCTATTTATGACTTATAACAGAAAGGTGAGCAGGCTTACGAATAATGCAAGCAGGCTCTGGGTGTTTGAATACATTTTGTATTAACACTTGGTTTCTGTGTTGTCTTGTCTTGTTCGGAAAATAGGGAGGAGAACCTATTTATACAAGTCTTTAAGCCTAACCCTCGTATCTCGTGGGAAATGGAGAAAGTGGAGTGATGGAGTTGTGTGTTAGTGTCACACGACCAGTCTTGCCCAATTTTCCCATCATCACTAACCGTCCATGACTTCCTGACACGTTCATGTGATGGCGCGTTGTGCGCTGCACGCTGTAAACCGCCAGACCAATACCCCAGTATGTATCCCCCAGTTTGTGACATGATTGATGTCTCGAGTGTGTGGATCGTGGGACCCACAAAAAGTAGCATGTAATGCTATATTAAATAACTAAGTTATTTAGGAAGTCGATACTTGTGAAGTATCGTGTGTATTCTATGCAGGTACTGCATCGAGAATATTCGACATGTATGAAGCATCGCTGTTTGAGCGTCTCAAAATAGCCTCATGTCCAGCCTACTTCATGTGATGGTTTGGAGGTTGCGCAAGCAAGTCCTCCCTTGGCCGACCACATGGTGTGGTAGAGTGACGGGTGGTGATCACCATGACGCCTCACTGACCAATTAACTCCTGACCAGGGCTGTATAACCAAGCCGGTGAAGTTGAACGGACGAGATGATCTTTGAAACACTCATCTGCGACCGATAGTGGAATTATGGTTTTTGAAGAGGTGCACAAGCATCACTCTCCAGCTTGGTCGAATCCAAGCTTGGGATACGATTTTGGCAGGGCCGATCATGCATGTGTGTAGATGGCATGACGGTGAAGGTGCCCATACCTCATCATCTCGTGAAAGTGTGATCTGGGCCACTCAATTTTTCGGCGAAGTTGAGTGGTCGAGATCAGTTTGCGACAGAAATATGGTACCGCAAAATCCGTGCGTCATGCCAACTTCAGGCGCGCATTTCAAGGCGACCAAGCTTAGTAGGTCTTGGATGATTAGTCTGGTATACAGACGGCGAGCTGATGTACACGTCCATACCTTAATATCCCATAGTAACATGATCTAAGGCACTCAATTTGTCCGGAAAAGTTGAGTGGTCGAGATTAGTTTGCAATTGGGAGGTGTGACCATGCTAGTTTGGGCATGCGAATCGAGGAAACCAGGCATGATATGCCTTGGACGATCGGGCGTGGATATAGATAGGCCCACGATGATCGTGTTGATACTCACCGGACCTGCTTAGTCTATTCTTGGACCCTTCATCCGTGCAGGATAAAATGGACGCTCGTGATCGCGACACAAACCCTAATTAGGTTTTTTGTCGGCCGTGTGTCATACCCAGTTTGGGGCGCACGAATTAAGATGACCAACCATAGTTGGTCCTGACCGATCGGTCAGGTATGTAGGCGGGCCCATGATATTTGTGTTGATATGCTCTGGGCTCTTTGAAACTACATCTACACCCTTCATCTATGCCTACGAAGATGGATGGTTGAGACTGATTTGCAACACATGTAATGTACCGTAAACCCTAATTTAGGGTTTCACATCCGCGCTGCTTTGGATTAGACGGTTTGTCAAGCTATGCCACCCTTTTGGGGAGGCCGACCATGCGGGGCCCGCGTTGGGTCGGTAGTGAATATTCCAATACCTGCTTGGGGTCATGGATTTAGTCTAAGCCATCCAATCATGCTGGTGAAGTTGGATGGTCGTGATCGTTTCTGAAACTGATATGGACAATCCATATTCAAATATGCTCAATCGGGCTAGTATAACACACTGAGAGATGTATGCTCAATCGGGCTAGTATAACACACCGAGAGATGTATGCTCAATCGGGCTAGTATAACACACCGAGAGTTGTAGCCTGTACGGGTATTTCGTACATGCTTCATTATTAATGCTTGGAGGTTCGTGTTGCTCTGCTGAGACCAAAACTCAGTCGTCATGCTACACCGATAATGAGTACAAGAAATACAAGGGTGGTCATGCATTAATTAATAATGCTTTAAATTCACAGGGTAGATGGGATTGTTGCTACATGCTCCAACCTAGATGAATTTCGTGTATTTAATTCACAGAATACTGGGATTGTTGCCACATGCTCCATTCTAGGTGAATTATTAAAGTGAAGAAGTATTCATCACTTATTAATGGCTTTATCTTTTGCAAGATGTTAGCGCATAATTTTGGATTTTACAATTTTAGCCTTAAATGAAAATCCACCATCAACAAAGTTATCAGCCGAACTTCACTCTGTAACTGACGAATTTTAGGTTCGGCTGATTCGAACACAATCTAGCAAAGTCGCATCAGCCGAACACATTGTTTCTTTAAATCACGCACTAGGTTCGGCTCAAAATTGGTATTCCAATATCATCCGAACTGAGCTTCTAAAAATTTAAAAAGAAGAACAAGGCTAGGTTCGGCTGATTCGAAAAAAATATAGCAAAGTCGTATTAGCCGAACATAGTGTTTCTCTAAATCATATACTAGGTTCAGCTCAAAATTGGTATTCCAAGATCAGCAGAACTGATTTTCTGAAATCCCTAATTCCATCTTTGAAATCATATTCTATCGATCAAACAAAATAAAATCAATCAAAAACAAGATGTGTTTGTTACAAATACATTCTAAAATACATATGAGAGCAATTGAGATATGGATTTCGCACTCCAACATTGCTTACTTCGATTCGTGTTTCCTTTGCTTGATTAATTGTTTGATTGAATTGGAGTCCAAGATGTTTAAGTGTAAAGGTTATTTTGATTTTTGATTTTAGGTTTTTAAGGATAAGGGCACTCTAATTTAAAATGTTTAAGGATATATAGGTAATTGCACTACCTTTAGACACCCCTTATAAACCCACCCTAGATGGGATAATGAATGAGTATGCCTCAAAACAGGTTTCAATCGTTTAAAAAATGACTGACCCGTTTTAAATTTGGTAATTTAGGATCTCCTAGTACTAGGCTTTGAAGGACGGGACTAAAGTGTTTAAGGCCCAACAAAAACGGGACTAAACATCAATTTCTACTTATGAAATTTGGTTTTAGTCTGGTATTTAGTCTTTAATATGTTCGACTGTGATTGATTTCTGGACCAATTTTTTGGTTTTAATCGTTCAACGTGGTTGCTCTTAGAGGAGAATACTATATCATATCAGTTCCAGTAAAATTTCTTCTTTTACTGATTTTAATTGTTAGAGGTTTTGATTTACAATACTGAGGTTTATTGATTGTTGTTGTTTTCTTAGCAACCCTATGATGCACAACTCAACGGGTTAGTTATTTAGTACCATATGATTAGATGACTGATAGCATTAGACACTTCTTTAAAGAACGTTAACGGCTATACTGAAAAACAATAAATCAAATTATAAAAGACAAACTTCTGCAGATCAGACACTAAGAATTCTAACAAACGCCTCCCTGATTTATTAATATATCACTCCCTTCATATTAGTTTTTACCTATACAGACCTTCTTTCGTGGGTTTTGTCCCTTGATAACGCAATAGACACAGTCAATGGCGTTGCAAATTATTTTTATTTTACTGACATAAAAATAGAAAATCTTTTTGTGCATCTGGGTCCTTTAACAACATAAAAAATAAATAAATCTGGGTCCATTTTTTTGCTGGCAAGACATTACAAATTAGAAAATAACAAACATGAAAAAGGAAAAAGGAAAAAGGAAAAAGGAAAAAGGAAAAAGGAAAAAGGAAAAAGGAAAAAGGAAAAAGGAAAAAGGAAAAGAAAGATAAGCTAGTTTTCTAGCAGAGAAATGATGCAAGAAGGGGGATTGGGAGGATTCCATCAGTCGTGGATATTGTTCGATAGAGAGAACTTTGCGAGATTATGGGCCACCTCATCGGCCTCTCGTTTGACGTAGCTAAAAACTAAGGAATTAAACTGAGATCTGCGAGACTCTATATCCTGGATTATGCTCCTGATTCTCCAAGGGATGTAACTACATTGATTATTCAAAATTTGGTAAAGATTCAAGCAATCACCTTCAATAATGCAGTCTTCAAAATTGAGTTTTGCCGCCATCTTAACTACAAGTAGAGCACCATATGCTTCATCTACAATTGGGTTATTTTGTTTTTTTAAAGTAGAACCAAAACCCAGAAATCTTTTATTTGCATCTCTATCTACAACAGTTGCGGAAGAATTGAACTCAACAATAGCACCACCAAAATTTATCTTGACACTTCCTTCAGGTGGTGGATTCCATGTCAATGCATGTGAGGAGCTATTAGGTGAAGACTCCGATTCGGGTAAGTTCTGATCAATATGGTAGAACTGTTCAAACAGATTGTAAGCATCAGATAACACCATGTCAACTGCAACTGGAATCTTCTCAAATAACCATTTGTTCCTTTCTTTCCATAAATCCCATAAGAGATTAGCGTCAAGACAGAAAGACTCAAAATGATCATATTTTTTCAACCAACTAGCAAGCACATCCACAATGTTCTGGTTATTTGTGTCTGGAAGTTTAGATGTGAAGCAAACATTATAGTTTTTGTCCTCTGACAATGCAAGAAGAGATGGTCAACACTCTCTTCATGTTCCCCACATAAACAACATTCAGTGTTTATGCCATCTAATAATTTCCCCATATTTTGTTGGCAACCAATACCATTGTGTAAGATCCTCCAAATGAATGTATGCACTCTTGGAGTAATATTTTTAACCTTCCAAAAGAAATCCAAGGGAAATTAGAGACAAAATTACTCGAGCACTCACGTGAATTGTTTCTTAGAAAAGTCTGGAAAGATTTTGAGATGAAAGTACCATCATTAGTGAAGATCCATACAAGTTTTTCAGAACCACCACTTCTTGGGAAATGAATTTTTTGAATTTCTCTAACTACGTGTTGATCAAATACATTTTACAGGATCTGTACATTCCAATGGTTGCTTCCAGGTAATAGAAGATCTTTAACAGTGTAGAGATTGTGTTTAGTTCCTACTGCAGGTTCTGGCATGAAGTCGTTAATTTTAGGGATCCAAGGGTCCTTCCAAATATTTATGTTAGCTCCATCTTCCACAATCCATAAACAACCTTTTCTCAAGTAGGTTATGTTGTCAAGAATCGCCCTCCATGTACTTGAGCAATTATTTGGCTTTGTAGCTTCCCCAAAAGAAGCATTTCTGAGATACTTCGTATGAAGGATTTGAGACCATAAAGAGTCAGTTTCGGTGAGGAATCTCCAACTCAATTTTGCTATCAAAGCCATGTTCAATTCTTCTAAAGATCTTAGGCTTCCTTCTTCTCGATAAACCACTCCCAGCAAATAAAATGCAGCTTCCTTGTATCTCTGTTATGTCCTCACCAGAAAGCCCTTAAAGTTTGGTTGAGCTTGTTAATTATCCTCTTTGGCACAATAGCAGTAGACATGAAATAAACCGGGATAGGGCCAAGTACAGATTGTATGAGTTGAGTTCTCCCTGCATGTGATAATGTTTGTCTTTTCCATCCAGCAAGATTTGAGTCAAATTTATCAAGAAGGAATTCATAAGTGGCACAGTGATGAGCAGGCTTCAAAAGGTAAATTTCTAGGTACTTCTCATTTAGTTTCATATGATTCACCCCCAATACAGATACAATTTCAGTTTGCCTAGTCTCATCCATTCCCTTACTAAACATAATAATTGAGGACTTTGAGAAGTTTATCTTCTGACCAGACCATTGAGAGTAAACTTTAAGAACCACCTTTAGGGAGTTTATGTTCTTGCACCTACCGTATGGTCATGTATTTATGAATCCACGAGACCCAAGAAAAGGTATAGAAAAGTGATAGTTAATAATTAAGGAGTTTCTATCATGATTTCTTATTCAAGTATCAGGAGAGTGATATTCAAGAATTGGTTGACTTTCTATTGGTCGAGGAATTTCCTACTTTTCCATGTCGTGCTAAACATCCTTATATTCTAGCTAATCGTCTTGAGGACATGACTTCTCTAGAAGGGCATGTGGTTGATAATGACAAGAGAACTGTAATTTTGTACGGTTATCTTCGAGGTTGTGATATCAAGAAAGGAACTAAGGTACTTTTTATTAGCTGCCTTAGTTGGTTACAAACTTGTATTTTATTTCCATCACTAGTTGGAATTAGATCCAAGGAGCAAGAGGCGCCTTCATTGATATTTCCTCTTGTTATGTCTATTTTGTGCATGTTAGAGTATAGGATTGGTAATAATAAATTATATGGAAAGTTTTAGTATTTAGGGTTATATTTAGTATTTGATATATTTAGTATGAATTGATTTACAAGCATTATTCTTGCATACCAAGTTACGATGTCGCTATATATACCCTATGGGTTCTCAATGTAAATCATACCATTCAATAATAGAATTCTCTTTTATCTTTATATCTTCTAGTTCTGACTTGGTATCAGTGGGTCCGATCCGGACTTGTTGCCCACCTCGTTTTCTTTTCTAATCGGCGGCGGTAGTCTCCAATGCTACCGTCCGCCGGATCTTTCCTCCGCTGCAATATGATTAGTTTTTCTTTCCTCGGTAGCGGTAGTCAGTACTACGGTACCATCTCTCTTTTTTCTCCAATTTTGTCTCTACTCTCGATCTTCTTTCATCTTTCTCCCTACGTGCAGTTCCCCACCAATATCTTATTAATTGATTAATAAATCCCATCCACCGCTTCTTCTCTTTTATCTTGTTCTCTTTAATTCCTTGTTCCGCTTCCTCGTCTATTCTTTTCAATCAACTACCTCTAACCTTTTCCTCTCTATATCCGTTTATTCTTTCTTTCATCCATTAATTAATTCTTTCTGATACCGTCTACTTTCTTTATTTTCTTTACAATCTTTATATTTCTTCTCTTCTGGTCCTCGTATCCTTCTATCTTAATTCTAGCCCACTATCTCTATTTTCATTATTACCAAAACAATCCCAATTTTGCAGGGTATTATCTCTTCTCTTATCGATGGTTCTTATATGCTCCATCAATGGTTCTGTTATTTTCGCTACTTTGGCGGTTCTCCTAATCAATATTCTTTTTCATGGCGACGCGCTTCTTCTTATACTTCTTGGGCGTTTATTGGCACCGCACTTCATCAACAACTTTCAAGGCCAATCTCATGTGATTTGAAATCCCCGCGAGATTGAGGGAGGGTGTTAGAGTATAGGATTGGTAATAATAAATTATATGAAAAGTTTTAGTATTTAGGGTTATATTTAGTATGAATTGATTTACAATCATTATTCTTGCATACCAAGTTACGATATCGCTATATATACCATATGGGTTCTCAATGTAAATCATACCATTCAATAATAGAATTCTCTTTTATCTTTATATCTTCTAGTTCTGACTGTGCACAAAAGCATATCCGATTAAAACATTCTCCTAATCACATTTGCTCATATTTTTGCATGGTAAGTATCATTGTAAGACTATTTTGTACCCTGTCATCATTCTATTGTGTATTATCTTAATTTGTGCAAAATAATGTATTGAGAAAAGAATAGAAAGCACCAGTTTCAGTTCAGCTTTTCCTAGAATTTTTTTGCTTGTATGCAGAGCTCATAAACTAAAGAACGAGAAGAAACGAGATTCACAAAATAGAAAATCTCACTAGTTGAGTTTAATGCTAAGTTTTTGGAGTCCCTTGATAATTTGGTCATCTTTCCTGTTCATGCAGGATTTTTTTTCCTTTTTTTTTGCTTATTTTCCTGTAATGCACTACATACCTTTCGTTTTCACTTCTTGTGCAACATGTACTTGTGTTTTGTTCCGTCAAATCTTGATGGATATGACTTAGCTGGTACCTTTTGTTTTCACTTCTTGTGCAACAACATATACTTGATGGTTGTTCCGTCAAATGCCTGATGGATTGACTTAGCTGGTGTTGTTCCAGGTGCATATTGCTGGTGTTGGTGATTATCCTTTAGATGATGTTACAATCTTGGATAACCCTTTCCTTTTACCACCTTACAGCCATGAACTCAAGGTATCCACTGAAAATATTTTAGTTTCTACGTTTTGTTTGAAATAAATAATTCTTCATATCTACAAAGGCGATAGTTGATTTTCGTACTTTTTGTGGGAATTACTCTGCTCGGATGCAGATTATGCAGATTAATATAGATGAAAACAACCTTGATGAGGAACCTCACATGGAGATTGAGAGTTTCAGAGTAGGGACTTACTTAACGTTTAAGGTTCTTGGCGTTCTTTTTGAGATGGTTGCCAATCGTTGTCAGCCTATTCTCATAGGAGGTATCGGCCCTGCAGAACAAACTGCTGGATATATGCAGGTGAAATGCCTTACCTAAAATGCATGGGATTCTCTTACCCTGCCTGTATCTTCATTTATTATTTGTTGCTCTTTCAGGCGAGACTTGAGCAACACAATTGGCAGATGAGTTCTTTGAAGACCAGAGATCCGATCATTGTTTCAGTTGGTTGGAGAAGGTACGAAACTATACCTATCTATACCCAAGATTGCGGGGGATGGCACAAAATGCTCGAATATACACCTGAAGCTGAATCCTGTATTGCAACATTTTGGGGCCCTATTACACCTTCCGATGCTGGAGTTGTTGCCGCACGGAGTTTGGCTGACAACAAGGTCTGATGTGTTCTTTTTAAGTTAAAGATCAATTATTTAAAAATCATAGTGCTTTTTTTTTTTTTGAAGCATGAAATTTTATTAAGTACTAAAGGGCTATTACAAAGTGGTACGTGCTAATGATACCCGTAAGATCAAATACATTTGGACAGACATGGCGAGGAATTATAGTAACATGATATTGGATCGGATTCTCCAGATTCAGATTGCAGCGGGGGTAGTTGGAATTGGCGAGGATGAAGTTGTCAAGGCTTCGTAGAGCTTCGACGAATGCTTTCCACAAGAAAAGCTGTGTTTTTGAAAGACACCGATGTGTCCATAAGATCTTGATTGATGGTGATATGGCTCGTTGCAATTGATCTGAGATGCTGAGAAGGCCTTTATCTCTAGATGATACGGAGTACTGCTTAATTGATTTCTGCCAACCTTCTTGTTTAACGACATTATCCATAACTTGAAAGAGTGAGTTGAAGCAGAATCCACTATTTGCCCTGAAAGGATGAACCTAATAGACACTACTACTACTCAAGTGAGACTAATAAACACTACTACGACTGCTGAACTTACTATAATTACTCCTGCTGAACTTACTAGAACTACTAAAACTGAAAATTAAAAATTACAAGGATTACAGACTAGACTGATTTAAACTAGGAAATTAAAAGAGTACAACTTTGCTTGAAATGTAAAAACAACTAAATTTAGAAACAACTTGTCGAGTTCACCGACCAATTCACAGGTATTATGATTGCTGCTAAAGTATAAAATGAAGCTGGAGCTGTGATACAGTATTAGGATTTTAACACTCCAAGAAATCAACATATGAAGGTGTTGAAGATGCTGTTTGCAGAGAAAGATGTCACCTTGGTCAAATCTTAAACTGTGAATCTTAAAGAGGACCAAAGTGAGAAGATGGCTTGCCGCAGGTTCTACTAATAATGGAGAAAGGCTGTATGAATTTAATTGTGAGGTTGAAGATGAGAACTATCAATCTAGATTGAGAGAGGGAACTGAAATCTTTTGGCTAATATCTGATTAATGGTGCATAAATGAAAGTATGCTGGGGCATGAAAAACATGAAGCAATTTTGTATTCGAACGAAGGTTAAAGCACAACACTATTTTCCAGAGACTAAAAAGGATGAAAATAGATCAAGAAAGGCCTCCAAGAAGCTACAAGGACTCAATTGAAATTGAAAACATACTACATGAGAAACACCAGAACCTTGAAATAAACTAAAATACGAAATCAAAAACACCATTGTAAAAAATCTGAAATCTAAAATCACATTGTACTTTGCAACACAAAGAAAAAACATAAGGCATCAACAGAACTAAAGCAAAACTGAGACTGAGGTATAGGACACCACCAACAGAACTAAAGCAAAACTGAAACATAAGGTACATGACACCACCAACAAAACTAAAGAAAAACTTTGACTCAAACTAGTCTGGTGGATTAAAACAATTTCCTTTCAACTTTAAAAACAGGTTCATATAGGAAAACAATAAGGTAACAAAGAAGTTCAAAAGCCACGGGTAGGCTATGCAGGAAGGCGACAACATACTCAAAAGAAACAAGGTTCTACAAGTACTATACAAAACCAGCAAAGAAGAAAGAGATATAAGTGCAAGAGAGGCCTAACAGATCAATTTTTTAAAGAAATCCTATGAGGCAAGCATGGAAAACAAAGGGTTTCACAGGGATCCAGAAATTAAAAGATAAAACATCAATAATCTCTAGGCAAACCAGCAAGAGAGTTTTAGTGAGAACATCCAACACCATGATATGATATAATAGGTTTAAAGTTTATAGCCAAAGAACGTTCCCTCTGTGATTTCGACGATGAGATTGAGGAGGTACCAACCTGAAAATTACCTCATATTTGAACAATAAAGAGTTTATTGCATCTATGAATCAGGATCTGATAGGTTGCCGACCGCATCCGATGAAACATCAATTAGGAAAAAACCCACATCTCTCCGAGCAGTATAAGAAATTAGGTTAAAATAGGAATCGAATAGGGTATTACAATAAACATCAATCAGGCAACCTAATTGAATTTGTAGGCCGGTGAATCGAGGATTTAGCCGAAGATGATTTCCATGGTGGTATTTTAGGGTTTTGTTGATGAAGGTAGAGTTTGAGTTATGGATTTGGGTTAATAGTCTCTGTTATTTCTCTAGATGATTAGATTGAAGCTTATATATGAAGATTAGATTTGTTACTGCTCAAATCTAAGAAGATCTGAGCAGTTAAGGTTGCCGGAAATAAATTTTCCTCCCTGCCGGATATCGCTTGTTTAGAGAGGAAAGAGAAAAATCGGTGACATAGCCTATATGATCAAAATCATCGTGCTTATGTTTGATTCCTCCTGGGGGTCTGGTCCAGCATCAGGAAAAACGTGAATTTAAATATAAGCACGATTACTAAAAAATAATGAAACTTATGAAATATGAAACTTATGACCTTTTATTTTTGATACATATTAGCATGACTGTAATAAATGTTGGAAACTCCAAATTGTTGGAAAACAATTATTAAAAAATAATTTTTAAGGTTTTAATTAAAATTAAAATTTACTGTTTTCTTTTGTGAATGAAAAACTTATTAGTCTCACATTGTGTAGTTTCCATTTTTTAGTTGTTTTAAGAGACTATATAAGCTTTTTAGTCCCACATCGGGGAGTTCTTCTTCTTAAGTTGTTTTGTTCCATTATTATATAAACAAATTCATTACTTTTGTAAAAACCATGGGAAAGGGGTTGCTCTATATTTTAGAGGGATTCTCAAGGGAAGATATTTTATATGTTTTCTTATGCGTTAGCGATTTTCCTTAAGGGTTTTTTCGGAGTTGCCAAGCTCAAGTTTGAGCATCTACAACGTATGCTAGTAGTAGGTGTATTAGGGTGTTTTATCCTGGAGATATCCGTCCTGTGAGGGCTATAGCATCACTCTTGAGTGTATCCGGGTGCTAATGTCTTAATGGCAACGTGTTGAACACGTGACTCACTCTGTTTTCAAAGTTTTGCCTTGCTGCTTGCGGAGATATGAGAAGCTCATCCGTTTTGTCAAATCCGAACTTCATTATAAAGGAGCTAAGTATCAATAACTTTTGCTTATTTGATTTTTTCCTTGTTTTTGATTATTGCACCCAACAATCTTAAGACATTATAAGTTTGTAATAATCATGGATGTTAATTATGGAGTGAAAAACAAAAAAACGATTTTTTGGTCAGATGTGGAGTTTCGAATTTATCTCTCAACCTAGAAGGAATTTCGATGAACCCTTTTGAAACAACGTAGTGGACATCCAGATAATTACCAACGTAAAATTTCAGAATTTTTGGAGTTGTAAAAGTATTTTTTTGATATTTTACAAAACAGAGAAACGTTCCTGAAAAATTCTGACGGGCAGAAATTTGTTGTTAACTAAAGTAGTTTTTATGGGGTAACCATGAGTTTTTTGATATGGTGGTTCAAACGAAGTTTGTAAATCTAGATATTATCTTCAAAACTCATATTTTATTTTTCGATTCGGAACTAAGGTTTGTGATATTTAGTGTATTAGGTGATTGGGAAATTACCGTGTCAGTGGTCAGAGTATAAACGAAGATTTTGATATGAAATTGAAAAGGGACATGGCTACTAGACGCATGTGGATGAACATAAGTCTTCCAAAGATGACAAAGGAGAGAACATCAAACACAAATCTAAGCGTAGTCTTCATAAGAAAGGTATGTTTCGTAAAACTGAATCTGGCATTACTTTAATCAAGGGTGATTGTTATGTTTGTAAAATTCCTGGACACACGGCAGGAAATTGTAGACAACATAAAAACCTTAATAAGTAGAAATTTAATGCTAATTTAGTTGAAACAATCTAGAACAAGTTTAGTGGCATGATGTCGGAAGTTATTTTAATAACCAATGTGAGAGACCGGTAGGTGGACTCTGGAGCCACCAATAATGTTTGTTGAAACAGAAACCTATTCACCTCATATCAGAGGATAGGGGATGTCAAGAAACTCTTTATGAGTAACTCATCTGCAATAGAGGTTGCATAAAAGGAAGAGGTCGAGCAGAAGCTCATATCTGTAATATTATCACATTGAATGAAGTTTTCATGTTCCGGGCATATTCAAGAATCTTATATCTTGTTTTGTTGTAGTTGGTAAAAGATTTAAGATATTAATTGAATCTGGAAAACTTTTCTTTGCTATGGCAGTGATTTTTAGGCAACGATTATAAGACTTAGGGTCTATATAAGTTTAAAGGAAAATCTGATGAAGTGAACATAGTTGATTCGTGTGATTTCTTTTGTGTGTCTTTGAATATTTTGCATGGTAGACTTGGAACCGTCAAATTATAAGTCAATGCATTAACTTCCTAGCATATGTTGCATACCCAAATTTAGTTTGGATTTTGAACACAAAAGTGAAATCAATATGCTATAAAACCTTTTAGAAAAAATGTTCAGTGTAATTCTAAGCCCTTAGAATTAATTCAGTTAGGCCTAGTTGAAATGAGTTCAACCCAAACTAAGGTGGTAAAAGGTGGTTTGTAACTTTCATAAATGATTGTACGAGGTACTCTCTTGTATACTTTCTTAGGGTAAGGATGATTCCTTAGAATCCTTAAGAGTATAAACTTGAAATTGAAAGCGAAGTATATGTTACCACTAAATTGGTTAGGTCTAAACATGATGGAAAGTATGAATTTCATATAGGAGAACTTTACTTGTTAAATGACATTATTCATGAGATTGTACCTCCTTATTCACCATAGTCTAATGGTATAGTTGAACGTAAGAACAGAACTATTAAGGAGATGATTTATGCCATGTTGTTTAAAGGATAACCGCAAACTTGTGGGGGAAGGTCGTTCTCTAATTTTGTTATATCCTGATTAGAGTTATCTTTAAGGGATCAGATAAAAATCCATATGATTATGGAAAGATAGACAACCTTTTTATGCATACGTCAAAGTGTGAGGGTGTTTAGATAAGGTTTCTTGAGTACCCTACTGCATATAGATTTTTGGTTGTGTGTTTTGATTTTTCAGACTTTGGTGTGATTTTCTGATATTGGTGTGAATATTTTTATGGAGACTAGGGATGTTCTTTGAACATGTTTATTTTAAAACTTGTCTCTTCTTAGGGATGTGTTGTTGATCCCCTAGATGTTTTTCAAATAATCAGAACTTATCTTAAAGGAAGATGAAGTTAAGGTTGATCCTAAGAGAAGTAAAACAATTAGACTTGACACTTCTTATGAAGCCGACTTCATAACATGCCTAGCTTAGTATGAGTTCCAGACTTGTAAAGAAGCCTTGACATCTACTGAAACCCCATTCTGGTAAGAAGCTTCATTTAGTGAAATGGACTCAGTCCGTCGGAACCATACTTGGGAGCTTGTTAGTTTATCTCCAGGGAGTAAAACCATGGGTTGTAAATTTGTCTTTAATAAGAAACGTAAGGTATATGGAATTATGGAAAATAGAAGGCTAAGTTGATATCTAAAGGCTATAAATTAAAAGAATGAGTAGATTTCCTTGATTCATATTCACTTGTGACAAGAATTATTTCTGTTGAGATGTTAATTCCTATTAATTGTTGTCATAAACAACTTAGAGATACATCAGATGGATGTTAAGACAGCTTTTCTAAAACCATGAATTAGATAAAGAAATTTACATATACCAGCCTGAGGACTTTGCAATGAAAGGTTATGGAGACAAAGTTTGTAAGTTGAACAAATCTTTGTATGGTTTTCAAATAAGAACGTAAACAGTGACATGAAAATTTGAGCATGTGATAATGAGTAGTGGATTTAAGTCATTGAATCTGACAAGTATATTTACAAGTAACTTGTTAAGGATGCCTGTGTGATTGTATGCTTATATGTTAATGATATGCTTATACTTGATACAATGCTTATACTTTATACAAACATAGATGTGATTAATTCCACTAAAACATGCACTGAATGAGAACGTTGACTTGAAAGACTTAGGCCCTTTTGATGTAGTCTTAGGGATGAGAATTAGAAGATAATCAAACATTTATAGTCTTAGTAATTCTCATTAAGTTGAATTGTGCTTAAGAGATACAATCAGTTTGATTCTAAGCCTTCCTGTACTCAGTACGATTATTCTTGTAGACTCAAGAAGGGTAGTGGAGTATCTTAACTTGAATACTCAAGAGTTATAGGATGTCTGATGAATTTAATGAACCGTTAGAGTCCAGACATTGCCTATATTATGAGTAAGTTAAGTAGATATAATTGTAGTCCAGAGCAAGAGCATTCAGATGCACTGAGTAGAGTATTATGGTACCTAAAATACTCCATTACCTTTTATTTGATTTATGAAAGGTATCTTGCTGTCCTTGAGGGACTTTATGATGCAAACTGGATAGTTGACTCAAAGGAGTCTAAGTCTACGAGTGGATATGGTTTCACTCTAGCATGAGGGTTTATTTTTGGAAGATTTCCAAACAGACATATACTGCTCAATTCATTATGGAATATGAGAATATTGCGTTAGATAAAGCACGAGAGGGGGTCGAGTGCCTAAGATGCTTTTTAGAAGACATTCCTCTATGGCATAGGCCTGTGCCAGCTATATCTATACATTGTGTTAGCCAAGCTATAATAGCTAAAGCTAAAAATAACTAAACTCAGTCAGTGTTATTTCCATTGATTGGATAAAGTCCAAGGAGAATATCGCGCAACCTTTGACGAAAGGTTTATCCAAAGTGATAGTTAGAAATGCATCGAGGGGGATGGGGCTTAAGCTCATAAATTAAACTTGCCATGAAGGATACTTAACCTTGCTGACTAGAGATCCCAAGATCAAGGTTTCGAATGAGACAACTAATTTGTGGTGGGTAAAGGTAAACACTATCAGATAATTTTATTCTTTGTCCCTTCCCTATGGTGTAGACGTGATAGTGTGACTGCATGTGAAGGATGACTTTTAAGAAGTCTTAATGAGTTCTATAGTTTCAATTTAAGATTGAAGTGGGGTGTAGTAGTAACACTCTTTATGGAAACTCACCTATCTGAATGAGGAAGTGGGGCCGCTTCCTATGAGAATATGAGCTTTGATTCTCTAGAGCAGTCTGAGAAACAGGATATGTCCAGGGCAAAATTGGACAAAACGGCACGAGCTTGGAAGCACCCTGGGAGATATCATCCGTGGTCGTTATCGCGAATTACATCAAATGCTAGCATTTCAAGACATAGTTCATTGTATCTAGCAAGTAATTCCAGTAATATCTCACTAAGCACAAGTTCAAGACCTCATGGACACCTCTGCCTAAAATGGTATTTCCTGCGCTTTTTATATGATTTTCGTTTTGATAGTTTTGGTATTACTGGAACTTAGGACCTAAGGGTCACTAAGGGTTCACTAGTTCATGTTTTTTCACTTTGGTGAAAGAACCTTTAGTCTCACTTATGAGGAACTAAAGATGAAAGATCTCTATACTATATGATTTTTCAATCCATAGTATGACCCTGGGGTAAACACATTGTTGTGTGAGGGAGATGACGTTGGAATGCCTAGTATGAATTCAACATGCACGATTTTCCTGTCTGTTCAGTCAGTTCGGGAGATTGGGTTGTTGATTTACCAAGATCTATTTGTGTTTTCGTGTTTATTGAGTTTTCATTCATGTGGGGGATTGTTGGAAAACAATTACTAAAAAATAATTTTTAAGGTTTTAATTAAAATTATAATTTATTGTTTTCTTTTGTGAATGAAAAACTTATTAGTCCCACATTGTGGAGTTTCCACTTTTTAGTTGTTTTAAGAGACTATATAAGCTTTTTAGTCCCACATCGGGGAGTTCTTCTTCTTAAGTTGTTTTGTTCCATTATATAAACAAATTCATTACTTTTGTAAAAATCATGGGAAAGGGGTTGCTCTATATTTTAGAGGGACCCCCAAGGGAAGATATTTTATATGTTTTCTTATGCGTTCGCGATTTTCCTTAAGGGTTTTTTCGGAGTTTCCAAGCTCAAGTTTGAGCATCTACTACGTATGCTAGTAGTAGGTGTATTAGGGTGTTTTATCCTGGAGATATTCGTCCTGTGAGGGATATAACATCACTCTTGAGTGTAGCCGGGTGCTAATGTCTTAAGGGAAACATGTTGAACACGTGACTCACTATGTTTTCAAAATTTTGCCTTGTTGCTGTTGCGGAGATCTGGGGAGCTTATCCGTTTTGTCAAATCTATCACTTCATTATAAAGGAGCTAAGAATCAATAACTTTTGCTTATTTGATTTTTTCCTTGATTTTGATTATTGCACCCAACACAAACCAGTTATATTCATGTATCAAATGTTAGTTGTTTGTGTTTCCCTTTATAAAGCGGTAAATTGTCGATTTGCTTCTATCTTGGATTTTATTTATTTTCTAAGTATCTTGCATTTGAATCTTCAGGCAGCATTTCGGATTTTAGCAAGAACAGTATGTTGTACTCGATTACCATGATGTGGAGATATGAAAGCAAATCACGCGGACTGGAACTCCTTGCTTGGTCAAGAACGAGGTTGCTTTTATCAAGGGCATGTTTACGTCAGATGATGAAATCGGTTGGTATAGAGATGGAAAATTTAAGACAGGTGAAGGAATTTTGGGGGAGGTTAATGAGGTTTGTGTACATATCTCAATCACAGTAATGTGCTACAGAGTTGTCGGGAACCTTTTATTTAAGTGAATGTTCAAATTGTACACTCGCTTGTATCGATCTGTTTGTTGTACCAGGAGTTCCAACAGTGTTGTTTGTGTTTCTAACGGTATTGTTACCGTGCAGGCTGCACAATTAGATCTCTCCAGTGAACTGGAATGGAGTGACCAACAACCTATATAAGGGATTGCTAAATGCACTTTTAATAGCGTGATTCCTATGAGTATGCAGATCCAAGTTAAGGTTCCTCACATCTTCAACCTACCAATGGCAGTCCTGAAACATAGAGAAGGTGTTTGGAAAAGCATGGATTCAGTCGAGAAGGTCGTCTCTTTTACCTTGATTGGGAAATGATTTAAGTTACTGTTCCCAATTTTAGCGGGCCTTCTCTGACTGCTTGTGTTATTTTTCAGACACATGTTTTAGTGATATACAAGAACAATATAGCGCCAGAGCCCATGAGAACAAGGCTTATAGAGTTACTCTGCGTGAAGCTCAAAGATGATCCGGCCAAGGCGCGGGGGAATCCTGAACAACGGCGTGCAGTGCTCACTTTCCAAACGATACCTACTACTTGGGGGTCTAAGTTGCATGAGGAGTGTCTAGTAAGAACTTTGGTGTTTTATGCACTTGTTTTATTGTCCCTTCCAGTTTGTAAATAACTTTTATGTATCTCTCCTCAAAAATCTAGATTAAATTTATGTACAGTTTAGATCATTTTGTATATAACTCTCAGGATAGTGAAGTGTTAAACTCGCACCTCTTATTTTGTTTCTATTATGCCTTATCTATAGAGGGAGAGAATGCGGCATTTTTATAAAAGAAAATGAATCTTATGTCCATGATTTCAACTGTGTGACAGAAATATCTGGATGAGAAATAGAGAAATAGAGATCCATTATTCCATGGTTATGTTTCAGGTTTCCCTTGAGTATTTCATTGTTTCATCTATGGTTGTTTGATATCATAACCACCAACTCGTAGAGTTTGGCTTACTATTTACTAGTTTTTATTCTTCATCTAGGGTTGTATTGACTTATTCCTAAGATTTGTTTTTTTAGTTTTTATTATATATACACGTATAGCAAACTCTTTGCAGTATGTCTAATTATATTTTTTGTTGGGTGTGACTGTGACCGACAAATCTTGGAAATGTGAACCTTCCTGGACGAAAAAATTATAAATGGGTAATGAGTGTTTTACTGGCTTACCTTCAAGAGAGGGAGAAGAAAGAGACATTGTTGAAGCATCCATAGATGTTGGAGTGATAAATGATGTTTAAGTGTAAAAGTTAGTAAGAAAGTATGAGGAGTGTTTGAGCACAAGTGTTTTGATGTATTTATAGGATTAAGCATATGCTGGTGATAGGGTATGTTCAATCTCCGCGACATCTGTCTTTGTATTTGTTAGAGCATTGCTCAGTCGAACTCGCATGCGTTGCTATCTCAAGCATGTTTGTCAATATTAGTTATCAAAACTATAAAGTCTTTAATTTCTAGTATACTATATCTAAGGTCTCGGACTAGGATATAAAGTTTAGTTGAGCTCAAGAACTCCATGGAGATCATCATACAAGACGAAGGAATACTCAAGGAACCAGTGGATCTTCATCGACTAAAAGGTGTGTAGAGACTTGAACTTATCTATCACTCAAAAGTCTATCTACTCTATCTCCTATCTTGAGACAAAAGTTGTATTACTATACAGACTAAGATTATACACATATGATATTTCAAGCTGAGTATATCTCGCTTATCTATTTCTCGAAATATGTGTTGGTAAAGCTTTCGCTTTAGCCAAGTTCATCTTTACCTAGTGACGAAAGTCATGTAATGTTTCAATCATTTTGGAAATTGATATGACGAAAAATAGTTTGTGAATAACAACTATATAACGCCCTCTGAGAATGCTTCAATGATTGAAATGAGAGTTTAGACAATATAACCATTGGAGGATATAAGCATTGTTGTGGCAACACATATATGTATAAGTCCTTAGTGCTTGAACCGAAGTTTGCGAACTTTGTTGATCAAGTGAAACCGGTGTAGTGCGTGAGCTTCAGTCCGCGAATTGGCGGAAGTTCTCGACCGAGAATTTTTGCTGGAGTTTGTGAACTCCATCCGGGAACTTAAGTCCGCGAACTTGAGTAGGTTATGTCTAAAAACGATGTTTGTGAACTTATCTTAATAAACTAAGGAATTTGCAAACCGTGGCTCTATAGTTCATGAATCGATTCGAGTGAATCACATCGTTTTTGCTTCAATTGTGTATTATGTATAACATAAAGATCTAAGCAATTGAACAACTCTCTAACTAGTTCATTTGAGTCATTTGGACTAGTTATGGTGAAGAATAATATGGTTGATATGAAAATTATCATACGGCTAACCATTTGGTTAATTATTGTTGAACCAACTAATGTAAAATTTTGGGTACGATTACACAAGCCTAGAAACGTGCATTACAAGTGTGTATAACAAGCTATGTTTTCGATCTAAAGGTTGATAAATATTATTTTGAATCTAATCAGGTTTTCATCTAACGGTAAATATTGAATGCTTTGTTACTAAGCTAACATTGATTGCAAACCCTGATTTGAAGACTATATAAGGGAGAACTCTAGAAACTGGTAAACCTAATACCCACACATTCTGTGTGATACTAGTTTGCTAAGCTAGAGTCGATTCTCCTTTAACCTTTGGTTTTCTTCTTCTAAAACCAGGTTAACAACTTAAAGACTTCATTAGGATTGTGAAGCCAGACCGATACTACTTTTCTTGTAGTTGTGTGATATGATCTTGTTGTTTCTATCGTACGAGTACAATTATAATAATTGGCTTGAGATTTCTATCTCCGATAGGCAAGATATAAAAGTAGTCACAAACACTTCGTCTCATCGTTTGTGATTCCTCAATAATCTTCTTCGCTGCGTCGATTAAGTTTATTGTGAGGTAATTGATAAAGCTGAGCTGTTCTTCGAAAATATAAGTATGATTTTATCAATTGGTTCATGTTCACCTTGATTTATCAAAAGACGGAACAAAACTCATAGGTTTATTCGTGGGAGACGAATTTATCTATCCTTGTAGACTTTTCTGTGTGGGACATATTTTTTTATTAATGTATTCGACTTTGGGTCGTAGCAACTCTTGGTTGTGGGTGAGATTATCTAAGGGAATCAAGTGCGCAGTATCCTGCTAGGATCAGAGGCGTAGGAGCATAATTGGGGTTAAACTACAGTCCAGACCGAAGTTAGCTTGGAGTAGTCTAGTGTATGTAGCGGCTTAATACAGTGTATGTTTAATCTGGACTAGGTCCCGGGGTTTTTCTGCATTTTCGGTTTCCTCATTAACAAAATTCTGGTGTCTGTGTTTTTTTTTCCGTATTATATTTCGTTATATAATTGAAATAATACAGGTTGTGCGTTGTTTAATCAATTAGAATACCCGACCTTCTTAGTTGTTGATTTAAATTGATTGACACTTGCATATTGGTCGTTGGTACCATTCAAGTTATCTCTCTTTGATTAAGACTCACAAATTGTATTTGCTTGAGTAAATCAAATTGAGAGATTGAGATAATAACTCCTTGAGATATTTCCTATTGATTGACTCTGACTGTCTAGTTGATTCTCTAGAAAGTAACTCGAAGTTGTCCATACATATTGTTAATCAAAATATTGGGTGTGGTTGTTAGATCCCCACTTTTTCAATTGGTATCAGAGAAGACAAACACGTTCAAGACCTTACAAGTCTGTGTTTGTAGCGATATGACTCCATGAACAGAGGTGCTATCTCAATTAATGTACCACCAGTATTCGATGGCTCTAATTACTTATGGTGGAAAATTGCTATGCGATCTTTTCTTCAAGCACGTGATTTCCAATCATGGGTATATGTTGTTAATGGATATGATGCTCCCGTTGAGGCAGTTGGAGGTGTAAAAGTTCCAAAAAATATTGGTGAATACACTCCTGCTGAGATTCTTGCAGCAAAGCAAAAATCCGACGGTTTGAATGCCATCATACATTCCATTACCCCAAATATGCAGCACCATGTGTCTAATTGCACTAAGTCGCAAGAATCTTGGGATATCTTAGCAACCGTATTCGAAGGTAATTCCAGTGAAAAGGAAGCTAGACTTTAAAATCTTAATTCCGATTGGGAAAACCTTCGTATGGCAGATGAAGAAACATTTGATGAGTTTAATCACAAAGTGTCTGAAATTGTTAATACATATTTTGCATTGGGTAAGACTATCCCTGAAAAGGACATTGTGATGAAAATTCTCAGATCATTGTCATCTAGATACGATGCTAAGAAGCATGCCATCGTTGAGGGAAATAACCTTGATATACTTTCCAGAAATTCTCTAGCCGGAAAGTTGAAAATTTTCGATCTTGAACTGGAACAAAGAGAAAAACGTCATTTGTCTACCAAACTTGTTACTGCGTCTGATTGTAAGTCTCGACGTCCCAAATTGATTAACAAAAGGGATGAGAATTGCTTTAATTCAACTATGTCACTGTTTATACAACAACTTAAGAAATCTCTTAGACAGAGTAAAAGAAAGTCTCAAAAGAAAAGGCAGTCAATCAGTAAATAGTTTCAAAAAAACTATGTTAATAATTCCTGCTTCAAGTGCTATAAAATGTTCATGATACTTCTAAATATCCAAAGATGGAAGTGAGTGAGTTAACTAAATCATGGATGGATACTCTTGAATTTTGTCCTGAGGATGATATCTATGAGGGTTCACTCAATCTGTTTGCTGATAATCATGAATATCCTCCAAACAGTCCTGATTATTCCATGATAAACAATCCTACTTCCTCAGAAGTCCTTCAACGAAATAAGGAAGTTGTATTTAAAAGTATTGAAAATCTGGAAAGTGAACTGTCTGAATTGAAAATGGAGATGACTTGCAATCATGATTTTCAAAACTTTTCGATTTTTTCGTTAAAAAGTTGTCAGAAAAACTCCTCTGATTCTATACCTTTCTTAAGTCACTCAGACAATAAGGATAGTATAGAGAATCACAAGAATGTATCTAACCTTGCAGATTCTACTTGTGATTATCGGGACCATATAAAAATTTGGAGTACTAAGAAACAAAAAAAACTCTCTTCTACAAAAGGTTGTTTGCAGAAGAAGAAGAAGAAATCTCATACAAAACCCTCAGCCCTTGTAACATAGATTTCCAATAAAATGCATAGTTTCCGAAAATCAACAATCAAGGTGTTCAAATCTATGCTAAAGGAAAGAAAGGATGATGTTCATAACTCTTCCTTCTTAAAAACAAGACAGAAACAAAGTATAACCTCATCACCTCAAAATAAGTTACACAGTCCTGAAAGGGATTGGAACATGTACAATTTATAATACTGTATTTAAATTTTTTTGTCTATCCCTCTTAGAGAAAAAATTATAATCTTTAAGAGGGTTGTGATGAATCATTATGTTTCTGTTTTTAAGTTTTCTCTGAGGATAATCAAAATACTGTTAGGGTTTTGGTCAAAGGTTATTTTGGATATTTATCTTCTTAGTTTCTTTTAAATTAAAGTTTTCCGATAAACATTTCATCCATCTCTTCTATCATGTCCTCTTCAAGTCTTTCAAGCAAAGAAAGTGATGTTTGGACTGTTCTCTTTCCATCAAAGAAGATACGATTTGATTCTTCGGATAATTGTGTGAACCCTGATTTTCATGGTTCCTCTATGGATGGGAACATCTCTATTTCTCATTTTGAAAAGCTCTCCTTGACCATGAATCTAGTCTTGGAACAAGTTCGTTCCCTAAAAGGTGAATTAGAAACTTCTTTCAAGAGACTTGAAGAAAAGATGGAATATCTAGAATCTATAATTGATCTGATCGAAGGTGAGCTTGAAGAATACAGAGAATATGAGAAGAGTATGCAAAGTAAGTGAAATGTTCTATGGAAATCTTATCTCCTAGTAAATCTTTTATTTTTTTTGTTTTGTTTAGAAGAATAACTAGTGTTTTCGAATAGCCATTATTGTGATTACACATAGCTTTGTCCAAAGTTCTCATCTTCTTGTTTTTAGATTTATTGGCTTAAATTCTAAACTTGTTTGGAAGATGATTTTTGCAGTATTAATCTTCTTGATTTTATATATTGCAATATTGTTATGGGATATGTGTGTTTACATCCGTGAACTTGATTGTCCCATATTTTGTCAAAAGTATAGTCATTCGTGAATTGATATGCAAATATTGATAAAATAATGAATAGACTTTTGGCAAACACAAAAGTTAATCCTATATTGTCAATTATTGATGTAAGATAGGTTAAAATCTTTTGTGATTCAAGTGTTGTGTAAATACTGTGTTGTTCCATGAAGTGTCTTATGTTGAGCACTAAAACAACAAAAGTTGGCTGCTTTTGTGATTAGCTTAGTTGTTGTTCTATAAGGTACTTTATGTTGAACATGTTGAACTAAATTAATCATCTTGTATGGTTATCTATTCATCACTCCATAAGTTTTCTTATGTTTGAGCATTTCTTCGACTGAGTTGGTTATTCATGATTAATTTAGTCATTGCTCCATAGATTTTCTTATGTCGAGTGTGGCCAATTAAATTGATTACTTTTGTAATTAGTTTGTTTGAGTATGACAATTAGATTATTTGAGACTTTTCTTGTGATTCATCTAGTTGATTTCTTAAGTCTCCATAAGTTTACTTGTGTCGATCATGTTTAGTCAAATTAATCTTGGTTCGCTTTGGTTAATATGATTGAATATTTCTTTTTGGATTCCAAATTCATACTTGTATGTGATTGGTTGAGTCTAAATAAATCCTTCTTTTCTCTTTTGAAATTAAGGTCGCTCTTGTTGTTCCCTTGGGAATGACATTTTATGGGGGAGAGTTCTTTTGAACTTGTGCTTAATTGCCAAATCTTTGTGGGGAGTGCGGCTGTGGAATATTAGAGGGGTTATCTTGTATCTTTATGAACTCCTTGATGAATGAATTTTAGCTTCGGCTTTATGATTTCATCTAAACAAGATGATATACATTTACCTTTGGTCATGAAATGTCTCTTACAGAAATTTCATTAGGATCCCGTTCTTATACCTTTGCCAATTTTATTGACAAAAAGGGGGGGAATTAATATGTAGTTCACACTACAAATACATATGGTTTTCGGATCATTATGTAAGGGGGATTGGTTTCCATGTGAGATGGAGTATTGACTAAGGGGGAGTGAAGTATCACCATAATATTGGTGTTAAAGTTGTGATTCAATTAGACTTTGACGATGTGTAATGATACTGTGACACTGTATAACAATGATTGAGAACTCTTGTTTTCTCGTTGTTATAGCTATGGATTTTCAACAACGATGATACTAAAATTACAACCTTTGGGATCACTGGACTACTTGGAAGTGACGAAGATTTCGAGTATTGTTGAAGATTAGACGACATGTGGAATAGGAGCTACAAAGTTTATTTATATATTTTTGTATTCCATATGAATTAATAGTTTTGCCACTAAAATTGACAAAGGGGGAGATTGTTAGATCATTTCTCGGTCGAACTCGCATGCGTTGCTATCTCAAGCATGTTTGTCAATATTAGTGATTAAAACTATGAAGTCTTTGATTTCTAGTCTACTATAGTGTAGCGACCCCTAAGCTAGCAGCTGACTAATCCAAGAAATTAACTAAATATAGAGGCACTAAAATTCTAAGACATGTACTTAAAGCATTCAATTAAGAAATGCGATACATAACTTAACCCAAAGCTAACCCTGCTCAGAAATGTATATACAAGATCTTCTCTCAAATGATACATATATAATAGTCATTTGGTTTTTAAACAAAATATACAACATAATAAATATAACTGAAGTTAATCAACTAGCGAAGTCAACTCTTGAAGCTTTAGCTGCGCAACCCTGATCTGTCACAGAAACTGAAGTGAGAATAATTAACATTTAACTTCTAAGTAATCATAGGCAAGAGTTGGAAAATAATAAATGTTTTTCCGAGAAATTAAACAGTGACTTAGTCACTGAAAATAATCATACATGTATACGTAACAAACTCCTTCATCAAACAATGTACTAATATGGTTGTAAATTCCTAACCGGCAATTCACACCTATTTAGCTATGGATGCCACTAAGACCATGGTGACCAACTCTAAACAATAAAAGCTGAATTAAAGTAGATATAAATGTGAAGGAGCGTATCCTATATACCACAAGTGGAAATTCTCATTTCCCATAACAATTCATATTGACAACAAAACAATACAAGTCATTTCCACATCGTGGAAAGATTCACAGAAATAACAGGATTATCATAATGCATTTTAAACAAAGCATGGAATGAACGGACAGACAATGCATGAGTTTGCTAAGCATAAACTTTTATAAAAGCAACAATAATGAATACAAAAAGTCAAATGCATTCCCACACCTGTTGATGACAAGCCACGCCTACCTCGAGATCCACGATCCACCGGTTCATCCTTTGAATCGATCGTTGTTAATATAGACTAACTGTTAATCACACAAGAAGTCTAAGAGTCTAGCCAAAGTGGCTCAAATAAGAATCATACAAATCTATTTAATGGTTCTAAGCCCAAGTCCATTAAACCAACCCATTAAATTTAGACCAAATCCATCTGAGTTAACTAATGGTCAGCAGCGGTCAATGAAGTCAATTAACGGTCCACGTCCAGTCAAAGTCCAGGGTCAAAGATCAAGTGGTCAACGAGTCAAACTTGAATCGGTCAATGGTCCGACTCAGGTCAAGCTAGGGAACTCACTGAGTCACCACGATTCAACTCAGTCAGAAAACTGAGTCAGATAAACTAAATTAGTCAGACATCTGACTGAGTGACAGAACACTGCCTGAGCTATTTTACAGGCCAAACTACTCATACAGCTGCGACTCTAAGCCCAGTTCAACTTCAATAAATTCATTCAAAACAAACTTTGAATTTCATTTACAAACAACTTTGATTACCTGCAATAGTAGTTGCAAGCTTCCACTAAAGAGGTTCAACTCAACATTATCATCTAACCTCTATTCCTATATCACAGTCACATAAAATTTCAACAATACACTTTCTCAAACTTCATTACTCAATCACAATTGATAATTCAATTTACCTGCAATTGCAGTAGTCGCAAGATTTTCAACAATCAAACCTTCCTTCATCCCACAAACTCATTCTCAGTTCAATTCTAATAATTCTATCAAACATCATTACCAAACTAAACTCAACACCAACTAAACAACCCTTAACATTCAGTACACCAAACCACTGACAATAACACCTTAAGACATTAATTCATACAATGTAATTCACATCCCACTTCATCTATGACACTTCATATAACCTCTAAACATCACTAACAACTCATAATAGCAAACCCACCACAATCCATTAAGTTCATCTTCTCTGTGTCACCATAATTGTGAATTAACTATCAAAGCAGCATCACCATTTATATTTTCAGATTACTACATCACCAAATCTACTTTTGTTCTTCATTTACAATATCAGATGCATTCAAGACAACATACATGTCCTTCAACAATCAACACACACATTCACTCTGCAATCCAATATAACACAATTACAATCTTCTCCACCAGTTCCATAATTTACAACTGCATCTTAGCTCAACACCACACACTACATTCAATATTATTACCATCTCCATCTCATACACATTCACATCTTCAGTGTAATCCCACTCATTCTAATTCATTTCATTCAACACTCTTTCCATTTCCATTTCACTAACACTTGCAACTCCAAAATCCTCACAACTGCCGCTAAGAAATGATCTACTTCAACCCAACTCAATTTACATCTCAGTTCAATGCTTCAACACTCAACAAAACTTATTCTCACCAGAATAATATCCTAAACATTCATCTAATAATTGAACCCATTTGGAATCAAACAGCATCAACAACTCTATGTTCTTCAAATTCAATATCCTCAATTCCTCCATTATCATTCAGTTCATTACATCCCAATACATCTCCTTCAATTCAACTTCAACTGCCACCCAGTTAAACATAGACTATTCTCAAATCAACACCACCACCAATCTCAGCAACATAAATAACATTTCAACCCCAATACATATCACTTACCAAAACATCCTTATTTATAGAATTCCATTCCCAATTAAACTCACAGAAACCCTGTAATTCAAAACAATAATAAATCCTAATTACAAAAATAACCTACTCATGCCCATTTATTCAAAACATGTACTCTAATCAATTATTCCATGAATCCTAAAACAGAACCAATTAAGAAACTTAAATTAGATTACCTTTCTTCAACGTGAATCGGAAATTGAATACCCAATGTTCTTCTTTGTTTACAACACACAAAACACAATTCTAACTCACTTTGTATCTTCCAAATCAACCCGTTCTTATAAAACTACAACCGATCCAAACATGGCAGAAGCCTTAGTTCTCCAATTCAATCATCAGAACAACTCACTAACTTCAACTAACATCAACCCTCTTAATCTTTATCCACTTATAGCCTGATTAACCCATCAATTTACCCCAAAGACTCGAATTCAATCTCAAACCCTAATTCGAAACTCTGAGAAACCCTAACTCTTGATTCTTCTACCAAAACAACTTCACTGATTCAATTAAGCATCAACTCGATAATTCTTCATCTGCCAACCACTCGGTTTGCATCTTAATTCACAACAACTCGAAGTCTAGACTTAAATCCCAAATTTATGTGTTTATGAATCAAACACCACTATCACTTTTTCATCAACGACAGCAGTATCTTCTAGTTCATCTTCCCTAACTCACCGATGATCTCTTATTCTCAAACCAACTCTCAAAATCAACCCTCAATTTCTACAGAAAAAGGACAGAGGAGCAGAAAAAGAAAAGAGAAACGAGAAGAAGAAGAACGAAGAATGAAGAAAAAGAAGAAAAAAAAAAGAAACTGAGTTTATCTTATCGAGTTAGGGATAAGGCAAACGAGGAATACTATAGAACACACTGTCTTCGATAAGGGAAATCTAGGTCCGCCTATCTGTGAAAAGACTATTTTGCCCTCCAATTCAATCTGATGATATCTTCTTCGTTCGATGTCCTAAAAACATGTTCGAGTAGTCCATCCTGCATAACTTTCCGACATCTACCCAGCGGTAATCGTTTTGTATCTAGATCGTTTTTATATTAATTTCTATAAATTAGCGTTCGTGTTAGACTAATAGAGTTATTATCGGCTAATACCTTTATTGACTAGTCTAATAGCGTTGACAAGCTTGAGGATCGTTACATTCTCCCCACCTTATATCATTTTCGTCCTCGAAAATCGATCCATCCTTCTGGTCTTCAAAATCTCCCCACCTTATAGAATAATCCCATCTCTTGTCTAAGCGCATACAACATAATACAAAGCACAAACCTATATGGGTCTACAACTAAATCTAATTTTTTTGTAGCTCTAGGTTCAATTATGCTGATTTAATTTCTACCAAATAGGTAAATCCAAGTTTCTTACATCAACTTCTATAATGGAGAACCATAAACTATAAACTTTAAGCTCTCAACTCTAATTTCTATCTATAAGATGTTTATCTCTAATTACAAGGGAGATTCCTACAAATTTATTTCTAAGTGAATTTATATCTATCGGTTTCTAAAATTATAACATACTAAACTTCTATGATTGGTCATCTCTGAATGCAGTTGCCCTGTCAAGGTTGGCCAATCCCAACAATGCCTTCCTACGAACAGAGAAAACACAACCTTCACTATTCCCCAGTGCTGGATTAACTAACTATTAATTTATTCATATTAGTTAGTCTTTAACTTTTATCTTAACTTGTTTAATTCTGATAAATTCACTTCATTTTAAGCAATTTAATCATCAACATTTATTTTATTTTATTATTATTATTTTTATGAAATCGAATTTTAATTCCAAATGAGACTATATTATTATAACTAGATAGATTTTAAATTCATGTACTAATTAAGAATAACTTAACGTTATATTGATTATCCAAATGTTACTATCATTATTTCCAATGTATCTATTTGCTTATTTAGTTATAATAAGTAACCGCTAACAAAAAAAATTCCATAATTATTTGGTGTTAATACTTTCATCATTATTATAAAATTTATTTCTTATTTCTTAGGCCGATAAAAGTTAACCATAATTAATTATAATGCCAAGTTTAAGTTTATTATTAATACTATATTTGATTTGATCTAACTTTATTTCCTTAATATTTATATTATTGTTAAGTGATCCTTATGTTGTACTACTAATAAAAATTACATTTTTGCTAATACCATCCTATAATTATTATGTATATGATATTTACAATAATTCTAAATTTATAATAATTGGTATTATGCAATATTATTTGCTTATCTTATCAAACATTATTCTCTCAATTATATTATCGTTTTCACTATAAAGATTGTCCCATAAGTTTTTATTAAAATTTTCCTTATTTGATTACTAGCGTAACTAAATATGACCAGAAAAACTATTTAGTTTAATTTTACTAAGCCCTGATCTTATAAATATAATTCTACTTCCACGTAAGGATCGATATAATAGATTTTATTTATTCAGATTGAATGCGTATACTACGTCTGGTTAAATATTGGCGTTGGTAATTTAATATGATTTAAACTTTGAGTCTGCATAAAATTTAGTATGTCTTCATAATCTTAAAAATTTTGTATTAATAATAAGTATCTTATTCATAGGCAAATTTATTCTCCTATAAGTGTAATTTTGTACTAAGCATTCAAGTACTATAATTATCACTTCCTGTGTATTTTAGTGATTTAGTGAATCATTTATTAAACTATAAATAATTTAGGTATAAGATCGTTCACATGTTTAATCTTTATTATCTGTCTTATATGACCTCACGTTCTTAATCCTACAGAAGAAGTCTTATTTATCTATCTGGTTTAAATGCAAAACACAAAATTCAAATTTGTTATTAGTTAACTTTGCAGGACTTAATTATAAATGAGTACTAATAATTTTCCACGGCTATTTAGTCATAATCATTATTTTTTTCGCTATATATTTGTTAATGAGATTTTAATTTAAGTTATGTTCAATATAATATTAATTTAAATTCTAACAATATAATTTCGTCATACTAATTTTTCATTTCAAAAGATAATTAAATCAGTTTACGAAGAAGGATCCTAACAATATAAGAATTTATTTTCTTTTAATTCTAATATTACACTAAATATCCGATTGCTATTATTACTATTTCATGTATGTTTGTTTCATTTTAAAAGATTTACTGGATCATTTATTAGATTAAAGATAATTTCGTTACCAAATTATTAACAAATTGAATCTTTTCATTTTATATATTATATCCTCATTTTCTTAAGTCTAACGTCTAACAAGTATTATATTATTTAATCTAAATTAAATGCAAAACATATATCTCTAATTTGTAATTAGTTTAATTTACAAATTTTAATCGTAAATAGTGTTACCAACTTTCCATAATTATTTAATTAATTATAGTTATTATTTTTATCGTTATATATATCCCCACTAAAATTTCAGTTAAGTTTAATACGATACTAATTGATAAAAGCTAACATTATTATATTAAAAATCATTATTACTATTATTATCATCTATAATCGTTGTTATAATATTTTTGTTATTAACATTGATTATTGAACTATTATTCAAATTATTCTTACAATTATAGGTTGTTTACTCTTCATAAAATGTGTTCAATAAATTCTCATGTGATTTACAAGTTCTATCAATAATACTAATCTCACTATTTTTATAGCGTTAATTATTTATGTGTGCATACTTTAAAAATTATTCACAATCCTTATTAACTAAAGCTATTGGTGTACCCTACAATTTTTATTTCATTACACAAACAAACAAAACAAGCAACCAAATAAATATTTTAATTATTAATAGCTTTTAGTAATTAAGATTTATCTCACAACCCAACCCAATTCTAAACTAATCTAGTTTACTAACTGGCACTGGCTAATTCTAACTATTCCCATATAAGATCTAATGATGAGCTCTGATACCAACTTTGTAGCGACCCCTAAGCTACCAGCTGACTAATCCAAGAAATTAACTAAATATAGAGGCACTAAAATTTTAAGACATGTACTTAAAGCATTCAATTAAGAAATGCGATACAGAACTTAACCCAAAGCTAACCCCGCTCAGAAATGTATATACAAGATCTTCTCTCAAATGATACATATATAATAGTCATTTGGTTTTTAAAAAAAATATACAACATAATAAATATAACAGAAGTTAATCAACTAGCGAAGTCAACTCTTGAAGCTTTAGTTGCGCAACCATGACCTATCACAGAAACTGAAGTGGGAATAATTAACATTTAACTTCTAAGTAATCATAGGCAAGAGTTGGAAAACAATAAATGTTTTTCCGAGAAATTAAACAGTGACTTAGTCACTGAAAATAATCATACATGTATACGGAACAAACTCCTTCATCAAACAATGTACTAATATGGTTGTAAATTCCTAACCGGCAATTCACACCTATTTAGCTATGGATGCCACCAAGACCATGGTGACCAACTCTAAACAATAAAAGCTGAATTAAAGTAGATATAAATGTGAAGGAGCGTATCCTATATACCACAAGTGGAAATTCTCATTTCCCATAACAATTCATATTGACAACAAAACAATACAAGTCCTTTCCACATCGTGGAAAGATTCACAGAAATAACAGGATTATCATAATGCATTTTAAACAAAGCATGGAATGCACGGACATACAATGCATGAGTTTGTTAAGTATAAATTTTTATAAAAGCAACAATAATGAATACAAAGAGTCAAATGCATTCCCACACCTTTTGATGACAAGCCACGCCTACCTCGAGATCCACGATCCACTGGTTCATCCTTTGAATCGATCGTTGTTAATATAGACTAACTGTTAATCACACAAGAAGTCTAAGAGTCTAGCCAAAGTGGCTCAAATAAGAATCATACAAATCTATTTAATGGTTCTAAGCCCAAGTCCATTAAACCAACCCATTAAATTTAGACCAAATCCATCTGAGTTAACTAACGGTCAGCAACGGTCAATGAAGTCAATTAACGGTCCACGTCCAGTCAAAGTCCAGGGTCAAAGATCAAGTGGTCAACGAGTCAAACTTGAATCGGTCAATGATCCGACTCAGGTCAAGCTAGGGAACTCACTGAGTCACCACGATTCAACTAAGTCAGAAAACTGAGTCAGATAAACTAAATTAGTCAGACATCTGACTGAGTGACAGAACACTGCCTGAGCTATTTTACAGGCCAAACTACTCATACAGCTGCGACTCTAAGTCCAGTTCAACTTCAATAAATTCATTCAAAACAAACTTTGAATTTCATTTACAAACAACTTTGATTACCTGCAATAATAGTTGCAAGCTTCCACTGAAGAGGTTCAACTCAACATTATCATCTAACCTCTATTTCTATATCACAGTCACATAAAATTTCAACAATACACTTTCTCAAACTTCATTACTCAATCACAATTGATAATTCAATTTACCTGCAATTGCAGTAGTCTCAAGCTTTTCAACAATCAAACCTTCCTTCATCCCATAAACTCATTCTCAGTTCAATTCTAATAATTCTATCAAACATCATTACCAAACTAAACTCAACACCAACTAAACAACCCTTAACATTCAGTACACCAAACCACTGACAATAACACCTTAAGACATTAATTCATACACTGTAATTCATATCCCACTTCATCTATGACACTTCATATAACCTCTAAACATCACCAACAACTCATAATAGCAAACCCACCACAATCCATTCAGTTCATCTTCTCTGTGTCACCATAATTGTGACTTAACTATCAAAGCAGCATCACCATTTACATTTTCAGATTACTACATCACCAAATCTACTTTTGTTCTTCATTTACAATATCAGATGCATTCAAGACAACATACATGTCCTTCAAAAATCAACACACACATTCACTCTGCAATCCAATATAACACAATTACAATCTTCTCCACCAGTTCCATAATTTACAACTGCATCTCAGCTCAACACCACACACTACATTCAGTATTATTACCATCTCCATCTCATACACATTCACATCTTCAGTGTAATCCCACTCATTCTAATTCATTTCATTCAACACACTTTCCATTTCCATTTCACTAACACTTGCAACTCCAAAATCCTCACAACTGCCGCTAAGAAATGATCTACTTCAACCCAACTCAATTTACATCTCAGTTCAATGCTTTAACACTCAACAAAACTTATTCTCACTAGAATAATATCCTAAACATTCATCTAATAATTGAACCCATTTGGAACCAAAAAGCATCAACAACTCTATGTTCTTCAAATTCAATATCCTCAATTCCGCCATTATCATTCAGTTCATTACATCCCAATACATCTCCTTCAATTCAACTTCAACTGCCACCCAGTTTAACATAGCCTATTCTCAAATCAACACCACCACCAGTCTCAGCAACATAAATAACATTTTAACCCCAATACATATCACTTACCAAAACATCCTTATTTATAGAATTCCATTCCCAATTAAACTCACAGAAACCCTGTAATTCAAAACAATAATAAATCATAATTACAAGAACAACCTACTCATGCCCATTTATTCAAAAGATGTACTCTAATCAATTATTCCATGAATCCTAAAACAGAACCAATTAAGAAACTTAAATTAGATTACCTTTCTTCAACGTGAATCGGAAATTGAATACCCAATGTTCTTCTTTGTTTACAACATACAAAACACAATTCTAACTCACTATGTATCTTCCAAATCAACCCGTTCTTATAAAACTACAACCGATCCAAACATGGCAGAAGCCTTAGTTTTCCAATTCAATCATCAGAACAACTCACTAACTTCAACTAACATCAACCCTCTTAATCTTTATCCACTTACGGCCTGATTAACCCATCAATTTACCCCAAAGACTCGAATTCAATCTCAAACCCTAATTCGAAACTCTGAGAAACCCTAACTCTTGATTCTTCTACCAAAACAACTTCACTGATTCAATTAAGCATCAACTCGATCGTTCTTCATCTGCCAACCACTCGGTTTGCATCTTAATTCACAACAACTCGAAGTCTAGACTTAAATCCCAAATTTATGTGTTTATGAATCAAATACCACTCTCACTTTTTCATCAATGACAGCAGTATCTTCTAGTTCATCTTCCCTAACTCACCGATGATCTCTCATTCTCAAACCAACTTTCAAAATCAACCCTTAATTTCTACAGAAAAAGGACAGAGGAGCAGAAGAAGAAAAGAGAAACGAGAAGAAGAAGAACGAAGAATGAAGAAAAAGAAAGAAAATAAGAAACTGAGTTTATCTTCTCGAGTTAGGGATAAGGCAAACGAGGAATACTATAGAACACACTGTCTTCGATAAGGGAAATCTAGGTCGGACTATCCGTGAAAAGACTATTTTGCCCTCCATTTCAATCTGATGATATCTTCTTCATTCGATGTCCGAAAAACATGTTCGAGTAGTCCATCCTACATAACTTTCTAACATCTACCCAGCGGTAATCGTTTTGTATCTTGATCGTTTTTATATTAATTTTTATAAATTAGCGTTTGTGTTAGACTAATTGAGTTATTATCGGCTAATACCTTTATTGACTAGTCTAATAACGTTGACAAGCTTGAGGATCGTTACATATAGCTAAGGTCTCGGACTAGGATAGAAAGTGTAGTTGAGCTCAAGAACTCTATGGCGATCATCATACAAGACGAAGGACTACTCAAGGAACCAGTGTATATTCATCGACTAAAAGGTATGTGGAGACTTGAACTTATCTATCACTCAAAAGTCTATCTACTCTATATCCTATCTTGAGACAAAAGTCGTATTACCATATAGAATAAGATTATACACATATGATATTTCAAGCTGAGAATATCTCGCTTATCCATTTCTCAAAATATGTGTTGGTAAAGCTTTCGCTTTAGCCAAGTTCATCTTTACCTAGTAACTAAAGTCATGTTATGTTTCAATCATTTTGGAAATTGCTCTGACGAATAATAGTTTGTGAATAACAACTATATAACGCCCTCTGAGAATGTTTCAATGATTGAAATGAGAGTTTGGACAATATAACCATTGGAGGATATAAGCATTGTTGTGGCAACACATATATGTATAAGTCCTTAGTGCTTGAACCGAAGTTTGTGAACTTTGTTGATCAAGTGAAACCGGTGTAGTGCGTGAGATTTAGTCCGCGAATTGGCGGAAGTTCTCGACCGAGAATTTTTGCTGGAGTTTATGAACTCCATCTGGGAACTTAATTCCACGAACTTGAGTAGGTTATGTCTAAAAACGATGTTTGTGCACTTATCTTAATAAACTAAGGAATGCTATTGCAAACCGTGGATTTATAGTTCATGAATCGATTCGAGTGAATCACATCGTTTTTGCTTCAATACATGTCTTGTGTAGTACATAAAGATCTAAGCAACTGAACAACTCTCTAACTAGTTCATTTGAGTCATTTGGACTAGTTATGGTGAAGAAGAATATGGTTTATATGAAAGTTATCATACGGATAATCATTTGGTTAACTATTGTTGAACCAACTAATGTACAAGTTTGGGTACGGTTACACAATCCTAGAAACGTGCAAAATATGGTAACTGGATTCTACATTAAACCAAGTACTGAGTAAAGCAACGGGTAATTAGCAAAGAAACAACATACAACACTTATAGACAAAGAGTTGATTCTTGATGCATGACTGAGTTCCTTATACCTTATGTACAAAGTGACAAGATACTGACTACAAATTACAGAATCACAATTAAATTGAAATTTTCAGATGGAACTATGCTGAAGGCTACAAAACCAAGAGAATTAACCAATGTACAAACTAAGCTACAGATTACAAATCATTATGAAATACAACTATTTACAGGGCTAAGATGCAGATGTATGACAAAGTGTATTAATGCTAAGTTACACAACAACAACAACAACAGGGAAGCTAACATCTAAACATATATTTACAAAATTAAGTTGAAAACCTAGTAAAGTTAGCTATAGATGGCAATATGATTACAAAACTAGGAAGTACAACAGAAGCAAAAACTAAGATACAGCTAATACTAAAAAGATAAGATGAAAATATATACACAGATGGGTTGACTACTAAGCTACACTATCAGGGACTGAAAACAAAAATAATCCAAACACATATGTACAAGATTAAACTAAAAACTAGTAGGCAGTAACACTACAGATTAACTACAGCGCTATATGCAAAAACTTCAACTAACAACAGACTAAAAAGCTACCAAATAACAAGGACTAATTGAAAGCTACAGAATATAAGGGTAAAAAGATGCAAATGGAACAATATGTAAGATATATAATGATGCTGGTATGAGATGCAAATTAATTAATATTTACATGTCTAATATGTTTGCTAAGTTACATCTACAGATGCACACACAAAGCTTGATATGGAGCAAGTTATATTAAATATGGAAGGAAGCAGAGATGAGGCAGGTGGAGCTAAAACAAGATGGAGATATTCAATGAAACTGAAAATAAAAATTACAGCTAAGTTATACTCTAACAGGAAACGTAAATTCTAAACAAGTATATACACAGTTTCAACTGTCCTAACTAGATGCAGTTATGTAGATGACAATGAAGTGATTAAAACTACAGTTATTATAGCTAATATGCTACAGATTGTAGTAACTAATAAAATAAAAATTAGTACATATGCTACTGAAAATTACAGGATTATGATGCAGACAACTATAATATGCAATGACAGATGGTTTTAATCATGAACAGGTGAATTATGAGACTAGATTTTATTACAATATGATTAGTTGCACTACTTATGAAGCTATAGATTATGAAAGGCAGAGAAGCAACTAATCTGATATAAAAAAATGATGCAGTTGACAAAAAAAAAACTACAACTACATTAACGCAAGATGCAATTTTTTAATAGATATATACAGCAGTAAACTAAGAAATCAGTAAAATGAAACACAGAATCAGCTACACCACCACCGAGTCCCCGGCAACGGCGCCAAAAACTTGGTAGGACTAGAAGATGCCTACAATATTAAACCGCAAGTATATGGTGTCTACAATGTAAAACACGACACGTACGGATCGTTCGCACAAGGACTTGGCTGGTGAAAAATTAAATTCAAGTCTTGTCATACTGATTTAGCGCAAACAGGGAGTAGTCAATACGACAAGATGATTTCTAAACAGAACTTATGAAACTATAAATGGAACAGAAATAAGGATGCAATGAGAGTGTAAGACAATTCAAGTAGGAAGTACTAGGGAAATTGAATCCACCATATAACCTACACTAGATAGTTCAACTAATGAAAATACTCTTGTCCTTGTAACAGGTAACGGTGAAGATTCGAGACTGCCGTGTATCTAAGGTAATCTTAAATGGACAGTTTAGTCACAACTAAAGATATCAATTCCTAGCAGCAATTGTCTTATTACAACACAACTAATCATAAATTGAATACAATCAATGAAGCATGAGTTGATGCAACAACATATAATTGTTCTAACAACCTAGGATGCAAAACATACTAGGTGAAAGTTATAAGTTGCAACATTAAGATTAAACTGATCCCTATTCAACTAAACTCTTACAAGAACATTTTCATTATCATAGACAACTAGAAGCAAGCTAAGGGCTTCATCTAAACCATAGCTTAATAAACTAGAACATGATAAAATCAGGAGACAAGTTAAGTTCTATTAAAAATAAAACCATTGAAGCAACTGAACTCTATTCTTTTTCAACTGATTTCTCAAAAGCACTTAGAACACAAGAAACTATTTAGAGTACTTCCAACCTCACTTACTGCATACCTCATTACACATATGACAACCCTATTTATACATAAATTTCTCCCCAAATTCTCATCCACACAACCAATAGATATAATATAAAATTTTGGTATTTTTGTTTCTTGAAACTCACCACTTTGCAATAGTCTTCATTCATGTACCGTCGCTGCTCTATCTTCACCCATTTGACTGATGTTGATATTGTAGAGAACTGAAAATTCAGACCTAGCTTTCACGCCTGACCTTGTCTTTGACTAACCCAGTTTATGGATAAACTTCATTATAAAAATCCACCCTAATCTTATCACTTCCTTGTTGACTTTGTTGGTGTTGCAAAGAGAAGAGATTCAAATCATCCGCTTGTCAAATCTGTCGCCTTGGAGACCAATCAGCCTTCTTATTCTTGCACCTTTCATAGCTAGTGTTAGGTTGAAATAGGTATAATGATGAGAGTATGAATTCAACTGGTTGATTGCAAAAAAAGATAGAGAAGATATAGCTTATTAGGGTAAGGCTCTGGGTTTAGGTGATAAACAAATGGATGGTGATATTTTTCAGGGAGGTAGTATCGGGTGTGTGATAGATTTGACAGGCCAAGCAAAAGGGGGACAAAGAAAAGATTGGACGAGTGAAATTTTGGGAGAGAAGGACATAGAAGAAAACTGGTTTCTCGTGGAGGAGAATGGATTTGGGAAAGGTGATAGAATGATTGTTCAGGTGTAGAGCATGAATACCTTGTTTTGGTATGCAAGAAAATACCTTGGGCTTGATTTCATTTCCATGTATTTTAGTTCTGAACTTTGACCCACTGATTTATTTCTTCTTCTTGAACTTCTTGTTCACTACTGGTTCCATTCACTTCATAGATCTGCTCGCACCCCGACTGACTTCTCCATTACATCAACTTAAATCCGACTTGACATCTAGCTAAACAAGGCATGGCATCTCCAGATCCACTTTGTGCAGATCCCATGTTTACTCCATTATTTCATCCCCTAGCATTACAAAACAAGAAGTCAGGGACAATTACCACAATTTTACTCGCAAACGAACAAGTGATATAAAATACATGAATTGGCACAAATATAAGTGATTAGTGCAACAAGATACCATAAACACCTACAAAATGATAATAATACATACAATATTAGGTGACTATCGGGTATTATGGTACATTGTCCAATGTCGATAACACCCCAAATTCAGTTGTCTTTACGTTTCACAAGATCCTATTTCAGACCACGAGGAAACAAGCAAATACGCAGCAAAATGAGTTATGTATATCTTTTGCAAGGTCCAATTTCAGATCCACAGTAAATTTCTTGATTCGTGTCCCGTATGAATTTTATCTTGGCTACCTCATAAAGGCCCAACATTGCGTTGGTTTCTATCTCTCTCTATAATAATTTGTAGCAAATTTGCAACCTCAAAGTTCAAACTAGGCCAAAATGATTTCACCCGCCTTTAACAGTATATTACAACTAATGATTTAATGACTTTCTCAGAAAAACGGTTAAGACATATCTATTAATTAAATTTGAAGTCACAAAGGGTCGACAATGTATGGTCCAAATGTATCAAAATCTGGCATCAAAACACTGATCCTTCATATACTTAGATAGATGATGATACTGGATTTATCATTTATAGAGAATCTATACCTACTTACCTGTTGCGAAATCTAGCATAAGCAGTCAGTATTTGATTCAAACAAAAAATCATTTCATATTACTTGGGAGTTAGATTGTGTTCTTAAATATATAAAACTGTGAGCCTCCATCAATACAACCTGGACCGCCATTATATCAATAACATAAAATGGATGAACTTAAATGATCATGACAATCATAGACTTCCTTAAGAAACAAAAGAGCATACCACTTTTTTGTGGGGAAATGGGAGAAAGATGTCACATGAAATCACTCAATTCACTCTGACATTTTAATCTTACTTGTAAATTAGGTCATCTCTTTGAGTTCCTACACCAATGTACTGAATAGGAATACCTGCTAGCTCCTTTATCATTCCCACGTATCTTCGTGCAGCCAGCAGAAGTTCCTCATAATTTCTAATTTTAGAAATATCAGTCTGCCACCCCGGTAACACCTCATATTCAACCTAAAACCACATGTGAATCACGGTCTACCAGTGCATATTGTATCAGTCTCCTTTAACAGAATATTGACATTTCAGATGATTACAGTTCTACTAGTGCATATTGTATTCACTTTCAAAATTCAACAAAATAATCATCTCATCATAACAAACTTATTGTGTCTTGCAGTTATATGTATATGGTGTCACGAATTAGTTCAGAACAATCTTTGAGCATTGCCAATATTCCAAACTGAGAATTCATAAATTTTATACAATAAGACAGTCCCAAGTTTTGGTTCAGAACCATCGTTATATGGCCACTATCATGAAAACCTCAGAACAAAGAAAAAATTAAAGCAAAAAAGAAGCCTCGGACTCAATGAGTTGAGTAATACAAGAAGGAGGAGAAGTCAACCAGGTTCCAGAGGATTGGATGGATAAAGCATAAGCTGCAAGCTGATGAGCCACATTATTGGATTTGTTTCTTATGAACTTAAATTCCACAGAGTTGAAATTATGCAGTTTGTCCCTGATTCTGGTAATGAAATTGTGAATGCGCCAGGGATACTGGTAGTGTTTGTACCTCAGAGAGTTTATGCGATGAGCGAGTCCCCTTCAATGATGATATCCTTCAGCCCTTTACTGATAGTCAGTTCAACTGCGAGTACAGCGCCGTAAGCCTCAGCTTCAACAACAGTAGTATAACTGAGAGCTTTATTCTGGCAACCTTTAAATCTAGCATTACTATCCCTCGCGACTGTACTGCATGCGTAGCCTTTAGTACCAACAACACCATCAAAATTAAGCTCTATTTGGTTGTTAGTAGGAGGTTCCCAGTGATACTTATCTATCTGTAGCACATTATTCTCCGTAAGAAGAACAACAGGCTCATGAGTGACTGCCTCCAAAATGAACCAGTACATAACTTCGGGTATTGTGGAATAGATGCTGAATTTACCCTTGTTGAAGACTATCTTATTCCTGGTTCCCATATCGCCCAAAACAGACAAACTCCCATTTTTAGCTTTACAAAATCTCCACCTTCTCTTAGCCAGCTAGCAATGTAGTCTTTAACTGTTACATTTGGGTGTTCATTTATCCAAAGACTTATCGGGGAAGCAAAGAGAACATCTTGAGTAGTTTCACAGTGCAAGAATAAGTGCTCTATAGTCTCAGTTGCTTTGTTACATAGTCTGCATTCGTCATACACACCAGCCACATGTTTACTGATATTACCAGTCACTGCCAGACCATTCTTCAACAATCTCCAGATAAACAATTGTATTTTGGGAGCCAGCGTATTTACTTTCCAATATTTCTTCCATGGAAAGTCATAATTATGTGAACCTGTTGGTTGTCTATCAGACAGGGTTTGATGAAGGACTTTGCCAAAAAAATACCTTTAGGATGATGTTTCCATATCAACCTATTTTCCTGGTTTGCTTCATTTCCATAGGTAAGTGAATCTACATAATCTTCAAGACTTCAGATTGGGAGAATAGTTGCTGCAGCTTGTCCTTCGTCCCATCTTTGTTCTCCTTGGATTATTAAATTTCTCACTTTTGGAATATTTGGTGAAGCAGCGTCACTTTTTTTAAGAGCATTGTTTGACAGATTTGGGATCCAAGGATATTCCCATATGTTGATGTTTTCTCCGTTCACCACCGAACAACATCATCCATCTCTCATGTAATCTCTGCACTTTAGCATGGCATTCCAAGTGGACGAGCACACAGTGGGTTTCTTTATATTCCAAAAACTACCATGCTTTAAGTATTTGGCCTTCATCATTGACCCCACCGGTAATCATGATCCGTTAAGAACTTCCAGACCAATTTTGCTATCATGGCCATATTAAGGTTCTGCAGATTTTTGATTCCAGACCTCCCTGCTCTTTCTCCAACTCCAATAGCTTTCACTCTATGAAATGCATATTATTTTCGTTTCGAGAGTGCCCCCACCAGAAGTTTCTCATGGTATTTGTTAGCGAATGGATGGTCTTCTTAGGAATTATAGCAGTAGCCATATAGTATGGGGAGATGAGGCCTAACTCTATCTTGATCAACACCGTTCTGCCAGCTTGCGATACAGTGCCTCCCTTCCAGCCAACCATTTTAGTATCAAATTTTTCTTGGAGAAACTCATGCGAGGAGTTTTTATGAGCTAGTTTGAGAAGATAGTATCCTAAGTACTTAACTGCATTCTTCATTTGTTGGACACCTAAAAAACTTGCCACTTCTGTTTTTCTATTATTGCCGACTCCTCTACTGAAGAAAACTGCAGATTTTTGCATGTTTGCACTTTGGCCGGACCACGCAACGTAGAAACTAAGGATATCCACCAGAACAGTTCTATTCTCCAAAGTACCAAATAAGAGCAGATCATCTGCGAACATTAAGTGGGAGATGGTGGGAGCATTCTTATTTATTTTATACCTATTGTAGAGCCTGTTGTTTTCCATAGTTCGCATCAGCCAGGAGAGACCTTGGGAACACAAAATTAATAAGTATGGTGACAGAGGACATCCTTGACGTAGCCCCCTTTCACTGAAAAAGTATCCTTCAGCTTGCCCATTGATCACAATAGAAAAATTTGCAGTCGAAATACAATTCATAATTAAATCATGAGTTTGACCTACAATGCCAAAATCTCTAAGACAATGGCTCATAAATCTCCAACTAATCTTATCATAAGCTTTGCTAATATCTATTTTCAAAGTAAAAGTACCAATGATAGAGCTAGAGTTGGACATTGAGTGAAAGTTTTCTTTAGCAGTCATTATGTTGTCAATTATAAGTATGCCTGGGATAAAAGCAGATTGAGCTTTGTCGACTAAATTATTCAGGTGGCCCTTCAATCTATGAGCTAAGATTTTTATCACTACTTTGAAGGGAGGGATTTTTTACCTTGGGAATCAGCACCAGATTCGTGTGATACAACCCTGGAGGGAGGGACGTTATGATGAAGCAATTTTAAACAGTCTTGACTACATCCTCACTAACAAACTCCCAATACCTTTTATAGAACAACGTATGCATTACATCCGGTCCTGGAGATTTGAGACTTTTCATTCTTTTGAAACTGGTCCAAATTTCTTCAGAAGTAGGAATCGACATCAGATTGGAATTGGTATTGCTTTCAATAGTCGTAGAGGCTTGAAATAAAATATCATATTTATCCTCATTTGGGTCTCTCTTGAATAGATAAGTGAAATGGTTTACTAGATAATTAACAACATTTTCAGCTTCAGTTACCCATTTGCCTTCTGGTGACATAAGAGAAGCAATACTATTTTTCTTCTTCATTTGAAGGACAGATAGATGAAAAATGTGAGTGTTCTTGTCCATATCTGGAATCCATTTCACCTTGCTTATTTGTTCATAGTATTTATGCCGCATAAGATGTAACGAGTCAATCTTGCTGCATATAATCTTGTTGGAGTTGTGTGGCTCAAATACACACATGTGAGAGTCACACATGGGGTTGCTAAGGATAGTCCCACATGGAGGAGAACAAGTTCCATATGGTGATATATAAGCAAGGCATTCTCCATACATAGTACCGAGGCCTTTTGGATAAAACCCCACACCTAACCTCAAGGTGGTCAAGTGGGGACAATATCGGTGCTATGTGGCCGTGCCCGGAGAGGGTGTGGCGGTCCGTGGAGGTCCTACAAAATGGTATCAGAGCTCCGGTTAAAAACGATCTACGATGGCGGCAAAGTATGAGATTGAGAAATTTGATGGAAGAAATGATTTCAATTTATGGAGGCTAAAGATGAAGGTCAAGCTGGTGCAACAAGGTTTGGTGAAAACTTTGAAGGGGAAAACGGCTCTAGCAGAAACATTGAAGGATGAAGAAAAGGAAGATCACCTGGAGAAAGCACATGGATTAATTCTATTGTGTTTGAGCAACGAGGTCTTGAGAGAAGTGGCGACGGAAACGACACCGGACGGGCTATGGAACAAGTTGGAGAAAAGGTATATGACTAAATCCGTAACTAATCGTTTATATCTTAAGAAGAAATTACATACTCTTAAAATGCATGAAGGAACGTCTATTATAAATCATATTGATGATTATAATAAAATTCTCTTGGATTTGGAAAATATTGAGGTCAAAATTGAAGATGAAGACCAAGCTTTGGGTTTGCTTTGTTCCTTACCACCATCTTATGAAAATTTTGTTGATACCGTAATGTATGGAAAAAATACAATTTCCATGGAAGACGTTAAAGCGGCCTTGAACTCTAAGGAGTTAAAGAAGACGGGTATCGACGGTAAAGATAATTCGGGAGATGGGTTGTTCGCTAGAGGAAGAGGAAACCAAAAGGGCGGATTTGATAGGAGTAGATCAAAGTCAAGGTCTAAATCAAAATCCGGTAAATTCTATTGCTTTCATTGTAAGGAAAAGGGGCATTTCAGGAAGGATTGTCCAAAATTGAAGAATGTCGAGAAGAATACTAACCAAGGCACCACAGCAAATGTTGAAGCAGAAAGTGATGATGGAGCGGTTCTCACGGTTCATACCGAAAGCTCGGAGAACGGGTGGATTCTTGATTCGGGGTGTACTTTTCACATGTGTCCTCATAAAGAGTGGTTTACTACTTATCAAGCTAGAGAAGGTGGTAAAGTTCTTATGGGAAACAATGTCACTTGTAAAGTGGTGGGTGTAGGTACAATTCAAATTAAGATGTATGACGGTATGGTGAGGACTTTAACTAAAGTTAGGCATGTTCCGGACCTGAGAAGAAATCTTATTTCTTTGGGTACGCTTGATTCAAATGGCTGCAAGTATCAAGGTGAAGGTGGAGTTATTCGTGTCTCAAGAGGAAGTCTTACAATAATGAAGGGCGAGAGAATTAATGGTCTTTATACGCTGCAAGGTACTACTGTGACGGGTGATGCAGCTGTATGTTCTTCAAGTTCTGATGATGATACTACCAAGTTGTGGCATATGCGGCTAGGGCATATGAGCGAGAGGGGGTTGGCTGTTTTGAGCAAGCAGGGATTGCTTTGTGGTCATAAAACAGGCAAGCTTGATTTCTGTGAACATTGTGTCTTTGGAAAGCAGTGTAGAGTCAAGTTTAGTACATCTATTCATAACACCAAAGGTATTCTGGATTATATTCATTCTGATCTTTGGGGTCCTTCTCGGATTGATTCACATGGTGGTGGTAGATATATGCTGACGTTTATTGATGATTTCTCAAGGAAAGTATGGGTATTCATACTTAAACACAAAGATGAAACTTTTGTCAAGTTCAAGCAATGGAAGACTATGGTTGAGAAGCAAACCGGAAGACAAATCAAGTGCTTGAGGACAGACAATGGTTTGGAATTTTGTGGGGGTGAGTTCAACGAGTTCTGCAAGGAGCAAGGGATTGTGAGACACCGCATCAGAAGAAAAACACCACAGAAAAATGGTGTTGCGAAAGGATGAACAGAACCATAATGGAGAAGGCACGGTGCATGCTCTCCAATGACAGGTTACCAAAGCGATTTTGGGCTGAAGCAGCAAACACTTGACTTATTTAGTGAACAGATCTCCATCGACTGCCATTGAGTGCAAGACTCCAAATGAAGTTTGGACAGGTTCGCATGCTAACTATGAAGACTTGAAGATATTCGGATGTCCAGCCTATGCTCATGTGAATGAGGGAAGCTAGAGCCTAGAGCAAAGAAGTGTATATTTCTTGGGTATGCAAAGGGCGTGAAAGGCTACAGGTTATGGTGTCCAACAGAAAGATCAAACAAGTTTCTTATCAAAGCGAGAGATGTGAAATTTGATGAGCAATCGATGTTGAAGCCAAAGAATGAAGAACTAGATGGAGAATCGAAGAGGTGTTAGTGATAAGGTGGAGCTTGGTGACAAGGTGGAACTTGAGGTGCAAGTTCAAGGAAGCAATGAGACTGTTGTTTCCACGATGATGATCAAGATATTGTGCAAGAACCTGCCCAGGAAGAAGAAGCACAAGGTCATCAGTACAATCTTGCAAGAGACAAAGAGAGGAGGGAATTTAGAGCACCTCAAAGGTACGGCCATGCTGATTTGGTTGCATATGCATTTGCATTAGGTGAGAGCATAGATAGGGATGATCCAACAACCTATGAAGAAGCAATCGGTGGTGAAGAATCAGCAGAATGGGGAGCATCCGCAATTGAAGAAATTGAGTCTCTTGACAAGAATGGCACTTGGGAGATAGTAGCTAGACCAAAAGGGAAGAAGATTATTGGAAGCAAATGGGTCTTCAAGAAGAAACAAGGTACTTCAGATGGTGAAGGAACAAGGTACAAGGCAAGGCTTGTGGCAAAAGGGTTTACGCAAAGAGAAGGCATTGATTACAATGAGGTATTCTCTCCTGTTGTTAAACATAGTTCTATTAGAACATTGCTTGCTATAGTTGCTTTGAAAGATCTAGAGTTAGAACAACTAGATGTTAAGACGGCTTTCCTTCACGGTGATTTGGAAGAGCGTATTTATATGCAACAACCAAAGGGGTTTGAAGTTCCTGGCAAAGAAGATCATGTATGTTTGTTGAAGAAATCTTTGTATGGTTTGAAGCAATCTCCAAGGCAGTGGTATAAACGTTTTGATACGTTTATGGTGGCAAATGGCTATGACAGGAGTAAGTATGATAGTTGTGTATATCACAGGAAACTCCAAGATGGTTCATTTGTGTATTTGCTCTTGTATGTTGATGATATGTTGATTGTTTGCAAAGACATGTCAGAGATACAGGTTTGAAGGAGCAATTGAGTAGTGAGTTTGAGATGAAGGATTTGGGCGCAGCAAAGAAGATATTGGGCATGGAGATTCATAGAAACCGAGCTGAAGGCAAATTGCATTTGTCCCAGAAGGCTTACATCGAGAAGGTGTTGGAGCGGTTTGGTATGAAAGATGCAAAACCAGTAAGTACTCCTTTGGCAGCTCATTTTAAACTTTCTAGAAAGCAATCACCTAAAACCGCAGATGAGGCAGAGTATATGTCTCGAGTTCCATACGCAAGCGCAGTTGGTAGCATCATGTATGCTATGGTTTGTACAAGGTCGGATATCGCACAAGCTGTGAGTGTGGTAAGCAGATACATGGGAAGTCCCGGGAAGGCTCATTGGCAAGTTGTAAAGTGGATTTTGAGGTATCTAAGGGGCAATACAAATGTTGGTTTAGTGTTTGATAAACACTATGGTGATTCGACAAATGTTGTGGGTTATGTTGATTCTGATTATGCAGGTGATCTTGATAGAATAAGGTCATTGACAGGTTATACTTTTACATTGTGTGGTAGTACTATCAGTTGGAGGTCGGTTTTGCAAAGCACGATAGCATTGTCTACAACTGAGGCGGAGTACATGGCAGCCGCGGAAGCAGTGAAGGAAGGTATATGGTTGATGGGTTTGGTTGGTGATTTGGGTTTCAAGCAAGAGAATGCAACTTTGTTCTGTGACAGTCAAAGTGCCATTCACTTGACCAAGAACCAGATGTATCATGAGAGAACGAAGCACATCGATGTCAGGTATCATTTTATCAAGGATGCAGTTGAGGAAGGTAGGATAGCGATGCTAAAGGTTCCTACAGCGGATAACCCTGCAGACATGTTGACAAAGCCGGTTCCAAGTATCAAGTTCAAGCATTGCTTGGACTTGGTTGGTGTCAACAGGTGTTGAGAGCCCTTGAGAGGCTGAGCGAAGACGATGATGATGAATGGTTATGGTATTCAAGTCAAGGTGGAGATTTGTAAAACATGTGCCTTGAATACACCTTCTAGATGGTCTAATTTCTAGAAAGTCTAAGTATTCTAGATGGTCTAATTTCTTAGTTTTCAAAAAGGGAAGGAAGACTAATTCCCTTGCTAGTATTCAAAAAGGAGAGGTAGACTAACTCTCTTGCTAGTAGTCAAAAAGGGTTAACCCATTTGTTTTTTGTGCAAGGGAAGGTGTGCATGAGAACCTATATATACCTTCATTAGTTAGCATTTAAAATCATCCCAAAATCAGTCACAAACCAAAGAGAGAAACACTACTAAGTGTTCTCAAGAGTAGTGTAAACTAAGAGAGAGTAAGGTCTTGTTCTTGAGAGGAGTTTATACTCTTGTAACCTTGTTCCAATCATAGTGCAACGTTATCGTCGTCTTCCAAAGTGGATGTAGATCATCTTGATCGAACCACTATAAATCCTTGTGTTGTGTGTGTGCCTATTTTACATTCTGTTTTCATTTCTATTTCAACCTGGCTCTGATACAAAATGGTATCAGAGCCAGGTTGAGCTGCCGGGAGTCGGGCTGAAGAGTGGTTATGGAATGCCAGTAGTCAGAAGGTCGCAGGTGGAGCCGGGAAGCTCAAAGTATGAGCAGTGTTCCAAGAGCATCTGGTGGCAGTAATCATTGTCCGATTGGTAGCATGCGGACGAAGGTGGCGAGTTGGTGTGTATTCTCGCCAAGGTGGAGAATGTTGGAGTTGTGTGTCTCAAATACACACATGTGAGAGTCACACATGGGGTTGCTAAGGATAGTCCCACATGGAGGAGAACAAGTTCCATATGGTGATATATAAGCAAGGCATTCTCCATACATAGTACCGAGGCCTTTTGGATAAAACCCCACACCTAACCTCAAGGTGGTCAAGTGGGGACAATATCGGTGCTATGTGGCCGTGCCCGGAGAGGGTGCGGCGGTCCGTGGAGGTCCTACAAATCTTTTCTTCCACCCTTGTATCTCTGGAATGTGCTTTCGTTTGGACCTTTAAAATCTCATTCTTGGTATCCTCCCCGGCTCTAAAATTTTTCCCAAATTCTTTTATGCTCCATTTACTTAGCTCTTATCCCACTACATTTATCTTCATCAGAGTATTGCACTGTATAGCAGTCCAAGCCTGTTGAACTACATCATTGAAAGCAGGATGATTTACCCAGTAATATTCGAACTTGTAAGAAAACTTCCTCTTCCTTTTATTAGGATTGTTGGTATTGATTAAAATGGGAGCATGACCATTACTCACCCTTGGAAGATGTAACACTCCATTATCTTGGAACATAAGAAGCCATTCAGTGGTACAAAGATATCAAGTCTTTCATAAATTGGATTACCCATGACAACATTATTCGACCAGGTAAAAGCTGGTCCAAAAAACCCCATATCAATCAGTATTCTATCATTTATGAAATTCTTGAAACCATTGTTAGTATTGTTGGTCTTCTGGCTACCCCCATATTTCTCTAAATTAGACTTTATTGCATTCAGATTACCCATTAAGCACCAAGGATTTGTCAGTTGTTCAGCATAATGCGAGAGTCTGGACCAAAAATGTGTTTTTTAGATGTTGCTCTGATGGCCATAAATACACATCAAGTCCCGCTTCTTTCCAATAATTTGAGTAATATGGCAATAAATTATTTATCAGCACTGATTATCTCCATATCAATATCACTATTCCACAAAAACAACATTACCACCACTTCTACCAATAACCGGAATGCACTTAAAATTATCAAAACCAAGAGAATTAAAGAAGTTTTTTGAGCTAGACTCACCAATTAAAGTCTCTGAGAGAAAAGCAATTTGGGGATTGCAAGCCCTGAGAAATGCCTTCAAATTGCGAATTGTCGAGATGTTTCTCAATCCTCGACAGTTCCATGAGAAAATTAACATCGACCCTGTGGATAGTTTTGGGAAGCCACCACACTCCTTTGATAGGTTTGTATATGATTGATTTTCTTAATTAGTTTATCAATATCCATAGGACAAACTGCTCTCTTAGAGCTACTACTTGAATCTTCATTGGAAAATCCAATAGATATATGATTTTGCTTCCTTGCAGATCTCTTCTATCTTTTTTTTTTCCTTTGTTGACTATTCTCAAATTTTGATGTAGATGTAGATAGGGCTGCACAGGAACCGTCCCATCCCATGGAACCGTACCGAAACCGCAGGTACCGTAGTCAGTCGGGACAGGTACAAGTACCAAAAGCTGGTACCGTGCCTAGAGTAAGTACAAGTAGCGGTTCTAGGCTGTTCCCGTCCCGTACCGTACCTTAGTACCGAGGATCTCTATCCATTGATATTAAGGTTAAATCCTAGCCATCGATAGTAGGGGTTATACCCTTTCTCCATCGCATTCTCCTCATTTCCTTATCCTTCTTCCCTTTTTCTTTTCGTTTTCCTCTCAGACAAGAGAACAAAAGAATCAACGACGCACCAAAAAAAAAAAACGACGCACCAGTCACCAATTAACTTATCTTATCTACCCTTAATCATCATCGTCATTAAATAAGAAATGAACATTCCTAAAAGTAGAATGTAAGAAGTAAACTACTGCTCCCAAGACTCACTTTATTAACCGTTGAATCAATGGTATAACCGTAAAATGCACCAAAATTCAAGGATATATTGCTTTTATCAGTCTTTTGTTCTTTCTTTAGTTCACTTCACTGTTGAAGAAATATAGAAGTTGACGTGAACCAGACAGCAGTAGTCATGGAAGAAAGCACTCTCTCAAGTGAAGTGATATCTAGAACTCTACACAGAGGGAAAGAGTGAAGTGAAGATAATTTCCCTGATTAAAGAAAGAAACTCCAAATGGATTACGAAAGGATCGACAAAAATCAGGTGTCTACGGTGAGTTTTCTTACCTTTTTTTTTTTTTTTTTTGTTGTTGTTGAAGTCTTCGGCCAATTTGGCTTTCTCTTCGTACAGTACTAGTATGCAAATATGTTGCAGGTAAAGAAATGGTCCCGTCCCATCCCGTAATGCACGGGTACAGGTATAGGTAAAAAGTACAGGTACCGGCCATAGGGAGGTACAGGTATTGAGCTAGGAAAAAACATGTACCGTCCCGTACCTTGTGCAGCCCTAGATTTAGAAGATGTTGTATCTTCATTTTATCGTTTCCCAATTAGGGATTCATGTGGTGTTTGGGGAGAAAGTCTATTAGACTAAATGAATGAGACATGGTTGTTTTGAATAATGTTATTTCCCTTTATCTCGGTACCGGGCTTCTCCGATATTTCTACACTTTCTTCATTTAATCGATGTGCCTGTTTATCTGAGTTGGAGCCCGCTGTGACTAATTGTGACCGTGTAGAGTTTACTGAGTCACTCTTGCCAAGTTCTCTAGGAGTATGACACTTCACACTATGCTGAGTCATTTTTTGTGTCCTACTCTGAGTGATTAACAACAAATCTTTTTTTATAACCACTGAGATTTTTTGAAGTTGACGAACCCAGGTTTTCTACAAGGCATGTCTCTCATACATATACGCATCATGAGGATTCGTGCTCAGGATTTCATGGATTCGATGGACATGGAGGAAAAGTGGAGACATGATGAAGCATCTCAGCGCGTGGGGAAATCTCAACGCGATGGAGTTTCTCCACAAACCAGTGCCAGGGATGAACGATCCGCCTCTCGATTGAAATGGTGAAGGACTGAGTCCAAAAAACTTCTAGAAGAGAGCTAGTTTAATTAACCTGTCCATAATGGTATTGTGATCCTCGATTCTAAGGTGGACGAACCGGAATATTCTCAAAAGATTGTGGTTTGCGAGGCTGAATCAGCTTCTGAAGTGGATGTCAAAATTGCTGCTGGGGAAGTTAGAGCGACTACTGAGGATGATGTCGAGGTAGATGGGGAGGCGGCGGAAGCATATGTTGGATCCGTTGTCGAAACGGATTATGTATGTGATGTTGAAGCTGCTGCTGAAACGACTTCTTGATAGGATATTGAAGCTGCTGCTGAAACGGCTTCTGGATAGAATATTTGTTGTCAGAGAAGGTGCTGGGGGAAGTGCTTGGAAAAGATCTGATGGAGGCGTCATTGACCAAGGAGTTTGTCATCGACATCTGGTTTTTCATTTTGTGATTTCCTTCCGTAGAGAAAATAATCTTTTCGTAGCCTGTAGATGTTTTTGATACTTCAGTTTTTTTATTTGTTTGTGCGATTGAAGCCATGTTTCACCGAGTAATATTCTTTCATTTATGCTACTTTGATAATTTCATATCTTTGATGGAATGAATAAAACCTCCTGGAAAAACCCTAAAACCCCTTTTTTCGAAGAACCAGTTCCTTCATCCTCTATAACAATCCAGCGGAAGGGGAGCAAAAATACAATAATTCTAATAGGCATGTTATCTTCTTCCCATTTATCCACTTTCATAGAAATGCCTCGCATGTCTTTGGAAACAGTAACTCAAAACATGGGAAAACATTAGTAATAATTAAGGATTTGACCAACCTCTTATTGGATTTTCCCTTGCAAATCATCCAGGGCATCCGTGGAATGCCGCCTGAGGATGTAAAAGTGTGAGCTGCCACAAGATGACCAACATGTCATGAGAGAAATAGGGAAAAATCGTCGGGTGAAAACCGAGGCTAGAGATTCTTGAAGGAAGGTGTCCGCACCGCCGCTTGATGATCTTCTTTCTTGTATATTCCTTTCTTCGGTATCTTTGAATAAGATATTTTTGTGGGGTTTGATTTTTTTCTGGTTTTCAATCGACGAGTAATGTCCTTGTGAGGGTTTGGGTTCCCTTGATATTTTTCCTTTAAGATGGTTCGGGATTTTTTTTTTAAAAGGAAAGATGCTCTTAATTGAAATTAAAAAACCCTAATTATGAATGCAAGCAGTACAATCACTTTTAGAGAAGTTACAAACATTGCATGAAAGGGGAAATTTCCGAAGGAGATACTAAAAGGAAAATACTGGAGGATAAGGTAGCATAGCGTCTTAGGTATTGAATGGTTTGAGCCATCGCGAGTGAATTGTCACACCTTTCAATTTGTCGGTATTCATGAGTTTGCAGTAACCACCCAAGATAACATCTACCACCCTATATGGCTCGTCTTCCTTTTCTTTAGGTGAATCAGGTTGATCGGTTACCTTCACTGTTATATCCCTAACTTGAAACGTGGTCACCTTGACTACCATATCCCCAATTTGAAACGGGTTTGGGTGTTGTGCAACCACTTGATTTGTGAGCTCGTCATCTTTGACCGAGGCAGCTTCCAAATTTTTGACAAAGCACTTGAAAGTCCCAGCATCCCATTCACACCTCTTAATGATGCCCGGGTTGATAACTGGACCGAGTCCCCATGATTGTCCAAGAGGAGAAGTGACTGGTTAGAGAAAGGATTGTTCAATGAGATTTAATTGTGTTCGGAACCTACGGACGAACGTAAACGTGATCTCTCCAAGTAATTGAGTTACATTGGTAAGTTATTGATACGGAAACATGTGATCTTTAGGGTTGGATGGCTTGTTGGAAATTCTTTCGGGCATCGATACCGGCAGAGGGGATACTCCTAATTTCACTTTGTTTCCATGTACCCATGAGCGCCCCAGAGTCATGTCGTAATTTGAAAGTTCTTTGACAATGTGGAATTTGCCATGTGTCAGAGCATCTCCCACCTTAATTTCAAGGTTGATGTAGCCATATGCGTCTATTACTTCTCCTTCCAATTTTTTTACCACATTTGGGGAAAGGGTAGCCTCTTGTTTCGAAATTCCTGCAACTCTCAGAGTCTTAATGGTAATGATGTTGAAGTCAGTGGCCACGTCGATCAATGTGCTATCAAGCTCGGCATCCCTCGGATAAACCGTGGTCAACAGTCCCCAATTTCATTTCCCAACACCGCTTCCTGAGAGAGCTTGGGATTCTGGCATGGTTTCTTCAATAAGAAAAAGTTATTTGCCAGACACAACGCGATTAAGGTATGCAAATATATCTTGAGCTGAGCCTTGGAGAAATACAGAATTTCGCATACATGCTGCATCATGGATTGCACGGTTTTGTGAACTGAGTCCCCAAAGAGCATGCTACTCTTGATTGGAAGAGGATCTTTGTGAACTCCCTCATTGCCCAGTTGAAGTTCCCCTGCCTCCACATTTTCTTTGAAGATACGCTTTAATCTATTGTTGTCACTGGTGGGGTGATGGACAAACCTGTGGTAGAGGAAATACTTAGGATTTTCCATTTCCTCCTCAGTTGGTAGGCGCCTGATAGGAGGAAGCTTGATGGCGTCATCTTGGATCCACGCTTCAAAGAGTTCAATTACTTCTTCGATTGGGAAAGGGAAATCTAAGGCCTTTTCTCCGGCTCTTGATGATGTGCAGGAACCTTAGCTGCAGCCTTTCGTAGTGGGGCCGTCTGATGTGCTGGCGTTGCGTGTTTGGATTACTGTTCTGTCGCTAGGGCCTTACTTTTTCCTCTTTCGCTTACCATGCTCATGGAGGAGCCAATGTTATATTACTTGTTGATGAGGCGTATACTTCCTCGATTTTAGAGAATCGCTCGGTTGAACCCACCAAGCATTGGTATGTCAAGTTTGGTTGTCATATTTTAGTGAGCCAAAACTCATTTAAGAGTCGCTTGATTTAAATGTACTAGAGTAAACTTCGTATAGGTTAGCTATAAAGTATTAGGGTGAGACATTACAAGTATTGTGAAGACTTGAATAAGTGGAGAAGAACGGATCTACAACCACAACATCATCCTTCCACTTGAGGTTAGTAATATTTGACTTGAACTGTTTCATTCCCAAACGTATCTTTCAAGTCGTGCATATTGAAAACATAAAACTGCGAAGCATGAACACTTTAGATAAACATAGTATTAAGGAATACAATATGAAGTTTCTTAGGTAACCATTAAACTTTGTATATAAGACATCGACATAATTGTATGAATGCTATTGCGATTATGTATGGGTATGAGGTGAGGATTTCATCATAGGTAACAATGTTTACATGTGTTCTAAGGAAGTAAGTTCATGATATGTGTTGTGAACCGAAAAGGAAATCGCCAACTATTATTGGGGGGATGTTCTTCATTGCATATCTTATGAATGACCAATATGTGTGATTAATATAACCGCTCATGACTTGTTTGTGTTCTTGGTAAAACTATTGACATGAGACCTGACTTATGTATTGGTATGACTTTTATTAGTGAAACCGATCTTAAGTAATCACCTGGGGTATGATCGGGTTTTGAGTGTCTGAAATTATTACTGGGAGAAGGGGAACCGATCCTAGTAAGAGGTGCAGTGCATCACAAGGGGAACCGATCCTTTTATGAGGTGCAACAAGGTTTATGGAAGAAAGGGGAACCGATCCTATGAACATGTTCAATACGTTTTTGGGAAGGGGGAACCGATCCTATGGATATGTGCAGTGCATACAAGTTAGATACCAAATATATGTGGGGAACCGATCCTAGTACCTAGTCAGCCGTATATTTGGTAAGCTAGTGTAATTATGCATAATACTCACATGGAGGTAAAACCGAAACTTGTTTTGTTAGAATCGTAAACCCATGAGTTGTGATTGAGTGTTACTTGATCAATCACGTAGTTCTTGAAAGTCAGATCCTAATGAACATGTCTTAACATCCTTTACTTCTACCGTGTCATCTAAATTACATGTGGCATGATTCGTATCCCCTGTATCCACAATCCAGGAATCATGATTCTGTTTACCTTACAATTGAATTTTCAATTTGTTTGAGTTCAAAAACTAAAGAACTTGTTGAAGCTGAGTTGCTATGACTCCAACTAAACCAGTTCCACCTGCAGATGTCATACCAGTTGACTGCTGAGCTGTTGGTACATTTAAGTTATTTGCACATACATGAATGGTGCTACCATATCCTCTGCCACCTCTGCCAGATACATAACCACATCAACCACGACCACCTCTGCCATATCCTCTACCACTACGAGGTCTGTCTCCTTACCATTCAAGATATCATATCACTTGATAACAGCCATCATCAAAGTGTACTTCTCGGTCACAATGTTTGCAAAACTTTGCAACATTATAAGTATTAGTTTTGTTCTTTGGTCAGGTTGTCCCTTAAAGGCCATGACATTCTCTTGCACTTCTTTAGATAAAAAAATATCTCCCATTCTCAAGCATTCATAATTGACTATTGTCTGGTAAGCCGTATCAATAAATGGTAAAGGATCTCTTGCCAACAATTTTTCACGCAGCGAGCCATACATACTATCTAAACCAATCAAAAAATAATGAAGATAATCTTCTTCTCTCAAAACAGTCACCTGTGTCGCAATATTACATGTGCAGTGACCACACTTGCATTGTGGAATTTTCATGTAAGTCACCAGTTCATCCCATATCTTGTTTAATATCCCATAATACACAACTACACTTTTATTCTTCCCTTGTTTGCATTCACTCAAAGAGGATTTGAGTTGACAGATTTTGGTTCCACTGACAACAAAATATCTCTCCTTTAAGTGTGTCCAGAGAAGAGAAGCATTATCATAATCCCCCAAAGTTGATCTGATGGAAAGTCCAATATGTTGTGAATGAACAACAATCCATTCCTCCAACTGTTCAGGATCTTTAGGTTTCGATACTGTGCCATCAACAAAACCAAACTTATGTTTTGCTAATAAAGATCTTCTAGTGCCTCTAGTCCATTCATCATAGTTGGTTCCTTTCAAAACAATCGGGGTAACAATAATTCCAGGACCATCACTCGATCCTAGATGGTGCACATGATTTTTTTTCGACGAATCAACAAGTACTTTCACTTTTCCTCCATCCTTTCCATCCTTTATTGTTTCTTCTTATCCCATCTCTGTTTAATGAGAACTCGTGTTATATATATATATCATTAGTATTAAACATAGCTAAGATAAGTTTGCCTTTGTTAGTGGTGGTCAGGATTTGTCTAGACAAAGATAAATCAAGGTTCATGGTTCCTTCGACCATCCCTTACATCTCGCACGTGTGGCATTCGATTTGTCCTCAAAAAAATAAATATACGGCTGTGAAGTGATGTTTGGGGGTGATCCAGATTACCGCTCACACGCGTGCGGTGATGTTTCGACTTCCTATTTCTCATAGAAAAAATTGGGAAAGAGAGGTAGATAGAGAAATAAGAGGAGAAACTGTTTCATCGATTCTAATTCCCAGCTTTTCAAAGAAAGAAAAAAATGAAAAAAGATCTATATTACGAGCGATGAGACTTCAAATCAATCTGATTTCTTTAACAGGTTTAATGGCTTTCAAGCGGTATAATTTTAGATATCCAGTTTGATGTAAGTTTGGGGTTTTGTTTTTGTTGGCGTATTTTATCCCCCAACAGATGCACAGAGTTATGTCTGAGATCGAGAGAAAGAGGGATGCAGAAAGTTCTTAATCTTTCGATCATTAAAGTAGGCTAAGTTACTACTCCGAGTTCTATTTAACAAATTATTTTTTGGGTCTACCTTAAACATGCCATGGTTGTAAGAAGTTTTCTTAATATTTTCTATGTGCATGCTGTGATTGATTTCAATAACATATATACCTAACTCTTCCGGCTTTCTTGCACCTTCTTCCCTCCCCATTAAACTGTTTTCCATCCATATTTCTCTGATTATTTATCATTTTCTATAAATGATAAATAACATATATACCTAATTTTTGTGTCAAGTTTATTTTTCTATTTTGGTGATTGATGTTGAAAGCAAAGACATAAGACATTGAAGAAATCATTTGATAGATCTCTTTTATACCAAACAAAATCCAGAAGTTTGGCGACTGCAATGAATCCCTAATTTTTTTGTCAAGAGAAATTAGTGTTGAGTTGATTACAGCTGTAGAGAGAATTCAGTCTCTTCCGAATTCCAAGAGATGAAAACCGTAAGTATAGTGATGTGAAACCTAGAATCTACGCCACACAAAATGGGGACAGTAAAAAGATGTATTCATTGCTAAAGTCCTTTGAATCATAGCCAATTCATTTTAATCAACTACGTTTAAGATTTCATGTATTCCGGTAAGCTATCTAACATTCTAGGGTTTTTGCTATTTAATTTCATAATGGATTTTTCTAATTATCGCTTTGTAACAACTAACTCTAACGATCACCTTAATCCCAAATTGTTGCTTTTGGAATTGTTTCATTTTTTGGCGATCCAGTGTACACAGCCATCAAAATTAATTTTCTGTTTTGGAGGAAACTAAAATGTTTGTGACCTGTGAAGAATACCATTAGTTCATGTTTTCCTTAAAAAAAAACTTACCGAGAAGATTAAATCTCTACTGCTTAAGTAATATTTAAAATTACCTGCTTTTCTTCCCACTTTGATGACTCGGTGATTAACCTCTTTTGTTTCAGTATATACCTTACTCCGATAATTTTATGCACGAGTTAATGTTAAGTTATAGTGGTTGTATGATTGTTTATTGGTTATTAGTTTTCCTTCTTCTCAATGAAATAAATCAGTTCTCGCATAGGCCTCACGCCTAAGAAAATACGAAGTGAAAAGAGGTCCGATTGAAAGTTTTCCAACATGATTCATGCACCCTGCCAACCAAGGTAAGTTTGTCTTCGTCTCCCTAGAAAAACTTAAGAATGTTAACAAATCAGGGATGTGTACTTTTTTTCTCCTATGAATTTCAACCTGATTTTGATTTTTGTTTGTTCAAAAGTTTTTTTTTATTTTCTTTTGTTAGACCTCACTCCTCTCTCTGCCAGTTCCAATGAACAATGAGCATAGCAGACCATCAAAAGAAATTTGTTTGCAATGAAAATTCAAGTTCATTCTTATAGATAGTATTCTTCATGCTTTAGACGACGATGATCCATTTCATATCATGCGTGGTTCTAGGAATAATATTATGTGTGGTTCTAGGAATAACATAGACCTAGCCAGGTAGAAAAATAGGTTGTGGTGGACCTAGTGGTGGAAGGAGGCGAATTTCACATCAATTTCATGGGTTTTCCAATTGTGAAAGTAAGTTCAGATTGGAGATTTCACATCAATTTCATGAGTTCTTTTAGGTTGCTTTATGAAATACTTAAATCCTATTCCTATCACATGTTTTCACCATTAACCTTCCCCAAATTGAACAACACAGGAAAGGTACAATCTTTTCCAATTTAGTTTTAGAGATTTGGTTTGATTAGTTTATAGGGCTGGAGTTATTTGGCCCTCATTGTTTTTCTTGATATAAATAATTAATCGAACATGTGCAGGATCTTCATTACTCCAGGGATGATGTTAGGATATAATAAGAGAGGTTTTCTAGTACAAAACATTTGAATACATATTATGTGATTAAATATCATAGAGTTAGCTACTGCTTTTACTTCATTATATAGGTGTTCTGCCAATTTCGATTTCCTTGAATATTTGAATATTGATACACTACCACACACACACATGTTGTAAAGACACTAAGTAGTATAAAATATACCTCTATTAAGTTGAAAGAGACGGAAGGTCCAACTGCTGCCTTTAAAATACAGTAAATTGGCAATCATTTTGGCATCCCAACTTTGATAATCTCAGTGATGTTTATTATTGTTTGAAGTTTATTATCTTTATTTCTTTACATTTTAGGTCTTTCCTAATATGTTGTTTCGGATGGAGAATGCGTGGATAATGTTTTTGTTTGCTTTTCTCGCTGGCACTCTCAGTTTCCTAGGAGATCCGTTCGCACCGATGAGTCGTACCATGTACCCTCTGTTAGTTCTAATGAAAGACTTTACATCTTTTTAAAACATTTGATTTCCATCGCGTTTAGCATGTTCATTTTTGTACTCTTCAAGTCTTTTTGCTCAACTACTGGTGTTACATGATTCTTAATAGAGCTCTTATAAGTTATAGCAGTATGTGTGCTTTTATAAAGTACATGGACCCAACACATCTGATACAGCTGAAAGGCCGGAAACAAAGATATGCAGTCAGTCCATCTCTATCCTTTATACACCCAAATAGAGATTAATGTTAACCAGTTCAATGGGGAAAGTCATTGGTACCTCCATTCTTCCATGGTAACAATTCACCTTGAGGATTGATTGATTTAGTTTCTTTCTTTTTTTGTTGGGTGTTAATTATCTGAAACTTATACTTGCACAGTGTATAATATAAAACTCTCATACGATTGTTTTTCGTTATTGAACTTATAAGGAATCGGTAAAAGAGGTATACAGGTACTGGAAATTTCTGAATAGACATTATGTGATCAAATTTGGGAAACTTCAGTATCTTTTTTAGTTCATTTAGCGTTTTGCAAAATTACAATATCGGAAATGGAATTATTCATAAATAACTCTTGTTTTCTTTTTTCTTTTTTTTCGCTCGGTAAATAAAATTTATAAATAAGATAGTAATAAGGTAGTTCATGCACAAAAAAGAAAATGTAAAATGCGCCTTAGAAATGTCTTTTTCACAAGAAATTGTAAACTATTAACTGTTACATGATTTCTATATATATAATATACACAACTCCTATTTGTCAGTTGTTAATCTGTCTCTGCAATCCAAACTAACCGGGAGTGACTTGAATTCTGAGAAATGCAAAAATGGGATTCGGGTGTTCTGACAACTTCAATTTCCTTGAATAGTTGGATATTTGTACAACACCAAAGTTGTATACTTGAATTATAATTTAAAGGCACATAAACTCTATCAAATTTCTTTATAGTATTAGAAAAATGTTGTTATCCCAAAAACATGGTAATGTCACTAAGTGTTTTGTAGTGATCGAAGTCCATTCCCATGGTGAATGATTTAAGATGGAGGTGGCTACACCTGAGTTATGAGTATTTGATTCATGGTTTAGTTCTTGATATGGTAATGTTGTTTCTTTATTTCTTTTCCTATGCAGATTTCTTTGAGGTCTTATGGTAATTTTTGTTGCATATATACTTTGGGAAATGTTTGTAAATGTAATGGACCAATACCAATCCCATGGTAATTGTTGGGTGGGAATGCATGATTCATTGCATTAGCTTTGGCCTGAATTCCATTACCAGATGGTCCAAACCTCTAATTTTAGACTGAGATATATCAATCTGTATTAGGTCGATTACAACTACACTAAGTTGGGATACTTTGTTGTTTTTGGTTTTACTATCCCAGCTAAAGCCATGTTGTGTCTACCAATTGAAGGGGTTTATACAACTTTCGGTTTGCATTAAGGTGTCATTGTCCCGCCATCAAGGTATAAAGTATGACTGATGCAAGATTTTTTTAGCCTTCTCATTTTAAATTTCTGGCTCGGTCACTCATAATTTGTATGGGAAGAATTTTAGGGTGCATCTTTAAATTGAGATGGAAGTCACATATGACGGAAACAAAACTCCAGCTCAAAGGAAAAAGATGAAAGGAAGTATGAGGACCTGTGGTACCTACAACATAATAGGGAAAATGGTTACAACTACATCCTTTGAGAGTTGACCCCCTCTAGAAGATAAATGAAGCTTTAAAGTTTTGATGTACAAGACTTCATTGGATTTGTAATCACCCCGAATTTTTAAACATTTTAGAGATGATATTTAATGTGATGCGCCATTGTATTAAATGGAATACAAAATTATTTATGTAAAATGCAAATATAATGGGAAGATGAAAGATGAATTAATGGGTTGTTTTAATTTGTATGCTATGTGTTAGCTGATTTTTACCGTACATCCATGGTAGTTGAATATATCAATGTAAAGGGAAGTTGACAAAGAGACGTAAACCCCAGTAAAATCTACAAACAGAAATTAGGTATTTCAGTGGGGTAAATCAGTGAAAATTCTTGGGATGAGTTTTAAGGGTCCGAATATATATCCTAAAAAAGAAAAGCACTCTGACTACATTTCGAAGCCCGTGCCGTTACGGCACGGGTTAAGCCCTAGTATATATATATTAGGGTTTGAACCAGGCTCATGATGCCATGTCAAATTCACAACCTTTTCTCATATTTCTCAATAATAATCAAGGTATTTATACAATGATAAGACTTGGTCATCAAGACACAAGACTTGATTCTCACAGGATTCAATTCCTAATATAACTCACTCAAATATAGTCTATGCTTCTTTCAACTGAAATCATAATCTTCTAATAAGTAATCTTCTATGCTTCTTTCAACTATCATCAGATCTTCTTTAACTGACCCTGGAGATCCTTGTAACACTGCTTCCAGATCACACAGAAGAGAGAAAGTGACGTTATGGAAACCGCTTCCTAGGTTTGTGATTTTAAGAATACCTGAAGGTCTCCACGCCTTTGAGAGTATTTCGTTGAGGATTTGTAGACTATACTCTCTACCAGAGTTGAATATGAAAACTAGACATTTGTTGTGACTTGGTGAGGAGATATGATTGGTATCCTCATCTTCATAAACTAGGGTTTGAGGTTCTTCAAAGGTATCATTGTTTTGATGGTAGATTCCATCACCTTCTTTAATAGTAGATGATGTAGAAGTCATGAGAGTAAAGAAGGAGTCACATCTCAAAGAGAAGAGAAAAATGAAGAGAGGGAGGAACCGAACGAAACTAAACAATCACCATGATTGGTGACAAAGAAGAACCCCCATAAAGGAGAGATATCATCACCCAGGAAGATGAAAAAAGATCCTTGACTATGTCAAAGGGTCGACGGCCAAAATTGACCGAGATTCATATATGATCAGATTTACCATATAGATCACGCGTAGTATATATTGTTAACACTAGGGGTAAGTAAGTCCACGCGCCTCTTGAGTCCACATAAGTACCACCACCTCTCCGATATCATCAAATACAATCAAGCGAAGCAATCTTTTTCCTCCTCTCTCTCTAGGGTTTGTCCAACTCCACCTCTTCCGCTACAACTGAAAGAAGAATGGTTCCACAACCACCACCAACTCAATTCACACAACAATTCCTATCCACCGTCTTATCCCAACGAGGTCCATCAGCTTTACAATACACAGAAGATTCAAAATGGTTAATCCGTCAACACCTGGTATCTTTGATTGAATCATATCCATCTCTACAACCCAAAACATCAGTATTTAATCATACAGATGGTAGAACAGTGAATCTGTTACAAGCACGAGGTACAATTCCAATGATTTATATGAATGTTACTTACAATATACCTATTGTGATTTGGTTAATGGAAACTTATCCTCGTCATCCACCTTGTATTTATGTTGATCCTACTCGTGATATGATCATTAAAAGACCTCATGCTTATGTTAATCCCTCCGGTTTGGTGTCCACGCCCCTGTTACAGTCTTGGATTTACCCTAGTTCTACTCTTTGTGATGTCATTAAAGAACTTAGTGGGCTTTTTGGTCTTGATCCACCCTTGTTTACTCGCCAACAACAAAACCCTAATACTGAGAGTATGAGGATTCAATCCAGACCTGCAATTCCACCTAGGGGGGCTTATGATCAATCGCCTTATGGAGTCTCCCCTTCTCAGAATATGAATCATCGGACTGATGATCCAGTTGAGATTTATAAGAAGAATGCTATTAGTAAGTTGTTGGAGAGTCTACATGGAGATATAGCCGTATTGAGGAAAAAAAGAGAAGTTGAAATTGAAGGACTGTTTAATGCACAAGGTATGTTGAGACAGAGAGAGGAACAGTTATCAAAAGGGGTGAGAGAAATGCAAGAAGAGAAAGAAGGATTAGAACAACAGTTACAAATGGTTTTAATGAATGCTGATGTTTTGGAGGGTTGGGTAAAAGAGAATGAAGTTAAAGTGAAAATGAATAAAGGGAATTTGAATGTTGATCTAGTTTTTGAACCTGTTGATGCTCTATCGAAACAAATGCTTGATTGCACAGCAGCAGATTTAGCTATTGAAGATGTGATTTACTCATTGGATAAGGCTTTTCAAGAAGGGTCTATAGCATTTGATCAGTATCTGAAGAATGTTAGAGCTTTATCTCGTGAGCAATTCTTTCACCGTGCTACAGCTTCTAAGGTTAGAGCTGCACAGATGCAAGCTCAGGTTGCTAACATGGCATCTAGAGCATCACATCCACAATATGCTATGTGATAGCAGGTATTTGTTGAAGAAATGGATTCAAGGAAGACAGAGAGTGGTTGAATATGAAGTTTGAATGGTTTGTGAACCGCAGTATCAGGTCAGGTCAGTTGTGAGACTTGTTAGTGGTTTGCTTTCTTGTACATGATTTTAGAACTTTTTTCTCAATCTTCATTGGGTGATCAACATAATGAGTCCAATAGATAATAATCTGATATTCTGAGCACGTGTTCTATATCTGTAATTTTGTGCTATGAATGGCACATAGTGATTTTAATGGCATATGACTATATGAGTGAGAATTATTAATTGTGAATGCTATTATGTTGTTGATTCTACATCTCACCCCATTTTTGTGGAGTTATACATCAGTTCTGGAACTATATGTGAGAAACTCGACTGAATGTAGCTATTCTGTTACATTTTTAAAGTGTGTATCCAGTTATACTTCACTAAATACAGGATCTCTCTTTCCTAGAGTTTGCTATGAGGAGAATACCCCTATTTAGTATAGCTATTTTTATGCCTATTGCCTAGAGTGGGGGCAGACTTTCATCGAAGGTAGAGCTACCATGCTCATGTTTTGATGCACCTTATACGCACTCCATCTGTTCCTTGGGCATGTTAAATCTTCCATCTGAACCCGCTATCTGGAACTACAACTGTTGATCGCTAAAGCGTTTGAAATATTTTTAAAGTTAAACTCCTATTGTATGATGTTCACATTCTCTATTTTGTTTTATATTTGGACATTACATACCTATCTTGCTACTTATACATTTTTTTATATCTTAACCCAGTATTTGGAATTACAGTTCTTGGTTGTGGAACCTGTGATTTGAATGCATTATGTCGTTGACTTTGATTGTCATTTTTTTTTTGTCATGACATATTTTATTTTATTGATCAGCGGCTTGACATATCATTTACATACCTTAATCTGAGTAGTGGCACTTACTTTTGGTGAGTTTTATGATGTGGTTGTATTCATTAATACGTCTTACTAGATTTTTTTTTTTTTTTGCTTGCGTAGGTTAGTCAGAGTATCATTATAGAGTTTCATAGTGAAAACTGGATACTTGCTAGTCACTTGAACTAAAACTCCCTGCAGCAGAGAGATCCTAACTTGTGAAATTAGAAATGTGGGAGTTTTTACTTTGGGTTAGGATGCTTTAGGGTTTTTTGCATCTAGCAATTTTTTAGATTAAACTTTATGCTCGTCTCCTCGTCTCGTGTCACCCGTTATCCTCGTATGATTACTTTCATATTGAAGTTATAGAAATCTTATTGGAGAGAAGACTGCATGACAGACTTCATGTCTTTTGATTCGTGAATTGTTCAAGTAAATTTTTCCTGACAAATTTATATTACTGTGGTAGTACAAAGGTTGCCAGTGACCTCTTTGACGTATGAGCATTCTGGTGTACCTCTTTTAAGCTAGGAGCATTCTGATTGTGATCTAGTAGTCTAAGGCTTTGACCAAGTATTAGTGGAAAATTCTGATTGTGTACCTCTTTTAAGCTAGGAGCATTCTGACTGTGAACCCTGAACCAAGTATTAAATGTTAAACGATAGACCAAAGTTAAGTAGTTGGAAGTACTTGCAAAAGTAGTCATTAGTGGAAAATTCAGATTCTAGATCAGGTAAGATAATATATGTACTTCTTTTACGTGTCTTGAACAATCCACTAACATTTATTTATAGGTGTCTGTTGAATTTGTTTTTCTGCAAAGAATTTTGTGATAGCTTTTCCGACTGTTGTATAGGAATAGCAACATAAGTCACAACGCATTAGATGGATAACAGCTGAATACGATATTGTTCCACAAGTATCCAATTTCTGCTGGAACATTGACTAAAATAGTGTAGTAGATTGTGTGCCTGTAATGAAGAAATAAGGGTAGAAAGACAGGTGGCTGTAATTATCTACTGCCTTGTGCTATTGCTGGTCATGTTTGGCTGGTCTGTGGGAACCAGTACCAGGTTGTGCTGACCACAGGATGGTGGCCTATATGCGCCTGGTCACCTACTGGTTTCAACATCCTCTTTTTGCTTAGGTTCAACATCGCTGAGCATGTTAGTATGGATTCAGGCTGGTAGGTGGTATCACTGGTACGTTGACATAAATTACAATGTCCGGGGAATTTCACCCCTTCTGATCTTTAACATTTGGGTTCGTTTTTGTGTTCTAGGTTGGGAAATCTTTGTTGATTGATTCTTTAATCAAGTATTATACTGCAAAAAATCATGCCAAAGTAGGAGACACCATTACAATGGGATCAGGTATATTTAGCCTTCACTTTTATTTTCTTTCTCTACGTAGTGGTAGTAAACCAGTGGTAGACATACATCGTGTAATCTATCCCATTGATTCAATTTTTTGTTGTTGCTAGGTAACCTGCGACGGATTGTGGAGTGTCCCAATAATATGAATGGCATGATTGATGCTGCAAAGTATGCAGACGCAGTGATGTTGCTCATTGACGCAAAATATGGGTTTGCAATGGTAAGCCCAGTAAAATGTTCAGAATGTTTTTTTGTCATTTAATAATCATTAAAGTCTAGTCTTCATCCCCGATGGTATCTCCCTGATTTTTGCTTCAGCTCCGAGGAAGATTGTTACCTATTTTAGCCTTAACTTGCAATGGCTTTTTAAAACCATACCATATGGTCAATGGTAGCCTACATTCCCATGCCTTGACAATCTAGTCTCCTTCTCACCTTGTGAAGCCACATGCTAATCAAGGGTTGAATAAAGTCTTGCTGTATACTTTACCTTTACATCTCATAATTTGTAAGGTTATTTAGCTTCATCAACTTGTCCATGCTTACATTTTTTATAAAATAAGATGGTAACCTTATTTCCTTCTTCTCTGAGTTAGTTTGTTACACTTACTTTTATGATATTCAAGTAAAGGACTTCCTGAAACTTCAATCTGTACATACAGTCGTCAGTGCAATGTTAAATTTTCTGTGTCCGTAAGTATGTTCAACTTTAATGGGAGCTAATCAATATGTTTTTCCTACTGCAAAATGCTTTTGTTGATTTTAGGAAACATTCGAGTTCCTTAACCTCTTACAAGTTCATGGCATACCAAAGGTCATGGGGGTGCTTACATATCTTGATAAGCTAAAAGATGAAGACAGACGTATGACAACCAAAACGCGCCTCATGCAAAAATTCAGGGAATATATATATGAAGGAGCACATATATTCTGCTTGTCTAGTTTCCATGACGATAGGTGAGTACATTTGGACTAACATATGTTCTTGCACCTATCATATGATGTGACATCTTGTTTATAGTTCATGTATTTATGAATTCACGAGATCCGAAGAAAAGGTACAGCAAAATGAAGTTTCCATCATGATTTCTTATCCAGGTATCAGGAGAGTGATATTCGAGAATTGGCCGACTTTTTATTGATCGAGGAATTTCCTACTTTGCCATGTCGTGCTAAACATCCTTATATGCTAGTTGATTGTCTTGAGGATGAGCCTTCTTCTTCAGAAGGGCATGTGGTTGATAATGGCAAGAGAAATGTAATTTTGTACTGTTATCTTCGAGGTTGTGATATCAAGAAAGGATCTAAGGTACTTTTTTTTAGCTGCCTTAGTTGATTACGAACTTGCTTTTTATTTCCATCACTAGACTAGATCTAAGGAGCCTAGAGGCGCCTTCATTGATATATTTCCTGTTGTTTTGTCTGTTTTGTTCACAAGAGCATATTCAATTAAAACATTCTCATAAATCACATTTGCTCGTACTTTTGCATGGTAGTTTCATTTTAAGACCATTTTGTACCCTGTCTGTATTTTATTGTGTATTATCTGAATTTGTGCAAAATGGTGTATTTGAGAAGAGAATAGAAAGTACCAGTTTCAGTTCAGCTTTTCCTAGAATTTGTGTGCTTGTGTACAGAGCTCATAAACTGAAGAACGAGAGGTTCACAAAATATTTTTAATGCTGAGTTTTTTGAGTCCTTTGATATTTTGGTCATCTTTCCTGTTCATGCAAGATTTTCCCCCTTTTTTGCTTTTTTTTTTCTGTAATGCACTTACACACCTTTCGTTTTCACTTCTTGTGCAACAACATGTACTTGCATGTTTTTCCGTCAAATGCTTGATGGAATGATGTTCCAGGTGCATATTGCTGGTGTTGGTGATTACCCTTTAGCTGATGTTACAATCTCGGCTGACCCTTGCCCTTTACCACCTCACAGCCATGAACTCAAGGTACCTACTGAAAATATTTTAGTTTCTGTGTTTTGCTTGAAATATATAATTCTTCATATCAAAGGCGATAGTTGATTTCGTACTTTTTGTGGGAATAAATACTCTGTTCGGATGCAGATCAATATAGATGAAAACAATCTTGATGAGGAGCCTCACATGGAGATTGAGAGTTTCAGAGTAGGGACTTACTTAACGTTTAAGGTTGTTGGCGTTCCTTTTGAGATGGTTGCCAATCATGATTCCCGTCAGCCTATTCTCGTAGGAGTTATCGGTCCTGCAGAACATACTGCTGGATATATGCAGGTGAAATGCCTTCCCTAAATTTTCCTTACTCCATTTTTCAGTTATACTGTTCATCACACCCTTTGCAATTTACCGACAGTTATACGCAAGGTACTAACAGGTTAATTGGTTTCTGTAATGCATCCAGGTTAAATGCCTTTTAAAAACCTAATCTGTTTCTCTTGCACGTAGCTCTTTTTGTGTAGCCACACACATGAGCATCAATCCCCTTCTTAGCACTCTTCCCCGTTTTAAAACATCTTCAGGTTATGACTGGTTGTTGTAAACCCAATGGAATTCTCTTACCCTGCCTGTTGTAAACATCTTCCAGGCGAGGCTTGAGCAACACAGTTGGCAGATGAGTTCTTTGAAGACCAAAGATCCGATCATTGTTTCAGTTGGTTGGAGAAGGTACGAAACTATACCTATCTGCAGCCGAATCCTGCATTGCAACGTTTTGGGGCCCTCTTGCACCTTCCGGTTCTGGAGTTGTTGCTGTATGGAGTTTGGCTGACAACAAGGTCTGATGTGTTCTTTTTAAGTTAAAGATCAATTATTTATATATAACACATCTTGCTTATGTTTGATTTCTCCTGGACGTCCATCAAGCATCAGGGAAAACGTGAATTATTTACCTTCCCAGACTGTCATGTTCAGCAATATGAAACGTATGACCTTTTATTTTGATACATATTAGCATGACTGTAATAAATGTTGGAAGTTAAAGAGCAGTTACATTCATGTCTCAAATGTTAGTTGTCTGTGTTTCCCTTTATAAAGTGGTCAATTGTCGGTTTGCTTCTATCTTGGATTTTTTATTTATTTGCTTGAATCTTCAGGCAGCATTTCGGATTTTAGCAAGAGCAGTTGTACTCGATTACCATGATGTGGAGATACGGAAGCAAATCATGTGGACTGGAGATTTGCACTGGAAGCAAATCCAAGTTAAGGTTCTTCGCATCTTCAACCTGCCAACGGCAGTCCTGGAACGTAGAGACGGTGTTTGGCAAAGCATGGATTCAGTCGAGAAGGTCGTCGTCTCTTTTACCTTGATTGGGAGATGATTTAAGTTACTGTTCCCAATTTCAGCAGGCCTTCTCTGACTGCTTGTGTTATTTTTCAGGCACATGTTTTAGTGATGTACAAGAACAAGATAGCACCAGAGCCCATGAGAACAAGGCTTATTGAGTTACTCGGCGTGAAGCTCAAGGATGATCCGGCCAAGGCGCCGGGGAATCCTGAACAACGGCGTGCAGTGCTCACTTTCCAAGCGATACCTCCTACTTGGGGGGTCTAAGTTGCGTGAGGAGTGTCTGGTAAGAACTTTGGTGTTTCATGCACTTGTGTTATTGTCCCTTCCAGTTTGTAAATAACTTTTCTGTAGCTCTCGTCAAATTCAGATTAAATTTATGTACAGTTTAGAGCATTTTGTATATAGCTTTCAGGATAATGAAGTGTCAAACTTGCATCTCTGATTTTGTTTCTATTATGCCTTATCTACAGAGGGAGAGAATGAGGCGTTTTTATTGAAAAAAGAAGACGAATCCTCTGGTCCATGATTTCAACTGTGACAGAAACAGCTGGAGAAGAAAGAGAGGGATAGAGAGCTACTATTCCATGGTTATGTTTCAGGCTTGGCTTGAGTATTTCATTGTATCATCTATGGTTGTCTGATGTGTAATTTATACTGAAACCGGCCTATTTTTTTGAAACCGAGGTAGTTTTTATTGAACCCCCAATTGGGGGCTATGACTTTTAATCGGGGGATATGACTAAATGACAAAATAAGGATCCAAATATCCTAGCTGGGTTACCTCTTATGTAAATAATTTATTAATTCCTAATCTAACCCTCCCTAATTAGGATTAGTTACTAATTAAGATTAGTAAAATCTTAATGATTTGGGGGATATAATTAGTGTTTTTGAGTTTATTTGAATTTTTTGTGGGTAGGAGGGAAAAAAATTTAGAGTGGAATTTTTTTTTTTTTGAAATGGAAGATGAATTTGATGAGAGACTTGCAGCTGCTGAATCCTTGGCTCAACTACAACAACAATCATATCTTCAATCTTCAGTTAATGATAATAACTCCCAATTGGAGTTATATGATCAACCAACACCCTTGGATTATGATTTTCGCTTCATGAAGAGTTTTGTGAAGAACCAACTTGTTTTTTTCTTCAAGAAACACCACAAGGTAATGCTTCAAAGAGGTCGAAAATTTGTTTTTTTTCAAACCGCCATTTATCGAAAAAAAGTGAAAACCAACATGCTCGTTATATGAATACAATGTCGGAACCTCTATAACCGCATTGTATTCATACAAATTTGAATGCCGGTTCTGATATCCCCAACTGTTCAAGAACATACCGGCGTAGTATTCAAACCAAGATTGCATGCCGGTTTGAATTTATACTTTTTACCTACCACCGAATATTCTATGGAATATTCAAACCGGCACTAAGCGTACATGACAAACCATGCCGGTTTATGATACCGGCATAGATCCTTGAATGTCGAGGATGCCGATTTAAAATGCAAAACATACGAAACAAATGGTATTTTGAACTTAAATACCGTCATTTCCTTTTTGATCTAACAATGCCGGTACTATTTCCGAATAGTAATCGAATTTCTATAAATGCCGGTTTTAATACTGGCATGGAATATCAATTACCATATATGCCGGTTTTCAATACCGGCAGTTTAATTTACTTATCGACAATGCCGGTTTTATCTAATCCAATTTTATTTTCATTCATTCCTTAGATTGTGACATACAACGATCAACCAAGCTCCAAACCGCTCCATCGGGATACGTCGGAATACTATAAAATACCTCGGGTATGTTACCAAACAAGGCTTTCACCTAGTTTTTACAATTTAACATTGGGATTTGCTTGTAATCTCCCATTCTTTTCCTTATGTAGGGAATAAAAGATGAAAACGAAGTAATTGCTTGGGCAAAAGCGACGGCGCTTAAGAACATGTGTGTCTTAGTGAGGAATAGTCAACATTCAGATGTTCGTTTTGAGATGGTTTGTGAGAGAAGCGGAAAATACAAGGAGAATATCCATAAGAGAAAGGGTTATGTATATGAAAAGAAGACTAATATGGTATACAAGACAGTTACGAGGAAGGATGACTTCCCCTTTAAGCTTGTATTCTATCTAAGAGGAGAAAAAGAAGAAGAAAAATAATGGAAATGTAAGGTGTGGTTTGGCCGTCACAACCACCCCGATCCGAATTATTTTGAAGGTCACTCCCTAGTTGCGAAGCTAAAACCTGATCAATTCGAGGATGTCAAGATGATGACCAAAGCATGTATCAAACCAAGAGTGATTCTCAGAACCTTCAAAGAAAAAGATAAGACTAACGTTTCTTCAGCAAGACAATTTATAGCGCACAAGCAACCATTAGAAGGTTGGAATGGGAAGGGAGGAGTGTTATGCAAGAATTTGAGAAGATAGTTTGGGATCACAACTACACGCGAATCATTAAAAGAGGTTCGGACGATAAGCCGCTTCAAATATTCATTTCGCATCCCTTGCTTTCACAATTGGCACATACGTGCTGTGATGTTCTTATGATGGACTGCACGTACAAGACAAACAAATACAACATGCCGTTGTTCAACATCGTGGGGCAAACATCGGACAAGGTAACATTCACATTGGCTTGGTGTTTAATGGAAAACGAGAGGGATTACAATTATCATTGGGCATTGCGACAATTGAAATTATTGTTCCCGGAAAATCGTGGTCCGAAGGTCATCATAACCGATCAATTTGACGCACTAATGAATGCCATATCCAACGTATATCCGGATGTAGATCTGGAAAACGGGCGGGCCGGGGCTGGCTTGTGACCAACCCGCGGGTTACGGGTTAATGCGGGCCAAAGCTTGCGGGTTGAAATTCTTCACGGGTGGTCATTTCTCCAACCCGCGCCCGTACCGTATAAAGCTTGCGGGTTCACGGGTTTGCGGGTTTTTGTTGAGTCAACTCGCCAGAAATCAATTTGGGCGATTTCCGGCCACATTCAGCCCATCTAAAGCTCATTCCCTGCTACCTAACATTCATCTAATTCAGTTTGATATTTCGATTCAATTCAATTAACATATTCAACAATGACAGTCATACCAACGAAACATCAAACCTTAATAATATCAAAATTTAAAAACTCAAAATTGCAAAACTAAACTAATTTTGCATTTAAAGGAACACACAGTATACTAGATTACTATCATCACAGAATTGCAGAGTCATTCACAGAATGTAGAATCTCAACATCAACATCATCATCCTCACATTCCTCACCATCACTACTCATAACATCGTCTTGTTCTTGTACAATTGACATCCTGGATGGACAACAAAGAATAGGTCAAAGATAAGTGATAACCCCAATAATATACAAGGGAATGAAAATATGATTCCATGAATCCAACCCATTCAATTGACAGTCAAAGTTAACAGTACTTCATTATCACATCACATTCACACACAAATGTAGAGCACAAGAAGATAGTTCATACAAGTCCTTATACACATTGCACATCAGGATCATACATGGCTTCCGGACTTAAAAAAATAGAACACATATTTGTTAACTCAAAATTACTTCACACTCTGAGCAAGAAAATCTATCAATGCATTATGTCAGTCTAATGGTGAGCATAAGAATTAAGAATGGGCCTTTACTTTCACAAAGACACATCATACCCTCTCATATCTCAATTACAGAAACCATTACTTTCTATTAACTTATGAACCCTCTAATCTCTATCAATTACATGAACAGACACAGAACAGAAGCTTAATTTCCCAAATGAACTCTACTGCTCTAAACCGAAACCCTAACATCAATTGAGGTTAAACAATAGCAACCATCTGTGCTTTTTAATCAAAAATCATATCTTCAAAAACCCTGAATGTTAATTTTGAACAAATTGAATAGAAGTAATAAAAATAAAGATTGAAGAAACCCTCTACGGCTCTATCAATTACATGAACATATGCTTAATTTCACGAATCCCAATTGAACTCTACAGCTCAGTTATAAACCAGTTACCAAACCCTAACATCACTAGAACATCTAAGAGAAAAACAATATCAACAAATGTAAGGTAAGGGTGTTTGTTATCAGGAATCATCTCTTCAAGAACCCTAGATGTTAATTTTGAACAATAATCGTTAGGGGGGTTTCTGTTTTTGAACAAATTGATTCAAGTGAACTAGTGAAGTAATAACTAATAACAATAAAGATTGAAGGAGAGTAGAGCTGCGGAAGAAAGTACATGTAAATCAAACAAGGTTCACCTTGCTGCTTGCACTGGCAGAATGAGAAAAATGCAGAGAAAAATGGCGATGGCCGCTGCTGAATGAGAAAAAAAAAAAGCCAGAGAGAAGAGAAACGAAAGAAGATAAGACGAAGCTAGGGTTTTATGCTTTTATACCTAGGAGGGAGGGGACACTCGTCATATAACCATAAGTATTGCGGGTTTACAGGTTGTACCCGCGGGTTTACTGATCCACGGGATTTCTCCAACCCTAACCCAGGTTTACCCGTTTTCTCACGGGACCGGCATTTCTCCAACCCTAACCAAAATTTTCTATGTACTTGTTAGACAACCAACCAAGCCGGGAAAAGAATGGTTGCGGGGCTTTGTCAACAAGCTGGTCCGGGTGGGCGAACCCGCGGGTTTTTGGCTTGTTTGCCAGCTCTATCCGGATGCACAAAATTTCCTATGTACATATCATATAGGTGAAAATGTGAAAAAACATTGTCATGCTTTGTTTGAACCCTCAAAGGCTGATATTAAGAAAAGAATGGTTGCTGAACTTGAGGAAGATGTTCGCAAATAGAAACTATCACCCGAAGAAGAATAAAATGAAAGAGGAAAGATTAAAGAGCGAGTCAACAAAGAACACGGTGAAAATCATAAAAGGTGGTTGGAATTTCTAAAGGATTGGGAGAAAGTTTATTGGTCTCTTACCGAGGACATGTATGGAAAGGGATTGAACATGTTTATTGCCAAATATAACGAAGTGTATCCAAGTGCCGTCTCATATTGTTGGGTTAATTGGTTGGATAAGTTCAAGGAAAAATTTGTGTGTGCGTGGAAAAATCGTTATAGACATTACGGGAATGAATCAACTAGTATAGCGGAGTCCTCTCATGGGAGATTCAAAGATCTCATCCAGTCCGGGCAAGGAAACGTGGTTACGGTCACCGAGGAAATGGAGCAACACTTTAAGGCTGATATCGATAAGATCAAGAAGGCTTTTGCGAAAATCACAATGGATAGGATGACACCATTTCTTAAACATACTAAGTTGCTCCAAGGAATAGAGTTCAACGTCTCCAAATGGGCAATAAAACATATGATGAGACAAATGCAATATGAGAAAAATTACGGACAACCGGGTGATGTGTGTATTTGTCCCGACATGTCTTCTTTTGGGCTTCCGTGTCGACATATGCTTGTGAAGTATGAATCAGTGATACCTATTGGTTTTATTGATCCGTTTTGGAAGCAATTATCTTTCGACCTTCCCCCTACCGAAGTTCCCGGACAATCACCATGGGATACAAAGGAGGCCCAAGAATTTTTTGAAGCTTACTCACGTGGCAACTCGGCTAGCCGACAAGTATTGTTGAGCCAACTAAGACTAATTACACGGCCATGGATAGCACAGAGTGAAGAGCCAACAAAGGGACATCCGCCGGGTAGACCACAAACTAAAATTCCAAGGAAAAAACAAAGAAAAGAATTAAAAGATATGACTCGCCGTGAAGAGGAACTCGAGGAAACAAAAAAACGAGATCTATGTGCAAGTGAGATTTCAGAAGCAAGATTCACGGAAGCGCCCGTTCCAAACAAAAGCGGTAGGCCGATGAAGGAATCGATATCAAGTCAACAACAATCTACTACACAAATAGTCGATGTATCCGAGGTTGAAAGGAAAAGGGGAAGGCCGGCGAAGGTACCCACATTAAGCTACCAAGGACAACAAGGTGAGCATTCCGAACCTACACCAATAGTCGATCTATCCGAGGTTCAAAGGAAAATGGGAAGGATGCCGAAGGTACCAACATTAAGCTACCAAGGACAACAAGGTGAGCATCCCGAACCTACACCAATAGTCAATCTATCCGAGGTTCAAAGGAAAATGGGAACGCCGGCGAAGGTACCAACATTAAGCTACCAAGGACAACAAGGTGAGCATTCCGAACCTACACCAATAGTCGATCTATCTGAGGTTCAAAGGAAAAGGGGAAGGCCGCCGAAGGTACCAACATTAAGCTACCAAGGACAACAAGGTGAGAATTCTGAACCTACACCAATAGTAGATGTATCCGAGGTTGAAAGGAAAAGTGGAAGTCCGGCGAAGGTACCAACATTAAGCTACCAAGGACAACAAGGTGAGCATTCCAAACCTACACCAATAGTTAATCTATCCGAGGTTCAAAGGAAAAGGGGAAGGCCGGCGAAGGTACCAACATTAAGCAACCAAGGGCATGTCTTTGAGCATTCCGAACCTACACAAATAGTCGATGTATCCGTGGTTCAAAGGAAAAGGGGTAGAGGTAGGCCAAGGAATAATATTCTCCCATCTAATACCAAAGACATTTGGATTTTAGGGATTGCAGAGGATGGTTTGGATATAATAAAGCTAAAAGTTGGTAATATGACGATGTATAAGGATTCGCAAACGGGTAAGACTTGTAGGCACTACCATACGAAGATAGAGTCTTACATAGACCAACTTCCTCAGTTTATTCACGAGTTTATTGCATACACGGATGATGTGATGAGTGCCAAATATTGCATATTCATACACCTTTTCATTGGCACTTAACTCATCTTTCGCGCTTCAAAGTCATATATTATCCCAAATTCTGCATTCTTACCATCTTCAAGAATAAATATTTGTATTAATTAATTTTGTGTTTTTAAGTACTAAATAAAGCTTGGAAGAATTGAGAAGACAAAAGAGAAGAAAGTTGGAAGAGTTGCAACCCGCTCGCGCATCAGTGGCAACCTATTTACAAATTCATGGGATTAAACAACCCATGATCCAAAACCCATGATCCAAAACCCAAGACCCAAATCCATTTCCACCTCACCCCCATTGGATTCTTTCCAAAACATCCACCTCACCCCCATTGTATTCCATTCTATCCATCAATTAAGAAAACATGTTTTGTTTAATTGTTGAGTGGTTGCTACAGTAAATTTCGAATCCAAAGTGTGAGAGAATTTTTGTGTATAAATAGAGAGGGTTGTTGTGTTGAAAACTCATCCAAGAATAGCTTGTTCATGTTAGTTTATCAAATTTAAGTTTTTTTGTAATGTTCTTCATGTTCTAGTTTCATTTGCTAGGGTTTAAATGAAGCCGTAACTCATTGGTATGTATTCATATCTTGTATCTTGTTCTTGAAAGTTTAGAATTGTTTAAAGATATAATTTAATCCAAGTTTGTCAACATCTTGCTCTCACAATGTATGCCATGTATCCATTGTAGTTAGAATATCTCTATGTTGATTATGCTACAACTCATGCTTAACCAAATATTGATCCTCAGATTAGTTGTGCTTTAATTAGACAGTTAATGCTTTGGAGAAATACTTTAGTTGTGATTAAATTATCCATTGGAGAAACACCTTAGATATACGGTAGACTTGAATCTGCTGTAAGGACAAAAATAATATTACAAGTTGAATGCATATCATAGGTTAGTGGTGGATTTGAATACCCTAGTATCCATATTCTCAATATTTACACCTTGATTTAATTGCATATTTTAATTCAAATTACTTTATGTTTAAGTCTTTGCCAATATCTCGTCGTATTGACAAAAACAAACCCCCTTTGGTTATTCTATGAATCAGTTCTTAGTAAGGATTTAGAATAAACTTCTACACTCTCCAAGTCTCAGTGGTTCGACCTGTGCTTGCCCTGTGTTGCTTGTCGACACTGTGCACTTGCAGTATACACAATAGTAGGTATCTTTCCGAGCCTACCAAGTTTTTGGCGCCGTTGCCGGGGACTCGGTTGCGGTGTAGTTCAAGTTTCTATCTCCTGTCACTGTTCATAATTCATCTCCTGGAACTGTAGTAATGTAACTATTCATAAATCAATGTAGCAATGTAAATATTCACAGTCAATTTTACACTTATTTTTGATATTTTTTTTTATTTTGCTTTTGCTTTAAAACTTCGAAACCCTAACTACCTCTTTTGAGCTCAACAGGTGCCTGAGTAGCTGTTGTAAAGGCGAAGGAAAGGAAGCGAAAGAAAGCGGAAGAAGTTTTTATTTTAATAAAAAAAAAAAAAGTTTATTTTATTTATCTATTTTTAGTTTGTATTAGGATTCCTTTACTCATGTAATTTTATTTTTCTTTTGCACTTTATTTTGGACTTTGGACTTTGAACATTCTATTTTTATATTTATTTTTAAACCCTATGGAAGGGTAATATTAAATATCAAACTGTTTGTAGAGAAGGACGGTGATTACAATATCACCTCGGCCCCTCGGGTTCGTTCATGACATAGGAGTCGTGGCCCGAGTCGACAACAACGGTTCATCCCCCATCTAGTACGGGAGGTAAGTTTGTCGAAACACTCGCGAATCCCCTGTTAGCGAGTTACTGTATTCCTTCGGTTGCATATATGTTGAGGATTTGAATACAGCTGTTTTATTTTCCTAGTAAAGGGCAAGGACTGGCCATACAAGATAAGGGTTCGGATTTCATCACCGTTCTCTTCTTGCCCGCCTTAGGAAAACGATACATACACGAACCTAAGCTTTAAAATTTGAAATAGAACAAGACCTATAAGGTAACGAGCTTAGTAGGAGAGTCGTTCGAAAAATATTGGTTACTCTTTAAGCATACTTCGAAGTTCATGACGGTTTCTGTAAATTGAATGCGTGACTGCGCCGCCTTGTAATACGGTGAGGCCTTGGGTATCAAAGCTCTAGCAGCTTCCCTCGATTCTATTCAATTTACTTAAACTCGGATTGATTCTAGAGGAGTTTGCTCAGATTGTAACGAATTCCATTTCGAAGGATTAGAAGCTGGTCTAGAAAACAATTTAAGTGGAACCATCATGCTTTTTGTTTGCTAGAAATCAGTAGGTTTTCTGTGGTAGAGTCAGCCTTGTTTGCGATTGCATAGAACTTCCTTTTCGTTTATGATTATTTTTTTTTCTAATGTATGCCCGAGGTAATTAGAGAACGGGCTTGAAAAAAAAAAAAAACCAATAATGAAAAAAAAAATATTGGTCTGTTTTCAGTGTGTACATCCCAATATCTGCAACAAGCCTAGTGCTAGTTAGAGATCATGTCAGGATTCTGGTCTGCAAGTGGGGATGGAAACAAATCCATCAGAGAGCTTTCTTACGGGCATGCTTCACATTATGAAACTCCAACAGACCATGATGTCACTAGTTATAGGGATTTTTATGGACATTTTCACAGTCCTGAGCATCAATACATGGACCCTAATAACTACTCACACATGTATCATCCACCACAGGGTGAAAATGAACATCTTTACAGTGCCCAACTCTCACAATCATCACTTTTGGACCAGTTAGAAGCTGGAATTGCAGCTTTAGAAATGCAAATGCATGAATCTGTCGCATATAATTCTTCTAGGCAATCTGAAATCTATGCTTGTACCTTATGTGGAGGCTTAGGCCATCCTGCTGAGAATTTCTATATTTTGCATGATTTTAGGCAATCTAGAGAATATCATGAAAATCCAAAATATGAAATGCCAACAAATTACAAAGCTGATAGTCATTGGGACCATCATCAACCTTTCGAAGGTTGCGATCAGTATTTTATAGACCCTAATGACCATGCACACATGTATCATCCACCACAGTGGGAAGTTGAACAATTTTGTACTTCTCAATCTGTGGAGGAAAATCTCAGACTCATCGAACAAAATAATTCTAGGATTGTATTGCATGATAAACCATATAGCATTGATTATGAATTTCCTATTGTTGAAGACTCTCCTTCCATTGAACAACTTAATGCATTATTAAAAATGAATTTGATTCGTTTACAAAATGTAGTAAGGGAGTAATTTCAGGATGAAATGTTTGTTTGTCCTAATGAAATAAAATATGAAAATAGTTTGCCTAGTCTTACTCGTACATCAGATATTGCATATGAACCTGTTTTAAATGAAGGGACTAGAAATACTACGATTTTAAATAAGGAAATGAATTTTGATGATGATGATGATGATGATGATGTTATGTTAGAAGAATATGTTTTTACTGAAAATATTGTCGAACCTTTGAGTTCAGAGACATTAGGCTTCTCTGCCTCGACCTTAATGAATGATGTTTCTTCTAGTGTTACATATACATGTGATGTTGATACTGATCTTGAGCATGTGCAATTTTCCTGTGAACAAGAGCATGACACATTTCTTGTGTCTGACTTAGAAAATGTTGAATCTCCTGTCGACACTAATGATCTTAAGCATGAAAATATAATTGACGTGTCTGATTCTATACCTAGGTCACAACATGATGTCTCTTTGGATTTGTCCATGCATGAGAATAAAACTTTGGATGATGATGATTATGAACTAGGTCTTGTTGAATTGTTCTATGAATGTGAGCATGATGTAGCACTTGTAGATGACTTAGGAGATGTTAATGTAACTAATGATAATGGTACTCTTGATCTCATCCATGTGAGCAACTTAGACGTTCTTACTCTCCTGATTAAGTTACCAACTGATGGTCTTACAGTGGACCTAAGAATTGCTCCTTTGAAGTGTGCTGAATCGATGTGGTTGACAGTTCCAAACCTTGGGTTAGAGTTATGTGCATCTCAAAATCTTTTGGACTTTTTGTCCACTAAATATCCTGTTATTGAGAAGTCATATCTGGAATGCATTGATGTTTCTCTTTCCATCCCTGACAAAATCCACTTTGAACTAGATCTTGTGCATGATGCACCCTTGAAATTGTTAGATTTTGTACCCAAAAGTTTATCTATTGAAAAATCTAGGTTTGGGGGTAACTCATTCACATATGCAGTCTCACTTGCATTGTTGTCATGTTATAAATATGTAAGGCTGTTGATGTTTCCGCATTCCGTCTTTTGGGTTGATCCTCAACTTTTTAGATTGTTGGTGTTTGGGGAGTCATCATTGTATAATCTAGTAGGTAAATTTTGAATCTTGTTGATATATTTGTGTGCTAACCGAACTTTTTGTCTTGCGCTCATATTGTTTGCTTTCATAGCATTCATTCAATTATGGTTAGCACCAACCTTTTTGCATCTGGTATTCTCTTTCATTTGAATCTGTTTTGTTCTCACGTTTTGTTGTTGTTTCTGTTATCTTTTGAAACATTGAGGACAATGTTAGATTTAGGTTTGGGGGAGTATTTGCATTTAGCGTTGTGAGTCTTTTTATGACCAGCTGTGGAGCGGGTCTTTTGTAGGTTTTATTTTGTAGTCTTTTGCATCTTTTTATGACCAGCTGTGGAGCGGGTCTTTTGTAGGATCCTTTGTAGTCTTTTGCATTTTTTTATGACCAGCTGTGTAGCGGGTCTTTTGTAGGATCTTTTGTAGTCTTTTGCATTTTTTTGTTATCTGATGACCAGCTGTGGAGCGGGTCTTTTGTAGTGTGTTATCTGATGACCAGCTGTGTAGCGGGTCACTAAAAAATAAATAAAAAAAAATGATGATCAGCTGTGTAGCGGGTCTTAAAAAAAATAAAAATAAAAATTGGTTACAAATTTTCATGGTTCTACGAAATTCCGAAGTTCATCATCTACAGTTAAAGACCGAAGACGAAGACATTTCTATAGATGCTCTGAAATTGGAGAATGTTTTGTGGGTACATATTTGGTAGGCCCTCACGAGACTACAACTCGTCCACTAGGGACACCTAGGGGTTTAAAGGCTTAGTGCATACGCTAAATGCATTCGAGATACCAGCGACAGTGGTATAGTTAGGATTTCTAGATTTCTGTTTCACTTGAGGACAAGTAAAATTCAGGTTTGGGGGTATTTGATGAGTGCCAAATATTGCATATTCATACACCTTTTCATTGGCACTTAACTCATTTTTCGCGCTTCAAAGTCATATATTATCCCAAATTCTGCATTCTTACCATCTTCAAGAATAAATATTTGTATTAATTAATTTTGTGTTTTTAAGTACTAAATAAAGCTTGGAAGAATTGAGAAGACAAAAGAGAAGAAAGTTGGAAGAGTTGCAACCCGCTCGCGCATCAGTGGCAACCTGTTTACAAATTCATGGGATTAAACAACCCATGATCCAAAACCCAAGACCCAAATCCATTTCCACCTCACCCCCATTGGATTCTTTCCAAAACATCCACCTCACCCCCATTGGATTCTTTCCAAAACATCCACCTCACCCCCATTGTATTCCATTTTATCCATCAATTAAGAAAACATGTTTTGTTTAATTGTTGAGTGGTTGCTACAGTAAATTTCGAATCCCAAGTGTGAGAGAATTTTTGTGTATAAATAGAGAGGGTTGTTGTGTTGAAAACTCATCCTAGAATAGCTTGTTCATGTTAGTTTATCAAATTTAAGTTTTGTTGTAATGTTCTTCATGTTCTAGTTTCATTTGCTAGGGTTTAAATGAAGCCGTAACTCATTGGTATGTATTCATATCTTGTATCTTGTTCTTGAAAGTTTAGAATTTTTTAAAGATATAATTTAATCCAAGTTTGTCAACATCTTGCTCTCACAATGTATGCCATGTATCCATTGTAGTTAGAATATCTCTATGTTGATTATGCTACAACTCATGCTTAACCAAATATTGATCCTCAGATTAGTTGTGCTTTAATTAGACAGTTAATGCTTTGGAGAAATACTTTAGTTGTGATTAAATTATCCATTGGAGAAACACCTTAGATATACGGTATACTTGAATCTGCTGTATGGACAAGAATAATATTACAAGTTGAATGCATATCATAGGTTAATGGTGGATTTGAATACCCTAGTATCCATATTCTCAATATTTACACCTTGATTTAATTGCATATTTTAATTCAAATTACTTTCTGTTTAAGTCTTTGCCAATATCTCGTCGTATCGACAAAAACAAACCCCCTTTGGTTATTCTCTGAATCAGTTCTTAGTATGGATTTAGAATAAACTTCTACACTCTCCAAGTCTCAGTGGTTCGACCTGTGCTTGCCCTGTGTTGCTTGTCGACACTGTGCACTTGCAGTATACACAATAGTAGGTATCTTTCCGAGCCTACCATGATGTCTATGGAGATGGAAATTGTGGCTATCATGCCGTGACCGAACAATTAGGAATCTTCGAGACGGCTGTTAGTAAAGGAATGACACCATGCCGATATGCTAGAATGAGAATGGCCGATCAACTTGTGAATAATAGGAGCTTCTATGAGCAATTGGTTGGTCACGACGAGGTGTTTGATAATATGTGTGCTCAAGTGTTAGGACCCGAGTAGGATATGGCATTTCTACCTTCTCAATATTGGATGAGGATGCCGCTTTGTGGGCATCTAGTAGCGGATAAATTTAATTGTGTTGTTCATTATTTTTCCCCCACCGTAGTCACAACATTTACACCAAAGTGGCAAAAATGCGAGGGATCCCTTAAGATGAGAAGAGTTGTTTTGGCGTACGTGAACGGAAATCATTTCGTTATTCTAAAACTCAAGGACAATTGTCCATTGCCACCTGTTTGTGGGATGGTTAAAAACAAGGAACTTGATCCAAATATATGGAAGGGATGGATGGAATTGAATAAGGAGAATCACCAATTATGGGATGCTTTGGCATTATCAAAGAAACCTCTTTAAGAGGATGACTTGCAACTTCATACGTGTGGAAGTGATGATGAGTAATTTGGATATATGTGGTTTACTAATACGCCACCTTTTGTTTTTTTTTGGAAGTTTGAAATGTAATCATTAAACCATATGCCATGTATGTGCCAATGTGATTTGATTCAAACTTTACCGGCATTTCAATATATGTTCTCTTTTGTGCCGGAATAACACCATAAGTTCACAGATATGTTATTTTTTGTGCCGGCATTGGAAATAAATGCATAACACCACCGGTACAACACATATAAAGTTTATTCACATAGGAAATTTAGAGTACCGGCATAGTTCTCACGATAATTATACTATGCCGGAACTCTAATTTTTTCAATATGGAACTAAACAGAATTCCGGCATAGTTCACAGGATATATACTATGCCGGTGTTGAAAAATTAAAACTTAGAAATTGGAAATTGCAAGACACATAAAATAACATAAGCAAAGAACTAATCCCATAAAATAACATAAGCAAAGTTTAAACAAACCAAACGTAAAGTTAAGATGTTCCAAACCGAAAACAAATGAAGCAAAGATGTTCAAAGATTACCAAGCCACACAAACAGACATAAACAACATTAATACTATCAAGGCCACACGATCACTCGGTTCTTGGCCTCTTGTATACCCTCTTATTCTTTTCTCCCCACAAGTCTTTTTCCTCAGTATCTTCTATTTGGTCTAACTTTTGGACGACGTTCTCCATTTCTTTCTGGGTCAGCAACTCGCCTTTCTTGGTCTTCTTCTTAAAGAACCTTGACAAGTTTCCAATCCGCTGACGCTGTTAACGGATATTTCAACATGTATTTAGTATGTACAATTTTATAATTTGATAGATATATATTAAGAGAATAATAATGAACGCACCAACAATGTAACGAGTTGTAGAAGTCCGGGTACTGTATCTGGAGTTGTGGAGGGACGTGCTGGTGGTGGAGGGACCTCTACCGTATCCGGGCGTACAACATAAGGATGCGAGTACTGTATATGCCCGCTCATGAATGTTGGTTCACTATCAAGACCCTTCTCAGCCAATTCCCAATCATCCCTATCCAGCACAAGTTCTTCTTCTTCCCTTTCGATCCAATGTGCAAGAATTGGTTCTGGGTCGTAGCATACCAGAGTATGGCTCGCATCTGATTGGCATTTAGTAAAGTCATGAGAATATTTATGATATGATGTATCTGTGATATCCTTCTACTTGTAACCGAGTTGGCGCATCACGCGGAGAGGGTTATGCATAACATATTCTTTTGGATGAAATAACGGTCCGTTGTAAAATGAAACATTATCATGTCTGAGAAGGTGAACTCCTCTGACATTCCTATAAGGGTCAAACACAACATCTTCCATAGAAAACGAGTCCAAAGATTCTCTCATTTGTAAAAATAATTTCTTGTTAGGAGTAGGGGTATTGCGGAAGAAGTATTTCTGAGCTAGAGCCATATTCGGTTCATAATCATACCAAATCTCCAATCCTTTATACCCTATGAACAAATCTCGGAAGTGTTCATAAGCCCACACCTGTGCCCATAAAATGTATAAGAAAATAAATAGTTGAAAACAAAAAAATGTAATGATAACAATCACAAAATAAGTATTTCACCATACCTGGATCACAGTGAAATTCCCATTAAATTGACGGCCTTTCGCCTTAGAAGCTCGACGCATTTCTGCCAAAAAATGTGCCAAGAAAGCGGTGCCCCATGAATACTTATGAACGTCTTCCAACGGATCCAAGTACTGTAGGTTGTTCATATGCACCCTATTACCATTAGAGTCGGGGGAATATAGCGGTTCCCAAAATGAATAACATATATGCTGCGGAAGTTTGTTGAGCTTGTGCGGGAGTCAAATCCTTGTTCTTGGTATTCCCAAACAATTGAGTGAGTTGGACGAATGTTATAGTCTTTGTCTGAGAAGTTTGTTTCTTGTACAAATTTTCCATCGTGGTTTCTTTGTTCCATCCAAACAACTTTTCAGTGAGCTCATAGATCTTTTCCCACCCTAGGTCCTTTGACTTGTCTTCTACCTTTACCGGTTTCCCAAGAACCTCTAGTCCTATTATCCTTTGGACATATTCAGGGATAATGGTCATCTCGCCAAAATGAAAATGCATGGTGTCAGTTTCACCATAAAACCTCTCCAAAAAGTAGTTTGCCGTGACGGTATCAGTGTCCACATAATTTTCTATCGCAGGATACAAACCAGATGCTTTGACTATTTCTTGAACAGCCGGACACTCATCCTCCAAAAGCCAGACATCCGATTGTTGATGGCGGCTAACACGCCAGGCTTTCTTGTGGTCCTATAAAAACACAACGAACTTAATAAAATTGATCATAGGTAAATAATATAATAACAAGATACAAACGTCTTACATAAGTTTGATAGATCCATCGAGCCCAAGAGTCTTTATACGAAAATAAAAGTTGCGGGTTTATAGGTTGACCCCAATATTTGCCATCATTGTTGTGAGGAATCAAGTCTAACGTATCAGGGAAGTGAGGTGGGGGTGCCTTTTCATCATTAGTTTGTCCTAAGCCACCTGCTTGTGAGGATGAGCCACCTGCTAGTTCCGGTTCTTGTGGAGTTTGATTCTCATCATCATCATCAGTGCTGGTTGAGTCGCTTATTAGGTGATCCCGAATTGTGACCTTAGTAGTAGTCGCTTTTCCTTTTCCTTTGTCCTTTTTTGGTTCGTGAGACCTATGTTCCAACACGTTAAACGGAGTTATATACTGCATGCCGGAATACAAAATGAACAACCATAAAACCGGCATCACACCTAGACATATAGACAACGCCGGAACATATATCGGCATTCACGGCTCCATACATAGAGTGCCGGAACTGATACCGGCATTATAAAGATTAATACGAGGATTCCGGTTCATGTTGAAATCTATCCAGGGATTTAAAAAAATTTAGGGAACCCATACCGGTATTCTATTTTACCATACCGTGAACGCCGGAACAAAAACCGGCATCGACCAAGAAATTTTGATAATGCCGGCTTTCTGAATTTTTTTAGACAATTCTTAACGGTTTTTTTTTTAATTTTCAAATTGAATTCAATTGACTAGAATGCAATTTTAAAACCCTAAACAAAAATTTTAATCCGTCATGAACCCCTAGCAAGTTTCACTTTTTTTTTATATATTATTGGATAAACCCTAAAAGTACTTCAATTCAACAAGAGACTTTGTGTTAGATATGACTTACCGAATCAAATCTATTACGTCCGCCTCACCAGGAGACTCTTCTGGACTTTGTTGCGCATCAACCAGTATTTCTGGATTGGGGTTATCACGAGATTTGCGACGAGCCATTGCTTTGGTATAGAAGATGAAAAAATTAGGGAGAGATTGAATAGATCGAATAGTTTTCTTTCCAAAACCGTCACTTATATAGCGTGAGAAGTTTGAAACCGTCGAGCCATTAAAGAAACCCACGATTTTGTAACCTTCCAATGACTCATTAAATATTTGGAAACCGTCAAATTAGTGGAATGAAATTGTAACCGTCAAACAAGTTGAATGAAATTGTAACCGTAAAACAAGTTCAATAAAATTTTAAATGTCAGAATACCGGCATATAAAATTACATGCCGGCATTACAACTTCTTAGTGTGGGAAAACCGGCATATATCGTAAACTTTTACATGATGCCGGTTTTAAGGTACCATCATTCGATCTCAAGCAAATTCCAACTAACATCATTGAAAGGAATAACGTTACACATAGAATTAAAGATATCAAGCCAAATACACCAAACATCATTTATTATATCAAGATTCAACAAGCAAAGCCACTTCAAAATGCCTAAAAGGCTCTTTTCGCCACTTCGTATATGCATCCTGAGCTTCATACCTATCACCACTGTATCTTGAAAGGAATTCGTTGTATTTGAGACATGATTTGATGAGTGCAGTTTTTCGAATGCGTACTATTTGATCGGCGTATTCAATTTTGCGTTTCTTACCGTCAAGCATGTTAGGCTTGTAAGAACCATTCATTACAAGGCCCCAAAAAACTTCTGAAGGGCGTTTATCCTCTGGAAAAGCCAATACTAAGTAGTAATTTCTAATCCACTATGTTTCCTCCTCAACATCTGCTTCTATCTTAGCTTTTTTTTGACGTTTATCTCTTCCAGAGCTTCCGCTCTTATCTTATCTATTTTTTGACGATAATGTTCAATCTTTTCTTCCTCTTTTTCTTCTCTGTTCCTCTTACTTATCTCTTCCTCCATTGCGACAATTGACTTGGTGGTTTCTTCCTTCCTTGTTAGTTTTTCTAGTATTGTGGCCACTGAGTTGGTCGTAGTTGATGATTGATTTTTTGTCGGAGTGGACAATATGTTCCTCAAACATTTTTCTTTTTCAAGGGAATTGATGAACTTGGCAGCTGGTGAGTGATAATCCATTGGAGATATATCTGTGAGGTATCAAGTGCAATGGTGTATCCATTCATTTAAATAGATTTAGTCATAACGGCTCTTTTCCACTTTAGTGACGGCACTATAAGTAACTTAGATCCCACGCCGGAACTAATGTTTTCTAGTGTATGGTTCAAAAAACTAGCCGTTAGGCATTCAATTCCTGGAACCGAAAGATAAAGGAGGAAGTAAAACTACGCCGGTATTATATTCCGGCACTACATGTAATACTACGAGTATGCCGATTTTTAGGAATTTCTATTCAGGAAATGACCCAAATATGACCACTACACCGGTATTCAATGTTTAATAATTTCAATGCCGGAATGGGTACAATTCGAAAAAAACGGCTAGTTTTTTTGAAAAATATGACCGTTGGAGCTTCGTTTTTATATAACATCACCCATTCCTTTGGAAAAAACTACACAAAACAAGCACCAAATAAAAAAAATCATTCTCTCAAGAAAGCAGGCACGGTTCAAATAATGGGGGATTCATTATCTACCTCCATTTGCAAAGTAAGTAGATTTACTAACAACATACTCTTCAATACTATGACGGATAACTAATATAATTTTTTCTTGCAGAGTCATCATTGCAAGTGTCAAATTTGCAAGTCACCTTCTCACCTAGCCATGGACTGTCCATTTATTTATTCAAAGTGTAGAAGCTGTGATGGGACACGCCGGTTTTGGATTGCAAAAACTGATGATGCTGAAAATGGAAGAATGTTTCTAAGGTGTTTGAATTACCCAAAGTGCGATGAGTTTCAATGGTTTGACAAAGCGGTTGAACTAGCAGAGTCAAGAGAAAACCACAAGGGCCAATGCAAGCCTATCGATGGGTGTGATGGGTGTTATATGAAGGGAAAGAAATATGTTGAAAAAGAAGAAGAGCCAATGAGGATGATCCTTGACACCCCCATTCCGGACGATGTGTTTGAACAAATTAGGGATATGCTTAAAGGCTCAGCAATTGTGGAGCAGGGATGGAAATAGATTATCTATAACTAAGTGCAATCCATCCACTGTTTTTTTAATTTAAATTTTCTAATCCAATGTAGTCGATTACATCAGACAGAAATAAAGGAGAATTTGAAATGAATTAAGCAAATTGCAGGAATTGCTAAAATCAATACAACTATGCCGGTATTAGTTCAACTCTTTTAGAGTATTTAAGAGTTTTTGGATACCGGCATTGTTAAAATGAATATTACTATGCCGGTTTTCTGTCACATATTTAATAGTTTTTGGAGATTTTCAAAACCGGTATAGACCTTAGCAAACATAACAATGCCGGTACATGTATGTTTCTATACAGGAACCAAAAAATGTAACATAATGAATTTTACTATGCCGGTATGTGTAACCTGATGAATATTACTATGCCGGTATGTGTAACGGTATTTAAAATAATGAGCTCTCCTATGCCGGAACATTTTAACTTTCAAACCAGAACTCTAAACATGTTCAACATAAACCAAAGTAAATAAAGAGTTAACCCATAGTACAAACCAAAACAAGTTTGAAATTGTTTTTGACGTAACCAAAAAACTAAAGAGTTAAACATCACTAATTAGTCTTTTGTTTCTTTTGGGTTGGCGCCTTCCTTGTTTCCCCATACATAGCTTTGACAGTAGGGTCGGTTTCTTCAATTCTATGAAGCTTTTCCTCGAGTTCCTTGATTTCTTGAAGACATAGCACAACTCCGTCCTTATGCTTGCAACCTAACATCTTCGTAACCTTGCCAAGCCGACGTCGCTAGTTTAATATATCAAACACATAATCATCATATATGTTAATATATGATTTTTTTTACATTAAGCAATTAATAAAACTTACCACCATTCCGAAAGTCTTGAGAAGTTGGGCCATCGTAGGTTATGGAGGTGGAGGAATTTCAACAGGAGGGTTTTCTTGGTGTGGAGATTCGACGGAGGGAGGGCGCACGACATAAGGATGTGACCATTCCAGGTAATCCCTCATGTAGCTGTCATCAACTTCATAACCATTTTCCGCAATCTCCCACTTACTAATATCTACCAAACGACGTGGCTCTCTTTCCCTCCAATGTGTTGGTTCCGGTTCTGGATCATACACTACATGCAACTTGTTGGGAGTTGAATTGCACCGAGAAAAGTAAAGAAGATAATTCTCATCAGAGGTCGACCAAAAACGGGATAATTGTTTAAATCCATGTTGGCGCATCACACGGCATGGGTCGGCCATGATGTATCCTCTTGGGTGGTACAACGGCCCATGGTAAAATGCAACATCTCTTGGAATTTGACGGTATACTCTAATCTCCTTATAAGTGTCGAACACAACGTCTTCCTTCCTCATAGCATCCAGAGCCAATCTCATATGGATGACTCGACCTTTGTTACCAGGCTTTGGAGTACTGTTAAACTCAAACCTCTGAGCTCTAGGGGTATCGGGTTCAGCAAGGTCTTTGATCTTCAAGAATTGGCAGTCCTTGAACAAGGTTGGGAAGTGTTCATAACACCACACCTAATCCAATGTCAACAATATACATGTGAACATAAGTTAAATAAATACATGTGAACATAGATTAAAAACAATTGTACCTGGAGTAGAGTGAAATTCCCGACAAATTGGTTTGTTTTAGCCAATGAAGCCCTTCTCATCTCCGCCATCAAATGTGCCATAACCGCGGTGCCCCAAGAATAGCCATACACACCTTCCAACGGGTCCAGGTACTGGAGAAAGTTTGCACTTACCCGGTTGTCATTACTGTCAGGGAATGCCCTAGTGCCCAAGAGGTATAACAAGTACGCGGCGGCGGTATACCGAATCTGTGCAGGGTCCCATCCAGCCTCCAAGCTTCTAGCCTTTGTATTTTCAAACATCTTCTTAAGCATCGTCAGCTTGAATGTCTTAGTCTTACTTCCGTTCGATGCTACATAAAAGCTTTCCGAAGAAGTTTTGAAGTCCCAACCAAACATCTTTGAAGTCAAATCGTGCAACTTCATCCAATCTAGGTCACGAGACTCAACTCCTTCTGAAATTGATTTGCCAATAACATTCAAGCCTAGAATGTCATGAACATCTTCAGGAATCAAGGTCATCTCTCCAAACGGGAAGTGCATGGTATCAGTTTCACCATGATACCTTTCGACGAAGCAATTTACGGTCACTGTATCTGGATTAACGTAATTTTCAACCAAAGAATACAGACCCGAGTTCTTTACTAATGTTTGGACATCTTCATGCTCCAATGACAATTTCCACTCAAAGAATGGCTTGGTTTTGAGACACGCACATCCTTAGTATGATCCTACAAATATGAGATAATACGATTAAGAGGTAATGTAAAAGATAAAACAATGGACATGCACAAAATAACAAATACTTACATAAGTTTGAAAGATAGTACGAGCCCAAGAGTGCTTGTATCCAAAGAGTACTTTCGGTTCCGGAGATTGACCCCAAATTTTACCATCATCGCGGTCGGGTATCATGTCATCAATGTGAGGAAGGTGACAACCTTTAACTTTGTGTTTGCCCTTGCCCTTGCCTTGTGTTGGTTGTTGACTAGTCTCACCAACTTCGCTTTGGCTTGCTAATTGACTTGGGGAAACCTCATCATCTTCCTCCTCACTGTCCCCTTCATCATTCTCATCGTCCACAACTGTACCTTCACGTATTGTAAGTGCACTACATTCACCACCACTCTCCCAAACTAACCCTCTTGTTTGAAACCCCAAACGCTTCTTGCGACCCGCGTCTTTCCCCCGTGGAGGCAGGGACTGGGGAGTATCAAGACCGTCCTTCCTCCTTTTTTTAGTGAGAATAGGACCTTTATTTTTCTTCGCTTCTTTGGATTTTGACCTATAACATAAGCAAACGAAACAAACATAAGAAAAGTCATCACAGTTGAGGAACCGGCATTGCAACTCTTAAACAAACTAATACCGGTAACATGTACCGACATATATGTTCAAATATCGAGCATGCCGGTTTTTCAGTGTTTCTTCTTGAATGTTTCAAGTGTCAAACCGGCATACACCAATTGAACTAAGTGATGCCGGTATTTCAGGACCGGCATTCACGAAACCTAGATACAATGCCGGTAAAAAAAAATTGTTCCTGTGTGTTTTTAGTTGACTACCGGAATATTCTTCAACCCAATTCGAATGCCGGTTCAAAAATTTAATTTTCAGGAACTCAAACCGGTATGGTATTCAACCATTATTGTATGCCGGTATTGATATTTCAGGTTCAGGAAGTTAAACCGGCATCGTATTCGACCCAAATTCTATGCCGGTACCTAAACCGGCTTGGTATTCAAACTAAGATATAATGCCGGTACTCTCTGGAACTCGACATTTTCAGCTATTGTTGGCGATTCTAACCTAAACCTATGGCTACGAATCGATTAAAACAATCATAAATGAGTAAAAAAATCACTTACCTTCTCAGAGAAGCCATGACTGCTAGTGGTTGATCATCCGAGTTCGCTGCTGCGTCATCTTCTAGTTGTTGAGCAATGTTCTCGATTCTTTGTTCATGGGTTTGTTGAGCAGGCGATTTGGTTCTCGGTTTTGATTTCGATTTGGTTCTCCGAGGCATTGTTATGGTAGGTTGACCAACGAAGAAATTTTTGATTCAACGATTAATCGTCGATGAAGAATGAACGATGAAGAAGAAGATGAAGAAAAAATAAAATTTTCAAAACATAACCCTATGCCGGTACTGATTTGAGAAGGGGGATATATGATTTTGGGTTTTGATTTTAATGTTTAGTAGAAAGGGCAAAACAGTCATTTCATAATGTTTTTTAATTAATGAAAGGGTGTTTTGGTATTTTCGCACCCAAAAGACACCCCTTATCAGCCACCTTTGGTTGGGGGAAGTAATTCATATCCCCAATTAAAATCCATATCCCCCAATTGTGGGTTCTTTTTATTCTTCATCTAGGGTTGTATGATGACTAATTCCATGATTATTTTTTTTTAATTGGAAGCCTAACAAACTAAGTTCCAAGCAGTGACTAATGTCTTCGCAAGGGGGCAAACTAACTCTACCGTCCATGTTAAATTCTGTAATATTGCGCCATCTGGGACTCGAACCTGAGACTTTCTGGAGCGCATGAAACCTCTATGGAGGGTAATGAAACCAGCTGATCTACAAGCCGTTTTTTTGTTATTATACGTATATAACAAACTCTTCGCAGTATGTCTAATAGATTTTCTGTTACACTTTGTTGGCTGTGCTGACATGGAGTCATAAACAAGGACGGAACAAAGCTGCCACCAGGGTAAAGTGGGTCAACGGCTAAACCAAGTGGTCCTCCGGTAACCCTCAACTGCACCCATCAGGATAACTTGCATAGCCCAAACAACTAAAATGCTTTGAGCATGTACCAAACTCGAGTTCCAATCCACCCCCGCTGAAAATTTGTGCTCCGGCTTTGAACTAAACAGCTTCACGAATTTAACACCATTACGAGAAAGTAATTCAGGGAAGATGCATCCTAATCCTAAAGCTCCGAGCATTGCCCATCTCCAATGAATTACTTCGAGTTCACGGTTCTCAGAGAAAGTTTCGTGATCGGCGGACTCTCTGGAAAAGGGTCCCAAGTATTTAACTCGGTCAGGACCTACCATGGACTATTAGATGAAACAGCAGGCTTAGATGATCTGGGCTTTGGTACTGTCTTTTTCAGGCAAAGCACTGTGATCCTTCCTTGGCCGAAAATCTTAGAAATGCGTGAAGAGTGTTTTACTGCCTCACCTGCAAGAGAGGGAGAAGAAAGAGCCATTGTTGAAGCAGCAATAGATGTAGGATTGAGGGCATATGCAAATTTTGGTACAGTTTAAAATCCACAACTTCATAGCTTAAATGTTTATGTGGCTCTAGCTAGCAAATTTTGTGCGACTCTCCAGCAAGCAAAATGAGTGATGTATGACAATGTCCAATGTCAGACAGTAAATTTCTAATTTGTGTCCCCGTATGAATTTTATCTCGGCTAGGCCCAACATTGCGTTGGCTACTATCTCTATATGATAATTGGTTATTGCAAATTTGCGACCTCAAAGTTCAAACTAGACCAAAATGATTTCACCTGCCGTAAGAGTATACTCGATTCAATAATAAGATTCGTTACCGCTTAATAAACATAAATACTGATAAAGAATTTTTCTTGAACATCATCAACATCTGTCAATTAGATTAAGTCACAAAGGGTCGACAATGTCTGGTCCAAATCTACACGGACCTTCATATACTTAAGTAGATGATACTGGACTAATAGAGAGCCTATGCCTGCTTACCTGAAGCTAGCAGAAGCAGACAATATTTGATTCAGACACAAAAAATCATTTCATATTACCTGGGAGTTAGATTGTTTTCTTAAATATATAAAACTGTGAGCTTCCATCAATAGAACCTGGACTGCCATTATACCAATAACACAAAGTGGTTGATCTTGAATGATCACGACAATCATAGACTTCCTTGTGAAACAAAAGGGCTTACCCACTTTTTGTGGGGAAATGGGAGAAAGATGTCATATGAGGTCAATCAATTCACTCTGACATTTTATCTTACTTGTAAATTAGGGCATCTCTTTGAGGTCCTACACCAATGTAGTGAATAGGAACACCTGCTAGCTCCTCTATTCTTTCCACATATCTTCGTGCAGCCAGCGGAAGTTCCTCGTAATTCCTAATTTTAGAAATATCAGTCTGCCACCCAGGTAACACCTCATATTCAACCTAAAACCATATGTGAATCAATGTTAGAATAGTATTAGAGAATACACCTAATTATATCTGATTATGTTCATGTATCATTTCTAACGAGTTTGCACATATTCACCTGTACTTGCTCCAGCACAGAAAGGTCTGCAGGGAAAGATTTAACTGGTATCCCGTCGATTTTGTAGGATATTCCTAGCTTAATTTCTTGAAGACTTGACAAGACATCGAGCTTGGTGAGATTGAGAGAAGAGAAGCCATTAATCTGACAGCAAAATTTTAGAGCTACAATATCGAGCCAACCACATCTTCGAGGTCGACCAGTAGTAGTACCAAATTCATGCCCAGCTTTCCTAAGGTCTTCTCCAGCTTCACATAATAACTCTGTTGGAAAAGGACCAGATCCAACTCTTGTAGTGTAAGCCTTTACCTGCACAAGAATATTTCAAGGTCAAAAAAGCACAGCAGAAGTAAAATGTCAAAGGGGCTAAGACGTGTCATATGAAGTTTGATAATGCAAAGTAAAATAAATGGGAAAAATTCACTTACGACTCCTATTAGATCACCAAGAACTCTTGGAGCAATACCAAGTCCAGTGCAAATACCACCAGCTGACGGGCTAGAAGAAGTGACAAATGGATATGTTCCAAAATCAATATCTAACATGGTTGCCTGACCGCCTTCAACCAATATTTTCTTTTTCTTTGCTATGGAATCATTCACAACATGAACAGTATCAGCAATGAAGGGTCCCAATCTATCGGCAAACCTCTTGTACTGTTCAACTTCTTCGTTTAGCATGTCCTTGCTATAGTTAAATCCTTTGAAACGGGAAGCTGCGTCAGACAATAACACATCAAGCTTGTCACGGAAAGTATCCATGTGCCCGAGGTCGCATACTCTTATGCCATTTCGAATCATCTTGCTAGAGTAACAAGGTCCAATCCCTCTCTTTGTTGTCCCTATAAATGACTTAGCAAGTTCAGCTTCTCTGAGCCCATCTACAGTTTGATGGAAATCAAACAACAAATGAGCACGATCAGACACCAATATCCTTCCTTTACAAGATACCCCATTGGACTCAAGACCATCGATTTCTTTAAAAAGTCCAGGAAGATGCACCACAACTCCGTTACCAATAAGGCAAAGGGTTTCTTCGTTAAGGATTCCTGATGGAACAAGGTGAAGAGCGAACTTCTTCCCTTCGGCATTGTAGATGGTGTGACCCGCATTTGCTCCACCCTACATCAATAAGCAAGACAATAAGTAAAACTACAACAATAAACTAAACAAACACATCAAACAATGGAAAGAATCAATCTACGTTAAAGACAACAGAAGCTGAGGGGTATAAGCTCATATATACCTGACAACGAGCAACGATATCAAAATGTTTGGCCAAGATATCAACCAACTTCCCCTTCCCTTCATCACCCCATTGACAACCCAACACACCTGAAACCTGGCTCAACGAACCGAGTCGACTGACCTCATCTGCAGTCACAACCTTGGGAGAAGAGACGCTTAAAGCTTTTGGTGAGATTCTAGACTCATAGGGAAGATGAAGAAGAGGCCTTTCATCACTGAAGTTTCTGCCATAAGATCTCCCTTTAGGAACCGTAAGAGGGCTGGAGTCGACTCTGAGAGACGAGAGGTTCATAGCGTCCTTTACTTCCTTCCTTCTTTTCTTTCTTTCTAACAATATATATGAATTTCAGTCAACACCAACACTTACTCATTCCAAAAGAAAGAAGTTGTATTAACTGACCGAGGTTACATAATTGAGGTCTTTAGTTTTTTACATATCCCACCAAGGTGTAGTATGTTCCGGTATACTTCTAAAAACACTCCAAAGGACTCTCATATACACCAAGGCGTATTATATTCAGCAAGAATAGCTGTATACCAAATTGTGTAACAAACATATTATTAACATTTCAGATTTTGTCAAAAAAATCATATTGACATTTCAGATGATTACAGTTTTACCAGTGCTCAACTAATAATCTCATCATAACAAACTTATATAGTATCTTGCAGTTATATATATGGTGTCACAAATTAGTTAAGAACAATCGAACAACCTTTGAGCATTGCCAATATTCCAAACTGAGAATTCACAAAATTGTACAATAAGACAGTCCCAAGTTTTGGTTCAGAACCATCACCTTTATCACACAATACAATGAAAACCCTAATAACTTCATCTCCATTTACCAGTTACCAAACTCAAAATGAAACCCTAGCATTTTTGTAAAATAAAGCTAAAACCCTAATTAAACATCACTCATCACAATTAGAATTCCTCCTACAGAACTTAACTTAAACCCATATGCAGATTCTCCTCAAAATCTTAAAAATACCAGAACTTGTGCAAATGATATTCATTAAACATAGAAAACCATAAAAATTAAGCAAAACCCAGAGTCTAAACTACATACCTGAAACAGATTTAACCCCTTGATGGGAAGTAACTGATGATCTTTAGGGTTTGCAAATAGAAACAATGGATCTAGGAAACAATGAGATTGAGGTGTTAAAGGTAGGCCATTTCTAAGGTTTTAGAACTTTAGAGCGACTGCAGTGGACGACCAAGAGTAAAAATTTGGTCTGCAGCAGAAACGTAGTGGGATGGAGTAAAGACTAAATCGAAGACCATACTAAATTTCCAGACCAAATTTGATGCATGACCAAGACCAAACCCAAATATAGTCGGGCGTTGATAAACTTTACGCCTCACAACAAGCGCACCCAAGTTAACGGCCCACCGAAGCGCGGTGAAGTTAACGCCCCACACCGAGCGTTTATAAAGTCCCCGCCCCATATTTTTTTTTTATTAAACTGTTTACCATGGGGCGTTAACTATACAAACGCCCCATACTTTTCCTTTTTTTTAATAATTTTGATATGTTTGGGGCGGGAACTATACCCCCGCCCCATATAGTTTATTTTTTTTTATTTCGTGAACAGTAGAAAAAAACCATCAGGCGTTAACTATACGAACGCCCCTTCTCCAGGCGTAATCTTTACCAACGCCCCACCGCGCGTAAACTATATCGGCCCCACACCGAGCGTAAGCTTTACCAACGCCCCACACCGAGCGTAATCTTTACCAACGCTCGACCAAATTTACTCGCCCACCACTGCGTCACTCAAGGTACTAAACCCATATATGGTCTTTTTTTTTAGTCTTTGGTCTTTGGTTTTGGTCGTACCGCTGCAGACGCTCTTAGGGGTTCTGAACCTGCTGTTAACAAGCAAAAGGAGAGTGAGAGGCACAGTAGAATTATTTGGGGTAGTGAGAATATTTTCTTTTATTAAGGTTTTATCAAGGGATAATTTATAAAGTGCCCCTGTTTTTTTGGGGTCATTTTTTTTATGCCCCCGTTATTTACAAATTTTCAAAAGTACCCAAAATACAGAAAAACGGGAAGGGGTTATATTAGTCAGTCAAAACCATTTTACTCGGTCTTATGGTAGAAAATTACCAAACAGTCCATACCTAACCCTAAAGATAGAGAGAGAAGAAAAATCTCATTTTCTTTTTTTTGGTTCGTTCATAGATGAGAAAAGGGGAGGAGGCGACTGGTTTCTCCCTTTTCGATCTTCAATCAATTGAAATCGTTTCATCTAGTTGATTTTGTTTATTAAAGACAACGCAAACAAGGTCATGGAGCTTAATTTCGATATCACAGGTTTGTTTTTTCATTTTTCTCAATTGATTCATTTATTGCTTTGATTTGGGATTTCATTGATTTGTAGATTTGATGAACTAGAGTAATTTATCATGTTATGTTTGGGGGATTAGTTGTGTGTCCTGTTGATTGAATGATTTGGATTGATCAAATTGTGTATGTGAGGGAGGAAATTAAGACTGCCAGGAACAGCTTCGAAATAGAATCCTGAAAATTGACCGAAACGAGAAGTAACATTGCCAAAACTATGATGTCGTGAGTGATTCTGTTGGGTGTTAACAAAGGTCACGTTAATCCCGATAGGCAAAGAATCTCAGCTAGTTTGAGAATCTCCATTGGGTGAAGAGTACATAAAGTGCTGGCACCATGATTATTGGTTTACTTTGATTCAGGATTTTTGATTTTGTTGATAGTCCAGTGTTGTGGAATCAAATCATCCGTTGCCGGTGCCGACACCGACATAAAATGAAATGTTGAAATTAGCTGTGGCATATATGTTCCCTCTATTTATTTCTTCCAGTTTTGGAATTATATTAAAAGAAATGTTGACGTTGCTGGTGCTGTTGGTATTTGAATTAGCTGTGCAGGATATATGGAGTGAACAAATGCAGGTGCAGTGACACCGTCTAGCTAGTGATGGCCTGAACTATGATGTCCTGAAGCTGAAGACATGAGATGAATGGAATGGGTTGGTAATTGAGTTAGTTGTTGATTGCCAATGGAGGTTTGTGGTGCAGATACAAGCCATTGAGTGGTATGTGCCCTTTATCACATTTTTTGTTAACTAAATCAATCTTCTTTCCTACCTGATTTGCGTGAAGTGCAGCTAGTTCTTTTAATCAATCTTCTTTCCTACCTGATTTATTTGTGGGTTCTTATGACACTTGGTTTTCTTCTTTTCTATCATCTGTCATGTGTAGTGTCTGTTTGACTTTTCAAATGGTCCAATACTTACATTTTATTGTCTGTCAATACTCTAGGCCGATTCTACCTTTGCGAATATCTTTGGCAGCGATGGTGCAACACTGAACACATGAAGCGTAATGATGGTGCAGAACAAGCTCAGGTCAATGCCCATGTCTTAGGCCAAAACCACTCAGTCAAGTCAGTTGAGAACCTTGAAGTGGATGAGTGTTATTTTGGAACATCTATAAATCAGAGGGGCTTTTAAGACTTTATGTAGGTGTCATGTGGAGTTTTAACAACCCTAACTTTCTGTTTACCGTTTTATTAAAAAAATTGTCAAACTTGGGGTACTTTTGAAACGAGGGTACTTTTGAAGTGTACATTTAAAAACATAGGTACTTTATAAAATATCCCTTTTAATAATTATGGGGATAGGAGAAGAAGCACACATGCAGTTGGACAGTGTATCTTGGCTTCCTGAAATGTTTGTATTCATCATGCCAGAATCTAATATTCTAATTAAATTACCCGGCTTGATTTGGGTATACCCAGATTAACTGGGGTATACCTAATGAGACAAAAACTAGGTCATTTTAAAATAAAAGAATTCACTCCTTAATCATGTATTTTCCAAATGGCTAATATATTCTTGTTTAATTAACACTAAAAAATTTGATTAGCTTAATTAGTTGAATTTAGATGGATTAATTGAGTAGATTAAAACTTTTATCCCATGAGTTTAATCAACACCAGTTATGAATTTTGTGACAAGTCGGCCGACCAGGTTTACGGATGAAGAACATGCCGACTATATCTGGCCGGCAAGGTCTACGGATGAATAACATGCCAACTGTATCCGGCCGGCAAGGTCGATGAATGAAGAAGATGCCGACTTTATTATTTTTGACACACATGAGACTGGTGTAAATGTTTCACTAGTCGGCATCTTATTAATTTTTTACCTTGCCAAGTAGTCGGCAAGGTCGACAAAAGATACCTTGATGATTATAGGATTTTGGACATACAGAGAAAGGTGTTACAAATGCATGATTAGTCAGCAAGGTATAAATTTCATAACTTGCCGACTAAACTAATAGTCGACAAGGTATAAGGATGAATACCGTGAAGACCCTGTAAATGCTAATTTCAGAGACGAAAAAGTTGGCAAGGTCGACAAAAAAACACCCTACCGACTTGTGGGATCATATGGGATTTGATATTGGGTATGATTTTGTACCCAATCTCAAACTGCGTATGGATTTGTACTCGGTTTGAGATTGGGTATGGATTGGGTACAAAATCATACCCAATCTCAAATCCCGTAGCCTTTTTTTTTTATATATATATATTTTTAGTTTTGTTTTGATTTTCAATTTCATCACAGATGAACCTCACAGGGTAAATTGGTTTTGAAAGTTTTCAAAACCAAGTTTCAGTCGGTAGGGTATTTGATATCAAGGGTAATTTGGTCTTTTAACATCTTTCAGACACCCCTTAACACACTACCTTGGATGGGAACAAAATGAGTATACCCCAATTAATCTGGGTATACCCCAATTTGGCCAGGTTACATTACATTTTTTTGTTTTACTTATGATTCAACTTAAAAAAAAAAAACTAATTATTCAAAAGGATTCTCATCTGACAAGAAGCTTGTCGGGAGCCTAGCAACAAGCTGGGCTCCAACCCCTTTTTGTACTACCACACATAGCCTATGAAAAACAAAGTCTGCTACGTGCACTAGCATCATGGTTGGCCATATAATTTTTGTTTGCAAAAATTGGTGGATATTCTTTTACCCTTATGAGCCACTTTGATTGATGGGCTGAAGGATTGATCATTGAAATAACAGGCAAGACTGTCCACCAATGGTCCATACACTTTCTATTTTTTAATTAACCATATGTACAACGACTGTGACACCCCAAAAATTCTTAACAAATTGTCCCCTAACAACCCCAAAACCCCCTAGACACATGTAGTGGACCCAGTTCACCCATAAATCCCCCTGCTAAATCGCAGAGGGTGGGACCCACCTGCCACACTCACATGACGGTTTTGGAGTGGTTTTTTTACAGCTTGTTCATAACCACTAGTGATAACGTTAAACGGTACGAAAAAATAATGACTCTTAAAACGACCATTTTCAATAGGGCCAATTACAGAATTGTCATAGTTTTTGTAATTCGTTCACAAAATGGTCATGCTTTTGTAATTCGTTCACAGCATATATTCATCTGATTTAACACTTTCGAATAAAATAGTGTTAACTTTTTCGAAAATACCTTTCCCCAAAATACACTCCTCATTTAACTAATTGGTTGGGTGGTGGTGATGAAGCGGTGGTGGAAGCTTAGGAGTTTTTGCTAAACCCCATAGGGGAAGCAGTGAATCCTTGGGTGAATGCGATGTAACGATCCTGAATGCGGTGTAACTATCCTTAGCACCACCGTCAAAACAACTATAATGAAGGAATTTTTTTAAATTATGTATGTAGAGATCGATAGGAAGGATACATAGGTAATTTCATTAGAATATTTAATTGTGAGTCACCACTTAACTCTCTACTTAACGGAAGTGTGAATGTTTTGTTAATAATTTGTATTAGTATGACTTTTTTGTAAATCGGGTCTTAAAAGTGGGACTGTTTTGTAGATTTTCCCTTTCAAAACTTGTCGTAGCTTACTAATTGTAACCGCATTGCATATAATGGGGCAGATGTTTTATGGTTCCGGCGTTGTTGTCTAATTTTCATAACCATACTTATTTTTCTTTTCTTTTCCTCTCTCTCTCTCTCTCAAAAAAAAAAAAAAAACAGAAACGATTATCAGTCTTCTTTCAAAATAGGTTTTGTCTGTGCTTTTATCTTTAGTCTCTCTATGCTTTTATTTTGTGGATGGTGGTTGTTTGGAATGGGGATGAGTTATAAGCTTTGGCAATGAAGAAATCATGCCATCTCATCACCTCCAGAGCTGATATTTCAGTAAGACAGTCTCAAATGCAGACAAATAATCGGCATTACTCCACCTGACCCCCGACGAGATTTGCCCTTCTCTTTGTTCTTGGTTATATTATTTTTATTTTAACCTAATATAAGTTTATAGATAGATGATTTCAGTACTAGGTTCATGGATTTATTGCTTGATTTAGTGTATTTGTTTCTAGATCTTGAGATCTGTCTTTTAGATTTGACCATGATGGTTGTTGTTGGTGGTCAGTTTATTGTTTGCCTCATAAGAAATGATGGTAAACTCATTCTTCGACTGACAGAAAAGTTTAAAGGAATTTTCTATAGAGCTTTTAATGTTCTGGCTAAAGATGTAATGGATCATCTATTTTCAGAAAAGGCTGTAATGCATCCCAAAAACGTTTAAATTGAAGATGAAATTGCAACGGAATGAAAATTAAAGTAACCAATATAATGGATTGAAAATTTTAGAAATATTATTCAGACCTCAAATTATTCTTGCGAATAACGACTATGAACAATGATCCATACCTTGCAACTCTGAAGAATCACGACTATGGATGATGATCATTTAGACCTCAAGATGAACCTGACTATAAAATAAGAATCACAATGGAGTTAAACAAAATTTAGCAATAATAATATAAAAAAAAGTCCACTAATTTTCGTTTATGGAGTTCTTTGTATAAATAACTCCTCCTAAACAAGCCATAAACTTAACAAAATATCAAAAACTTATTTTCCAAAGTATCTACTACCTTTAGGCAATTTTTCTAACTTATTAAAACTCTTAAAATTAACTTCTCTAGACTATTCTAAAATTAGCCTAACCAATAAATCCAAAAATTAATTATTTTATACTAAAATTATCATTAGTAAAATATAGATAGATAATAATAGGAAAATAATAGATTTAGTTTCCATAAATCTCTCTTCATCAGGATGTTAATGCAAATATGGTTGATGTTAAAATTATCATCTCCAGCTTAAATCATTGAGCAAAACATAGTTTTAACAACAGCTTGTGCATCGGCTTCAACTACACCAAAAAGTTCCAGATCTATTATAATTTTTGTATGTGGTGTTAAAAATATTCCATTATCTATTGTTTTAGACTTAGTTTGTACGATTATTGTGGTAGTATCTCTTGTTTTAGTTTTACTTGTTTTAGGCTTAGTATTGGAAACAAAGACAACAACAACTCTATCAAGATTATCATCCAGTTCATATACTGCCTCAAATGTTGAGTCAGCCCGATACTTTCGGTTACAAACGCTTAAAGACCGATTCAGACTACCACTGCTACTTGAGACACTTTGGTTACGCTTTGGATACTCTCACCGCTAGTTGAGTCACTGTTACCTTGATTGCACTAAGCTTCCTAAATTTTAAAAACTCAAGTTTATGTTATTTATATGTTCTGAAAAACATTGGGTTGGATTTGATCCATTCATCGCTTTGTGCTTTGACACATTATGGTTTTGTTATTAAAATCAGTTTGGCCTTTTATGTTTAGTTCTCTCCTTTGCGAGAGAGAAGGTTTTCTGAAATTGTTTTTATATCAGAAGAGATAAATTTGATAGGCAAGAATTGGAGGAGATACTACAACATGTATGACTTTTTTTATGATCTTTAACAATTTCTGTAAGGTTTCCGATTACCTAAATTGGTGTTCTCAATATATGTTCCGAGGTTATCATCTTTTTCGGAAAGAAAATAAAACTTCATATAGGAGGGTCATTTCTTAGATAATTGTTCAAGATGTTCATGTTATGTAAAAAATATTAAAGTGACCAACTGACCTCAACTTGCGTCGAAACCGGTTACGTATATACAACCTTGTAAGCAAATTATCGAAAGAGAAATTTAGGAATAGCTGAAATTAAAATGGTGAGCTTAATATGTATTGCTGCAAAATGGAGAAAGCGTGTTCTATTTTATTTTGTGCATATATCTCCTTTGTTATTTTAGTACAGCGGAAGCAAATATATATTTTCTTCTGTTAATTGTGACCAGAAGTATTAAGCAAATCATTATTATTTTTTTATTTTTGGCTAAAAGGGTTAAAATTTGTTTATAAGAGATATCAGATACAACCATCACATGACAACTAAACATTGCAAATTACCAAAGATTTAAGCTAATGCGGCATCCCAGTTGTATAGGATGCAACTTACAGGAATTCCATCAAAAAGCATATCCCTCCGGACAACCATAATATTAATAAAGCCTTGATTTTCAAAATAAGGTCTTCTGCTTTCTTCTTCTTCATTTTCGTCCCAAATGTTTTCTCATTTCTTTCTTTCCACATAGCCCAAATAATAGCATACGATGTCAGTCTTCAAACCATTTGATATTTAGTTGCAAAAAAAATTCTACAACATGATTACATACCCGTGGTATTAATCATGACAGTACAATTATGTCTCATAAGAAAAAAATATGATAATTTAGATCTACACACAAATTAATCTCAGGGAATATTAACTTTATGATTACATCGGATCTAAGACATTATTATTATATAAGTAATTAAGATATTTGTTGCTTCAACAAAATAGATGATGATACTTACGGTGTCCAACAATAGTTCTTCATTGATATCCATATCAAAATACGATGTTTTGAAAATGTTGGAAAATTTTTCGATTTACGACTACAAAACAATCACACAAAACCAAACAAGACATGTTATGTATGAGTCGCGTATCGATCACTGTGATTAATGCATTTTAGCGAGTCTATATAGGATTATGCAAGTCGTTCTTTGGTGTCGCGTCGTTCCTAGGAAAAATAAATAAAGAGTAAAATCTGTTTTCAAAATCACTATTGCACTGTAAGAGCAAAGTAGTTAACATTGTGTACCGTTCTCATATTTGCAAGACGTATTTTACGGTGATACCAAAAAAGTAATTTTGTAATATTGTAACTTATGCGTATATGTGCATCATGTTACTCAAAGTTTTACTGGAAGATATTTATGATATAAAAACATCAATTAAACTAGTTTCACTTTGTAATCTAATACCCCCAAACATAGAATTTGTATGGGAAGAAAAATTAAAACAAAAGATAAGTAAAAATGCATTTTTTCTATCCTTACCGATACTATCGGCCGATATTGCGGTCCAATACGACCAATATAATCAGAATATTCATGTACCATCAACATTTTGCATATCGTCTACGTTAAATGACGACGATACGTTCCAATATTATTCGTCGGTACGACTGATAATTGCATCGTGTAAGAGAGCATGTACTTATACACTTTCCATCGTTGCTTGGGATCACATGTGTAATAGACAAAGGATGACCCACGTACTTGTTTTCTTTCCTGCAAAATATTTTTTTAAGAACAAAGACTTTAGGGATACCTATCTTATAAAATTTAAAGATTTTGTTAAAGGGGAAGAAAAAATAGATCCGAGAATAGTGTAAATGGTATTTATTCGCATATCCCGACATATCCAATATATTTTTAAAACTCGAACCAAATTACCCCCACTAAATACACCTAATACCACGCAAAATTAACACCCTTACTAAACAACTCTGCCATCGAGTCATGAATAACATGAACAACATTTCTTCTTCTTCTGATGTTTATGTTTCTTAGTAACTTAATTCATTAAAGAACATAAGTCACGAACCTAACTATACTCTTTTCTTATTCAAAGTCCAATGAAGATCAGTTAATCACCAAGTATAGTGTTTTGTTGTGATCTAATTCATAATCAAATGATTCTTATATATTTCTAATGCTTCTTTCTTTCCCCGATTGATTTAGCCACTTAGGGATCGATTGCTATTTTGCTAATTATAATCTCTCTTAAAGAAATGGATTAATCACATTTTTTATTTTTTTTGTCTTCTAAAGAGATTCAAATATTCCCATTAGGGGTCAAGATAGATTCATCAAAAGTTGTATTGTAATTCCATGGTGGTAGAATCGCTGGGTTTCTTAAAGATGGTAGACACGTTGAATGTATTGGTAGCGGTGCTCTTGTGCTTGATTTTTATTTATTTTTTCATCTAATTTTAGGTTTTGATTTGTCTTAATTTTAATCTAAGTTTAGATTTTGAAATAATTTCTGAAATGGGTTATTTGATTTGTTTTGACGGCGGTCTGCTGGTGGTGGAATTATTTGAGATAATGGTTGTAAATTTTTTGTGGCCATTGGTTGGGTGTATTAAGGTGGGTAATTTGGTCCAAGTTAGAGTAATATATTGGATAGGTCCCAATTCGTGAATCGACTATGGTTTTCTCTCTCCTCGAATCCTTTTTACCCTCACTCTAACAAAAATCATTTTAAAAAGCTACAGAAACCCACATTCTTGCTCTTTTCTCATAAAATCTTGATTTTTGTATGGTGTTAATTAACACCATTTATCCATTTAAAAAATTACAGGGGTATTCTACTAAAATTAATATTTATCTTGTCAGAAAACATAATGGTCAATTTTTTTTTTTTAAATTATACGTCATATTAAGAAACAAGAACAAATAAAGATTAAAGGAGTTCATTCTATTGGTTGCCCCTATTTCACAGGTGTGATATGGAATATGAGTTTTCCCTAACAAAACTTGCTTCTCTATTACAGAGAGAGAAACTTCAACCAAATCTAAATTACGCCTTCACAACTATTAAATCAATATATATATATATTGATTTGCACTTTAACCAAATATAAATTACGCCTCAAAGCTATTGAATCTAAAAGGAAGATAAATTACATATATATGTCCTCAAGATAAATGCATCTATGATTATAAATTGTGTTTCCCTTTTAGTCCAGTCCAGTAAAAACATCTCAAGGTTTAGACAAACCCTTCTTCCTCTTACTAAGACTATGAAATGTTCTTGTGAATTATGGAATTTTTTTACATATTTCTCGTTATTTGTATACCATATTCACTTCTTTGTGCTTTCTATTGAACCGAGAAGTAGGTTTGATTGTCTTATATAAAAATAGAAAAGGTCTAAACTTGTGTTTGGATTAGAAATAATATATACTTCCTCAATCCCAAAATAGATGAGCTAGTCGTCATTTTCAAATTTTATTCGATTAATAGTTGACTTTATATAATTTGATAGTCATGTTTATATTCATTACGTAGGTATTTTAAAATGCTTTTCAATGATATAAAATTTACGGATATCCGTGGTATAATTTGAGAGATAAATCATTTCTAAATTGTATTACTAGCTCAACTAATTTGGGACGGAGGTAATTAAGTATGATTTTGTGGCGTTTTTCATTGGAAAAAGGAAGGTACCAAGTATTATAGCATCGCTCAGTAAGACTCACAAGTTTTGGTATGTCAAGCTTGTTGTCAAATTTAGTTGATCAAAACTATATCCTAATTTATAATCTATTAAGGTCAGTCTCAAATAAGGAGTAAACCATGGTAGTTGAGTATCAGAACTCACCAATCGACCTTGAAGATTGAAGACTGAAGAGCAACTGAGACATCTACAAGAACATCATCAACAAAAGTATGTGAAGACTGACTATCCTATTTACTCATATTTCTACCGTTCTATCTTTTGAGACAATGTCGCTTGACTTTAATATTATGATGAATATTGCAAAAAATAAATCCAGAGTTCAAGTGTCTACTTGATAAATCTCGAATTACGAAATCAAGTAGTTGAGAGCAATTTATTGTTCAACATATCGTAATTGCGTATAAATTTCTTAGGATTCATCAAGTTAATATTTTATGTTTATGAACTAATTTGGTCAGCACACGAACTTGGAACCTATAAATAATAAGATTTTATGAATTACTCTCTTATTAACTCAACGTACAGGAGCTGATTTGGTCAGTTCGCGAACTGGTTGATTTTGAGATTTTCATGGATACTTTTAAATCCACAAGTACATGAACTGGTTTGGTAATTACGTGAATTGGTTGATTTTAAGAGGTTTTTGGACACTTTTTGCAACTTAAGTACACAAACTAATTGGGGCGATTAATGAACTTATGAGTATGAAAATTTTCCAAACTTCGAGACGACAATTTTTTCACAAACTGTTTTGGATAGTTCACAGAATGATTTAGTTTTTGAGATTTATCGACTCTATGAATGGTTCACTAACAACTTAACCATTATTTTTGGGTTAACCTTTTGGTGCACATATAGCTTATATATACTTATATGAGGGTGCACATTCTTCTTTGTAATTCAAGGAAACTCTCCATATGATTGCATGTATATTGAGAAGTTGAGCTTACTTGATGTCAAAGTAATTCATAAACATGGAAACTAGTTCACGAACTCATCGCTAATTGTAAACTACCTAGCTTTATTCGTCATTATAAATAAATGATTTCCTCTGCAAACTAGAATATTAATCATGATCACCTTTATGTCTAGTTAATCCTAGAGTCATCATTTAAAGACCTAGGTTCTATAGTGAAACTGTATTATGTTACGACTTTTAAAGTCTTCACTAAGGGATTCGTGAACTTCGGTCAGACTATCTTTTACCTGATAGTTCTTGACATACGAAATCTTATCTTGATCATCGGAGATCCACCAAACATTCAAGAGGAGGAAGATACAATAGAATGCATATTCGGTCTGGAAAGCTTCGCCAAAAATGGATAAAAATGGCTTCTAAGCTAGTAACAAAGTGTAAGTCCAATTTCTTATAAAAGTATATGTATTAAACATGTTTGCCGCCTAAAGTCCAAGTGTTTATATAGCTAGATACTCAAAACATAATTCCAAAATCTATAAGAGTTACAACTTGTTCCATGTCCAGTGAATAATGGCAGAGCCTACCCTGCCGGGATGGCTCCCAAGCCCAATTTTACCCATCTTAATCCACTTTTTCTACATCCCAAGCCTATGTTTTTGCTTTTTTCCTACCCTCAACTATTTTTGCCTACCCATAAGTAATTTCTGGATCCGCCGCCACCAGTGAATACACAAAAAGTTTGAAGTTGGATTATGCAAAACAACAAGACTTATAGAGATATCTGTTTTAGCCGCGTTAATATTTTATTGGTCCACTATCCAATTGATAGTAAAAAGGTGGATAAATTGTCCAGGAAGTAGTTTGGTGTGATTTCCTTTCTTCTTTTGCCAGAACATCGGCAACATTATTCCGATTCACTGGATTAACTTGAGACCCAAAAATAAGACAAGTTTCCAAAATGAATTGAGCCTTATGCAAAATAGATTTGAATTTCCATTTGATGAAGTTGGACGCAATGCCTTGCACATAAGAAATAACATTCTGACAGTCTCCCTGTACGTAGAAACTGATGATGGTCTTGTCCGCTCATCAGGTTTATACATAATACATTGTTAATAAATCAATAAGACCGTCGAAATAGAACCTCTATGAGGGTAATGTTGCTTTTATATTTGAGATGTTGCAAAAAAATAAATAAATTATTTTTTGGTAGAATCTGCTTTTAATTTCATTTAGACAAGAAACACAAGGGAAAAAAATTGTTTCTAAACACTAGCATTTTCCAGAAACGAGATACGCTATGATTATTACAGGGTACAAAACTTGACATAACTGAATTTTATTGGCCCGACATTTATTTCTTTTGTTGTCTACCACTTAAAAAGAACACGCAATTGTGGGATACCCAATCTAATTGGGGGATATTGATTACTTCCCCCATCCCATGATTTCGGCTAAGGGGTGACCAATTGATATGAAAGTACACAAATACCCTTTGGTTAATTAAAATTCTTTATGAAAAGATTGTTTTACCCTTTCACCTAAAACATTAAAATCAAAAACCAAAACATATATCCCCCATTTACACCATCAAATAACCAAAAAAATTTGATTTTTTTCTTTCTTCCATTTTCTTCTTCATCGTTGGTTCACAAATTTTTCAAATCTATCTATAATCATGCCTCCTCGAAAGAAATCAAAAGCCCAATCGAATTCAAAATCGATAGTTCAACAAAAACAATAACAAAGAATCAATCGAATTGTCGAAGAAGAAGAAGAAGAAGAGAAAATGGAGGATGATTGTGAAGAGAGAATTGCTGCTAAGAGGTTGAAAATTTGATGTTTTTTTTCTTTGAATCCACCATTGTTGCGGCTGAAAAAACTTGGTGTCGGCATGGTATTTAACCAAAAAACCATGCGGGCATTTGCTGGAAATTTTCATAAATTGTTTGCCACTATCTGGAAAAAACCAAAACCTATTTTTTTTGTTCTAATCAGTCCACTTCCGGCACTGTAATCTAATTTTCGAGCATGCCGGCACTGATTCCGGCATATGATGTTGCTTAAATTTGTATGCCGACACATGATGAAAAATTTCCCGAAAGTTGATTTTTTTTTTCACTTGACTACCGGCATTGATAGGAAGTTCTCGAGCATGCCGGAACTACTTCATGTATGTTTTTCATGCAATACCGGCATAAATTTTTGGTCGAATACTATGCTGGTTTTTGTTTCAAAATGGGGGATATCGGGATGCTGGCATAGTTACTATGCCGGTATAGAGGCTTCCAACATTGTATTCATACAACTACTATGCCGGCACAAAGTTTTTTCTGCCGGCACATGATGTAAAGTATCCATAAACTTGAAAAAAAAATCACTTGAGTACCGGCATAGTTTTTCGTTTGAATTATATGCCGGTTTTGGTTTCAAAATGGGGGATATTGTGGTACCGGCATTGTCGAACTATGAATACTATTCCGGTTTTGAATGTTTCGTCATTGTATTCATACAACATCTATGCCGGTACAGAGCTTTTTCAGCTGAAAAAATGGCGGGTTCAAAGGGAAAAAATCAAATTTTCAACCTATCAGCAGCTTTACCTGTGTGTCGGGGAGGCTTGTATGCTGGTCAAGTTTACTTTCTTGTGTAGGTTCTTCAAAAAAATCTTCCTGCTCGTAAAAATAATAATTCAAGGATGTTGGTTCCACAAAAACTTGCAATTGTGAGTTGTTGTCATTAACAGAAGATTGAGGATATGATCCTTGTTATAGTTGAGCTAAAGATTCAGCAGCAGCAATTCTCTCTTCACAATCATCATCCATTTTCATCAAAAAGATTCCCTCCCAATTTTTTCCCCTCCTTCTACACTCACCCAAAAACAAATAAAAACACTAACTTAATCTTATAACTAATACTTAACATTTTTACTAATTAAAATTAATCACTAATTGGGATTAGGATTAGTGAGGGCTGGATTAGGAATTAAAAAAATAATTACATAAGGGGACACCAAGAATTGCTATTAGGACACCGTTTTTGTCCTGTAGCTATATCCCCCAATTGCGCGTTCCTTAAAAATTTATTTTTCGACTGTAAAAAAAAAAAAAAAATTAGTTTGAAAATACAACTTGCGCATGGATTCTAGGAGCATAAAAACTTACTTTTTGTGAAGTAAATATATAAATTTTGTAATTGACTTGTGCTTATTTTATCCAAACACACTCTTAATACCATACTTTAGAAGTACGACCATCGTTTTGGATTCAAGTGTCCGTTGATTAATATATGTTTCAAATCTTTTGTGGATTTTAGGTTTTTGGATAGCTCGAATAAGTCTCGTGTCATATACTGTAAATAGAAAATGTTCATTACAAACTCAGTAGCCAGTCTTTGAAACGGAGCCATAAAACTGCGTCTCTCAGCATCACTTGCTTTATGTTGAAGAATAAACCAAGATATTATGAAGAAGATAGAAGGGATCAACTATGAGAGTTGATACAGTCAGAGTGGATTAACATGTGTTTTTTATACAATGTGAAGAAGTCAGTATGGATCAACTCTCATAGTTGATCCAATATGGTCGGGTCAACTGAGACAGTTGACATGAAGTGAATGGATCAACAAGAGTTGTTGATCCATGGTATGGTTTATGGAAGTTTACTTGGGTTGCAAGTATTACTAGTTTTAAGATTTTGTTTACGTGAAGAACTGTCTAGAAGTTTCTTGTTAGAGTTTGTTTTATGTTAGGAAAGTTGTTTTTCTTGAGAGTCAAGTTTGTTACTCTTATAAATAGGTTGTTAAGCCATGAGTCGAATCACACTAATTAAGAGAAGTTTGTTTTGAGTTAAGTTTGTGTTCTTTTCATTAAGTCTTTGATATCAGATTTTCTACATTTGGTATCATAGCACTGGTATCAGGTTCTAGGGCTGTGGGTATGAGAAGTTAAGTTGAAGAAGATGACGAGTTTAAGTTCAATCAAGGTGCATGTGTTTGAAGGTAAAAACTTTGAACACTGGAGGTTACAGATGAAGAATATTTTTATATACCAAGAGGTATGGGAGATTGTGAAAGATGGTTATGCTGAACCAGCAGAAAGAATAGTACCTGAAGGAGTTGTGCTAACACTGTTAACTGATAATAGGAAGAAGAATTCAAAAGCTACGTATATTATTCATCAGGGTATTCATGAATCTCTCATGGATAAAGTTATTTATATTAAGCAAGCTAAAACAGCTTGGGATGGTTTGATAAGATACTACACAGGTTCTGGCAAAGTTAAGAAGGTTAGATTACAAACCTTGAAAAGAAAATATGAACTACTAGAGATGGAGACAACTGAAATAATTTCAGAGTTTTTATCAAAAACACTGAATATTATCAATGAGATGAAGGCCAATGGTGATACTATAGAAGATTCAACTGTTGTAGAGAAGATTTTAAGAATCTTACCTGAGAGGTTTGAATCAAAGCTTACTGCTATAGAAGAATGCAACACAGTTTCAACTATGACTCTTAATGAGTTATTGGGTTCATTACAAGCTTATGAACAAAGATTATATGAGAAAAAAACAGCTGCAAAACAAGTTGAAGAAGCACTTCAGAGTCAAGTTAGTTGGAGAATTAATCAATGAAAATCTAATACTGGAGGTTCTCAAGGAAGATACAATAATGGAGGAATATCAAATAATGGAAATTACATGAAGCCATATGATAAATCAAAGATACAATGTTATAACTGTGGAGATTTTGGACATATTGCTACTGAATATTCAAAGCCAAGAAAGACTGTTGCCAATAACTACAAAGCAAATTTCAAAGCTAATATTGCTGAGAGTCAACAAGAAGAAGAAGCAGAAGAGCAGAAGGCTGAAAACATGTTACTAGCTTGTCATACAGCTGAAGAACAACCTCAACATAAGTGGTTCTTGGATACAGGTTGCAGCAACCATATGTGTAGAAGAAAAGATTTATTTGATAAGCTTGATGAGACTGTCAGATCAACAGTGAAGTTTGGCAACAGTTCTACAATTCCAGTAATGGGAAAAGGAAAAATTGGAATTCTTCTTAAGAATGGTTCTAAAGCATACATCATGGATGTATTTTATGTTCCAGGTTATATCAAAACTTACTGATCATGGGTCAATTGTCTGAAAGAGGATACTCTATGAATATTTACAGTGGTTTGTGCTTCATCAGAGATAGAAGAAGAAGGCTGATAGCTAAAGTTCAGATGACAAAGAACAGGTTATTTCCTTTGAATATTCAACATCAGAAGGAAACTTGTTACAGTACCAATATGAATAATGATTCTTGGTTGTGGCATAAAAGAATGGGGAATGTGAACTTTAACAGTTTTCAAGCTTTAGCTAAGAAGGAGATGGTGTCAGGTTTACCCATCATTGAAATACCAGAATCAAGATGTGAAAATTGCATCTTTGGCAAGCAGCACAGAGATCCATTTCCAGTTAACAAAGCTAGAAGAGCTGAGCAACAATTGGAGATTATTCATAGTGACTTGTGTGGTCCTATAGAAGTTACATCACATGGAGGTAATAACTATTTCATAACTTTCATTGATAATTATAGTAGGAAAGCATGGGTATATTTGCTTAAACAAAAGAGTGATGCTTTTCATGCTTTTAGAAGTTTCAAAGCTTATGCTGAGAAACAAATTGGTAAGAGTATCAACATTTTGAGAACTGATAGAGGCAATTAATATACTGTTGTTGACAAGTTTATGGAAGAGCATGGCATTCAACATCAATTAACTGCAAGATATACACCACAACAGAATGGAGTTGCAGAGAGGAAGAATAGAACCATAATGGATATGGAAAGAACAATAAGAAGAACAAAAGATTTACCATTTTTTTTTTTTGGGTTATGCAGTTGACACAGCTGTGTATTTACTCAACAGATGTTCTACAAATAGTTTGAACAACATAACACCAGAAGAAGCTTGGAGAGGTGTAAGACCAAGTGTAAGACATCTGAGAATTTTTGGGTGTATTGCATATGCACATGTACCCAAAAAACTAAGAAAGAAATTGGATGACAAAAGTGAGAAGTGCATTCTTGTTGGTTACAGTTCAGTAACCAAAGGATATAAATTATACAACCCAGAAGCTGTAAAAGTGTTTACAAGTAGAAATGTGATCTTTGATGAAGATTCACAATGGAATTGGAGTAATGGATCAACAATCAGTGTTGATCCTCATAACAACGGATTAACAAGGGATGTTGATCCACATAATATTGGATCAAATGGGAATGTTGATCCACCTGTGGCTGTCAGAACAGTTCCAATTGTAGTTGAGGAAGAAGTGCAAGCTCAAGACAATGTGGAAGAACAACATGAAGAAGCAAGAACTGAAGCAGTAACACAACAATAAAATACAAGACCAGGAATAAAATATATCATACCTCCTAGGTTGAATGATTATGTTTTAACAAGAGATGATGAAGATGATGATGATGTTGTGAACTTTGCATTGTTTGGAGATTGTGATCCTGACTCAAGCCATGAATGAAGAACTGAAGTCAATTGAGAAGAATGATACATGGGAATTAACAGAACTTCCACCAGGAAAGAAACCCATTGGTGTTAAGTGGGTTTATAAAACAAAATATAAGGCAAATGGAGAAATAGAGAGAAAGAAAACAAGGTTAGTTGCTAAGGGATATAGACAAAGAAGAGGAGTAGATTACTCAGAAGTGTTTGCACTAGTTGTAAGACTTGATACAGTAAGGATGGTCATTGCTTTAGCTGCACAAAAGAAATGGAAGATATTTCAGATGGATGTGAAGCCAGCATTCCTGAATGAAGTATTGGAAGAAGAAGTTTATGTAGAGAAACCGGCTGACTACATTATGGAGGGGAAAGAGAATGAAGTATACAAGCTAAACAAAGCTTTGTATGGTTTGAAACAAGCACCAAGAGCATGGTATACAAGAATAGATTCTTATTTTCTCAAGAAGGGTTTTACAAGATGTCCACATGAGCATACTTTGTATTTGAAAGATGATGTTGCTGGCAATCATATCATTGTGTGTCTGTATGTGAATGATCTCATATTTACGGGAAATAATACTGAGATGATTAATGAATTCTGGGAGGATATGGTGAAGGAGTTTGAGATGACAGATCTTGGTTTGACACTACGCCAAAATGGGTAATATTTGACGGGGGTCTTCTCCGGAATTTGACAGCAAACCCTCGTAGTGTCATTTTTGATAGGCCATTGCTATCAACTTCGGAAAATGTTTACGGGTTCTATTTTTGACGAGCTTAGTATTTTGGTAATATTTACATATTTAGAGGGTAATTTAGTATGAGATTTCTTTTATCGAGCTTTGGCAGTATCTTCCCAGAACAATTCTCTTCTCTTCCTCCGTTGAAACCAACATCTCTCTTCCTCCATTAACAGATCTCTCATCCTCCATTGAAACTATCGTTTCAGTTTTGTGTGTACCAATTACTGTAATATAGAAATTGAAGTTAAGAAATCTAATTTCAGAAATTGTTAGGGTTTCGATTCTAGTGACAAGTTCAATTTCAATTTCAGTTTTCCGAAATTATTAGATCACGGTTATAGAATTTGACGGAAATTGTTTTGGGTAATAGGTGTCCACTAATGAAAGTGGTAGAAGAAGATGAGATTGTTGTTCATGTTCTATAGACCTTTTTCAAGGTAAATCGAAAATCGAAATTTTTTTTTTCATATTTACTTGTTTGATTTCAATTCTGTAGATCTATTTATAGGGAAAAATTCTTATTGGATATCATATTACAAATGAATTATATTGATCAGTTTGATCTCTGTTTTTGAAGAAGAAACGATCGTCAAAGATGAATCACGACAATTCCATCATTCAATCAATGAAAACAAGATAAGTTTCCTTTTAATTTTGTATAATTATACTCGATTGAAAGGAAACCTTGAAACTTTATTAGATTTCTGATTCAATTGAGTCTAGGGTTGTTATCATCTCTGTTAATCTTCATTTTGAAAAAAAATTCACCAAAATTTTCTAGGGATTTTTACTTAAATTGTCCTGTAACTCTTATCCACTGATTTTGGATAATTTTTTTTCTCATACTGAACATTAGGAATAAATCTTATCAACCAAAATTCTTGTGTAGCATACACAAGGTAATATCTAAAGTTGAATGGCTCATTAAATGCTTTTAGTTCAGTGTACGAGCATTTTTTTCTAACAAATCAAAAGCTCAAATTTTATATGAATTAGCTTTTGTTGATGATTGTTTCTTTTTTTGGTAGGAAGCTTTGTTGTGGTTGATGAAAGAGGGATAGAGGAAGATATTAACGCTGGTAGTAGTCAGGTAGCTTCGTTCTACGAACAAGTTCTTCTACAACAGAAATTTACAGAATGGTAGTTATTTTCTTAACATATTCGATTACAGTGGAAGAAAAACTAATTAGATAATTTTAACAGAACTCAACAGAGGCATTTATGGAGGGTTAGTGATTGAGTTCCATTTAGAGTTTTGATTAACTTTAGTCTAGGCATGTTTCTGTTTCCAAATTCTTTATTATGTATGTTGTGTCTCTTGTATGTCATAGATTAGCTTTGCTGGAGAAGCAAAGTAGCAATTGATAAATTTCAACTGTTATGGGAAGCGCTGAAAGTTGCTAGTGCGAGATTGGATTGATACAACGAGGTAATTTTGTCCACGACTGCATCTAGGCTTCATTTTATATGCAAAACCTTGATACTTACTTCATTTTATAATTTGTATTCCTTGTTCTTTCCTTCGTTAATACTTGCGGTTTAGGACTTGGTGTAAGTCATTCTCTGAGTACATTTTGGTACATATATCTAAAACCCATAACTTTCATTTCAAATTTGCAAGAGGAACTACTGGAGCTACATGACGAAGATGTAGCTTAACTATGAGAACAGCAATAGCAAGCATTATAATTAATTTTGGTAAAGAATTTGGGTAAGACACATTATTGCTGCCTTTCAGTTAGGCGTTATAACGATAACAAGATGTTTCATGTTCCAATTAAAATAAAACGGCTAGCTCATGACCTGAAAGATTTTTGTGGACACTGAGTATTGCACAAACCTAGTGTTTTGACATGAGATTGAGGACCAGTGCACTCATCCAACACTTAAATGTTTCCGAATCTCTCATCTATGAGGTCAGAGTACTTTCAATGCTTATACTTTTTTTGCATCATATGAAAGATTATTAGATTTTTTTTTCATTGAGAATTTATGCCAGAAACAAGGGTTCTGGTTACTTTATGTTACACCAGAATTGATAGCAACACAAGGGTGATGATGTAGGATATGGCTCATCTATATGATTTTCTTTTAGAAGGAAGCTGGCATTCCAAAATGAATAATTGAATTCGATTATATTTCTTGAATTTGTAAGTTGATGCTTGTTTGATACTTTGTACTGTTAGGATCATCATGTGGAAGACATGGGTGTTGGTCTACTGGAAATGGGTTCCTTATTTGGACCATATAGACGTCTAGCTGGTCATTTTCAGGTATATGTGGTAAATGGGTGTTGGTCCATGAGAATTGCGAGTTAATCTGCACTCTTTCAAATCTTAATGGCTTATCCCTATTCTGTCATACTTATGTAGGGAAGTTTTCCGCAAGGATCTTCTTGTTTGGTTCTAGTCTTCGAACTGAAGGTACTGTCTGTAATTTGGTAACTTTTCTTTCTGATAAACTTCTTTTGCCTGTGAACTATTTAGAGTCACATGGGTCTATGACATAGAATTGTATCTTCTCCTATTCTAGATTTTTTTTTTCTGAATTTTATGCATCTTTCAGCTGTATTTTTCTCAGCTATACTTGCATGGATAAATAAAGAACTCAAAGGACTAATATAGGGATCAATCGAGCAATTCACTTAATTTCGTATACATTTATAGCAGTATGGAGCTTAATTATGAATGTTGTAGTTCAGTGGACTTTCGATGTTGGATTGCAGATAGAGTTAGGTAGCCAAATTGAACAAGCACCTCCATCATCAGTATTCTGTCCAAGAATGAAAACATGGAAGGTTTCCAGTTTCTTATTATCTTAGTTGCACCTTGTTCAGTAATTTCCCCTGCTATTTTGTACTGTTGCTTCCCTGATGGATGAAGATGGAAAGCGCGGTGGTGTTCTGGTCAGGCAGGTGATCAATTGGCCGAAACAGCCAAGCTTTGTTTGGCAATATACTAGGTTTTTATGTTTTTTTTTTCTTCTTCGTATTTGTTCGTCTTAATTGGACAAAGAATTCATATGGGACTGAAATTTATCAATATATGTCCAAAATAAAATTAAGTTAAAAATATTTCTTGATGTTACTTCTATTTACAAATTAAGCAACTGAAAAACTCTATTTATATAATTATTAAAAAATATTGCATTGCCTGCAATTGAATATTAGAATTATTGACGAGTGATTCCTGTCAAAGATTATTGACAGGTAAATCTTGTAGTTTATTATTGATAATTATTGACAGTAGGTTACCATCAATTGGGGTTTTTGACACCTGAATATACGACAGGCCCTTCGACGGCCTGGGACTGTCAATAATCCTAAATAACGACAGACCTGGCCCGTCGAAAAAGCTGAATTCTGACGTAGTGTGATGTCACATTTTCTTGGTATTGAAGTACAACAAACTGAAAGAGGAATTTTTATTAATCAACAAAGGTATGCTGGAGGAATTTTAAAGCGTTTCAAGATGGATAATTGTAATCCAATCTTAACACCAGTAGAAGAAAGATTGAAGTTGACAAAAGATGCATCAGGAGAGCTAGTAAATTCAACAGATTTTAAAGGTCTTGTTGGATGTTTAAGATATTTGACTGCTACAAGACCTGACATCACGTATGCAGTTGGTTTGGTTAGTAGGTTCATGGAAGCTCATAGACAATCACATTTACAAGCTGCAAAACGTATTCTGAAGTATGTAAAAGGAACAATAAGCATGGGAATACTTTATACTATCTCAGAAGATCCAAAGCTAGTTGGTTTCACTGATAGTGATTGGGTTGGAGATACAGAAGGAAAAAAGAGTACATCAGGTTATGGATTTCAGTTGGGAACTGGATTTTTCTCTTGGTCATCTAAGAAGCAACAAGTTGTTGCATTATCTACAACAGAAGCTGAGTATATAGCTGCTAGCAACTGTGCTACACAATCTATATGGTTAAGAATGATGCTGAAGTCTTTGTTTCAAGAACAGAAGACACCAACAACAATAGTTTGTGATAATAAGTCGACAATATCACTAACTAAGAACCATATGTTTCATGGGAGAAGCAAACACATTGATATTAAGTATCGTTACATTAGAGAGCTAGTCAGTAACAAGGAAGTTTTTGTGGAGTTTGTTGAAAGCAAAGAACGGGTTGCAGATATTTTCACTAAGTCCTTGAAGTCTAACACTTTTATTTACTTGCGTGGAAAGCTTGGTATGATTAGCAAATAGTATCTTGGTTTAAGGGAGGATGTTGAAGAATAAACCAAGATAGTATGAAGAAGATAGAAGGGATCAACTATGAGAGTTGATACAGTCAGAGTGGATCAACATGTATTGTTGATACAATGTTAAGAAGTCAGTATGGATCAACTATGAGAGTTGATCCAATATGGTCGGGTCAACTGAGACAGTTGACATGAAGTGAATGGATCAACAAGAGTTATTGATCCATGGTACGGTTTATGGAAGTTTACTTGGGTTGCAAGTATTACTAGTTTTAAGATTTTGTTTACATGAACAATTGTCTAGAAGTTTCTTGTTAGAGTTTGTTTTATGTTAGGAAAGTTGTTTTTCTTGAGAGTCAAGTTTGTTACTCTTATAAATAGGTTGTTGAGCCATGAGTCGAATCACACCAATTAAGTGAAGTTTGTTTTGAGTTAAGTTATCAGATTTTCTACACTTTACAACTAGGAATCCTAGTTAGTTAGCTTTCAGGTAAAGACCCTTTTTCTCCTTCATTCTTTCTTGCCATCAGAATTCTAGCGCACAATAGATTTACAGACTCCTTCACCAAATACATGCATTTAAGGTAAAATCATACATCAACACTGAGAAGAGAGATCCACATTTTGTGATTCGGTTCTTGTTTCTTGCACACTTAAGAGTTTTGATAGAAAATGTCAGACTCTGTAATCCATTTGCTGCAAATTTTCTTGGTATTAAGAAATAAAGATAAAGATCATATAGCGAGAATGACAACCATTAGAAGGTGGTGTGTCAATGATCTCCTTTACATTACTCCATTACTGATGAATCAAATTGCTCGACTTGGCAAAGCGGTAAGAAATTCTAATTTTCTTGATTTTTTTCTGCAACTTTTCTTGATTCTTTAAACTAACCCTTCATTGAATTTCAGATTCATGATATTTTTTTTTTGTTTCTTTAGGGATATGATTCTTTGTCCCAGTATCAATACCACACTGGTATTCCCTAATTTCTCTTATGTTGCACAAGGATAGTGCACGTGCGATGCACGTCATCTAGTTTTGGTGTTAAACAATTTCTTTGCGGGGAGATACTGACCTGAAAATTCCCCAAGATCAGTGCGAACCATGAAGAGGATGTAGAAAAGTGAAAGACGATGAAGAAGTAATGTTGTTTTTATTTTAAGTTCTTATTCATGTTTATAATTTCAAATATGCCCCTAAGATAGTTGGTATATCTAGTATAAGACCTTTCTAATTTAACGGATGAGATATAAATATGAATGATATCCAATGGCTGTCCTGAAAAGTTCACACGGAAATATTTTTCAGATTATAATTAAATCTGACGGTTGAATTTTATATTACGGAAATTTGACGGCTACGGAGGGTAGAGCTTAAGATTCTGTTACTCTCATTAAAGGTAGGGAGATTATCCCCTGAAAACAGGAGTAATTTGAGATTTATGTTATCAATTCGAACTTTTAAACATATTTTGATCAAACTTGCTCAGTTCATACCAAGGGTGAAGCAAAATTTCGTTCGATCACACTTTGTCTGTCTTGTTAATACCGAAACTAGAAGTTAAGCAGCCTTTCTCACTTTTTACAGGTACTGCTTGTATTGGAGGAAAATGTATCCAAAAGCATTGCGAGATAAATGAGATGAATTACCCGAGAGGGGAGTTGACTCAAAAGTTCGTCAAGATAATAGAGGAGAAGGCTAAGAAAATGTGAGTTTTATCTGGTACTTACTGTGTTTCTAAATTGTGCAAATTGGATTTGGTTCTATGTACTTATTGTGTTTCTAGTCTACCATATTATTTTACTTAATTTTTTTTTTTGTGTTAGTGTAATTTATTTAGGCTGACTGAAATCTAGATTCTAGTCTATTTAGGATTTTTTGCCTTCATGTAAAGATCTGATCAATAGTGTATTGGGTTATATGAATGGTGCAGTTGGTGATGCACCAGCCTTAACTGGTTCCTATCTGATAGCCGTTGTTTTCATCGTCGTTTTGCAACAGATTTGCTGAAAATGATGAACATAATAACACTAGATGACCGCTGCCACGGTGGGAAGGCCGGCCAAAGAAATCGATCAAAAATGTGACTCGAAACTCAACAACCAACACCCGCTTCAATTCTCTTAGCTCCAAATCTTAATTAAAAACGGTTAAAACAAACAAAAACATTAGAAATAATAATGTAAGTTGACAGCATTTCGAATACCACCACCACTGCCCTTGATGTTTTGTTACCTTTTTTTATTATAAGAATATTAGTGGATTGGGCGGAAGGGGTGCTGCTGCTATGGCTAATGCCATGATGGCATGGCATTGATGGTGGTGGAGGTGAGGGTGGTCCTGGTTGCGGTGGTTGTGCTGGCAGTGGTGTTGGTGCTGGCGGTAGCTATGAAGAAGGTTCAGATCAAGCACTTACCATCCAATAGTTTCTCAGGACAGATGCTATTGAAACCATAACATTATTTGACAATACGCTGAAAGCATATATGTTGCTTCAAATTGAAATGCACAATATCATCTATGTTTTTACGTACAGTTGTAATACCGGATGAAATAGGGATAGTGCTAGATTGTTACACCAACAACCATCATTTGTACAGATAAAATCTTCTTTCTTCTTGTTTCCACTCCATGAACGACTCCTGCAGACACGGAATTGGGATATCATGGAATCAAAATAAAACTCATTATCAGATATAAAAGAGGATGCAAATACTTTCAAGCTTATAATCGATAAAATGTGCAAATCCTTAATGCATTATTAAGAATGAGCTTGCATAATTTAACAATGGAGGTGAAGGTTCTTAAGAATGGAGGTTTGTATGCAAGTACCAACAAGTAAGAGAGATGGCAAAACCTGACTACTGGGACACCATTTTTTATTTTCCTCGTGTGCTTACCGAACACACATGTAGTATGTGTGATGGTATAAAAAGAGCATAAGCAAGAGTAAACCAAAATACTCTGAAGTCTGAACCAAGAATTGAAATGAAAAGTTAACAAAAACAATCACAGCCATATCTCAAGGAAATCCTAAAAGTTAAAAGACTGCAATCATATGCCGACAACAAAATGTAACAAATTTTTATAAGACAACTTCCGAAAATTCAAGTCCCAAACACCCAATGTTTACAAACCATGACCTTTTACACTGAAGTTAGAGCATGAAGAAATATCAAGGAATTATGCTCATGAGGGAAACGAAAGATTAAAAGAGATGTGCTGCAAAGTATGGACAGAAGTCTTTAAGCATTAGAATTTTTTAAGTATCCTATGTGCCAGTCTTACACAAATTAAGGACACACAATAAGGCTATGTAATTGAGGCCACAAATTTTCTTTTGATGCGAACATGGTTGACAGTTCCAAAATTTTGAATCAACTAATACTGGAAGTGAAGTCGCAACAATTCAACTTGATAGGGACATAGGAAAAAAAAACTTACTCGTACACTTTAAAAAACAAATGTAGCTGCATGAACTACAGCTGGGAATAAAGATTCACACTACCTGCATATGATCAGCATTTGACCCGTACAGAGATTTATAAGAACCTAAAAATATAAACGATTAGACTTGGAATAAAACTTCATATTTCGGATGGCAATTGAACCTGTGTACAAAAAACATCAATCTGAACCGGAGAATTCATCATGAAAACAAACCATTGGAACTTGTAAACATTTAACCATGGAAATTACGTTACTAAAACACATTCAAATTTCCATCTTAATTTCACTCTTTCATGAGAAAGTTAAAACACGGATTCAACTTTCAAGTTTCAACAATGGGGAAACAAATAGGGTTTAGTGAGGCTCAAATTCGAATGAGGCCTAATATAAAAATGTAAAATTATACCAAATTATCATATGCGACCCATTAATCTTACCTCAAATTGTTCTTCGAACAGAATATTTTTACCCAAATCGGAAGTTTGCAATCTTCGGTTAGAAAAAAAAAAAGGGATCTCCTGAAAAAATGGTTGATGATTCTCTGTAAAGTAATCAACGAGGAAGTAATTCAATGAATTCACCCAATTTCGAATTCAGAGTTGGCTGATAATTCACCCAGTTTCGAATTTAGGGTTGGATGGTGATTGAATCTATGTTCAATCAAACCAAAACCCTGAACCTAAAATTCGAAACCGAGAAAATTTCATTGGAACGAAGAACTTTGATGGAGAAGAAGGAATGGAGATTTAACGAAGAGGTTTTCGGGGAAAAAGATCGAAGAGAGTTGTTTTTACTTCTGCAGGTAAACTTTCTGAAAGTACAAAGAAGAAAAAAGAAGGAAAAAAACTAAAACTAAAACTAAAATTTGAGAGGTGGTCGGGTTCGATAATGTGACCTCTACCTCAAGTTTTACTAAAACACCCTAAAAAATTAAAACAATTCCAACCTCTGTGTCCTTTTGTTAATACTCAAATTTACACGATCACCCTTCCTTTTTCGGCTTATCTACGAAACTGTCTAAAAGAAAAGAAAAAATTAATTACGCCTAAGTCCCTTTTGAGGGGCATTGTTGGATTTTCATAAATAGACAGACACCAAATCCAATCTTTTTTATCAAATTGAAAAAAAAAGTCATGTTTCACATTGACACAAAGTTACCATATATGTGAGTACCATAATCAGTATGGACACGTGGAGGGCCAGTAGTAGTCGCAACAGGATACAAGTATACATCAGGACATACCAAATCAATTCTAACTCTGCTTTGAAACTAAGCTAAGGGTTATTTAGTAAAAGACTCATAAGCATACTCCCTATAAACAGAAAACATTATTAGGTTAGGGGGGGACCCGACGGAGGGAGGGGGGAGGCTTCGTTTTCCTCTTTCTCTTCCTACCTCTCTGAACTTCATCAATGGAGTTCTTGATACCATTGTAACCTATCAAATACTTAATAAACTCACTTCTTACCCTCCCGTGGACGTAGGCATAGCCGAACCACGTTAAATCGATTGTGTGAATGTCTACTTTAATTTCCTGCACCTTACTTGAATATCTTATTTTGATTATTGTTTTATTAATTGATTCAATTGGTTGTGCTACTAGAAAAATGGTAGTTACAATATGGCGCTAGAAACAGGGAATGGGTAAAGATTTATTCTACCTATTCCAATTCCAGATCTGCTTTTCAAGCTTTTTTCTAAACCTTGTGAAACTGATTTTTAATTCACTGCTCATGATGATTCTGTGAATGACTCTTTCGAACTCGTTTTCTATCACAGCTTTTAGTTGATGTTTATTTAGATGCATCAATTTGTTCATATGTGTTGAATGATTTTTGAGGTGCTAAAATGTTATACAGACTTCCGGAGATTTGTTTACTAACGATAAACGAGCTTTGTATTCAACTTTTTTTTAACATACCATTGACCCTGGGAGAAAATGGTTCAATAAACTATCATGTTTAGATTTGATTGCGGCCCGATCTTTGGATTTGTTTCTTCCAGTAGTGTTGGTTTCTAACCCAGTTTTGTTTGACCATATCGTCTTTTCCAAACCCATGTTGCCTCCGTTTTGGGACGAGCATTACCGCTCTTTCATTCTTTACCTGATGTTCTACCATCGGAAGATTTGTTTACCACAGTTGGCTCCTAACTGCTTACGAAAATGATTAAATGTATCATTACTTTGGAACTTGTTTCCTATTTAAAAAGTTGGCTTTTAACTATTTAAGCTAGTGATTACTGGATTCTTGCCTAAAACCATTTGATATTTCTCTTAAGAAAACCCATGTGGTTGTCGTTGTCACGCAGCTGGTTTGTTTTCAAGTATTCTTGATTTTTAGGGGTTGAACACTTAAGTCACTTTGAACAATTATTATCGTGTACACGTTTGAGGGGTTGATGCTCCTAACAAAGGGATGCATTCACCGGATCCCATCGAAGACTGTCAAGCAGCATCGTTCCAACACTCCAGGAAAGCAGGCTGCTAATTACAGCTATATCTTAATCCAATGACGAAGATACAAATGGCGCAATGATCAACAACCCGCTGACGATGCTAGAATCAAAGTCCCGATGATACGATCCAATTACGCCGCCTTATCCCGACGATGTAGTCTCAGTCCGCAGACCCAAGCATGGTTCTGTTCAATCTATTTGCAGGTTCATGGCTCAGCCACCATGAAGTCAAGACATTGTCACCGCTGCTACAAATTTGGAGTTGCATACACCAACATGATGCAAGCTTTCAACGATGCCGTAAAGACTCCTCGTAACCACAACAGTAGGTGGTCAATACAAAGTAACCCCATGGCCACCAACAACGCGGATCCATGTCACGAAGGGGCATGGCCGATAACGAAGCAACACAGTATAACAAGTTCATAGCGCAGCTGTTAAGATTGAGATGCTCAACTCCTATCCCGAAGCTCAATTCAACTCAGAAGCTTCACCAAAGCTGCGCAATTCCATCCCCGAAGATGTATGTACCTTGGGAGATGGGAGATGTGTACACCAAAGCCTCAGTCTGAAGCCAACAATGATGATCTTTGGAAATGGGAGCTGTGTACACCAACACGAAAGCCGATGTCTAAATTTACCCCGAGGTGCAGAAACGCAGAGAAGTTGGGACGCGACAATTCAAGTTTAAAGCTCACCCCAAGTACAAATCCAACTCGTACAATGATGCAGTGTTGAAACGATGACAGTGCCAAACCTTCCGACGACAGTGCAACACTTCATCACAAGGATGAAACTCCAACAAGGATTTTTTCTAGTATATTAAGATAGTCCTCGGAGCTAAAAAGCTCCAACAAGCTTCAGGTCATTCCAGCAGCAACGATGATCTTCGAAGAGCAAAAGCTTCGCTACTATAATTCAATACAACGTGCCAAAGTTGGAAGACGCGGCCAGCTCAAGCTCAATGTTTCCCCACCTCGATGGCAGTCAAAGCAAAGTCAGGCAAGGATACATGGTTATACGCAGATGAACCGAAGCTGGAGGCCAACGATGACGATGCCAAAGTTATTGTAAAGCGGATGGAATACAAGGTTTTGCTCCAACTTCGAAGGCTCCGCTGACAAGCTAAGGGATTCCACCACAACTAAATAACTGTTCGCCCGACGTTCAACTCATCCCTATGATGCATACAGACTATTCTCAGATAACGCAACAATTAAAGTGTGATGTCGATGATGGCATGTCTCACATGTATTTTCACGTGATACATACTTAATGAATATCATAAATCATGGGAAATATCCTGTGATGGTATATTTTCATGTCATCATGTATTTTCAAATGATTTATAATGAGGGCTTCTTCAGCAACCCGATGCATTTTTACATATCCAAAGGCTAATGTTGAGACAACCTTACAACGAAGATTCAAATCCAGTGGGGAGATATCTCTCTCATTTACAACACCAACTTTGAAGTACAAACTAACGTGCTAACCAACATGCAAAGACTCCGAAGCATAGTCTGCATGGCTTAGCTCAAACCTGATGATGACGAGCCAAAGTACAAAATCCCTATGATTCACCTAGTAATAATGACGCAGAACACCACCGGTGATTGCTCTTCGTCTCCAATGTTGCAGACCAAAAAATGATGCAGGCCAGAGGACGATTCAGATCCCGATACCGACAATACAAAGCTAATGGTGCAAAGTTCTTTGTGGTCCATGACAAATCCGATGATGTTTATGTGATTCCCACCATAATGGTCAGCTTCGGTCCCTTGTCTCAACAATACTCTAGTAACCAACATGCTACACGATGATGCCAAGCTTAGTAGCGACATGCTAAAGTCCAAAGTATCCAAAGTTTGATGTCGCTCGACCAAAGAGAAACACAATGGTGCAAATCCTAGCAGCGATGGTACAAAGGAGACGAAGACGATCCAAAGATAGATGATAACCGATGGAACACCATACGACGACCCTTAGTCCGAGGATGATGACGAAAAATACTTCAAGAACGACGATGGTCCAACGTACTAATACGGGGATGGTATAGGCTTCCACTTTTCAGGTTCCAACAACGAAGGCTCTGCTATTCACCCAAGGATCTGCTATATACCCAGAGGACGAACATGTGACATGATCTTGTTCAGGGGCAACACAGTATGACAAATTCATGGTTCCACTGCTTAGTTTTCGATGCTCAACTCATGTCCCGAAGCCTCAATCTAGAAGCATCAAGTCCGAAGCCTCAAAATCCGCTGCCCAAGTCCAACACCGAAGAATTAATCCGAAGCCTCAAAATCCGCTGCTCAAAGTCCGATGATCAAATCACGCTCCGCAGACTCTATCCCGGAGCCTCATAAGAAGGACCAAAGACGAAGCATCCTGGTGAATGATTCAAATTATGATGTCAACAATGCAGAGTTATGCAGCGATGAGCCAAAATTTCAGTAATAGCATTACAATTCCGAAGATTACTTCTCATCTCCAACGTTGCAGATCAACCAAAGACTGACAGGGATGCTGCATAGTCCTGCAACGAAGACACACAAATTCGAAGAATTTCTTGTTTTTGTTTGTGTAGGTACGTTAACAGAAAAAGCCCAACGTGGATCCTTTGCATCCAAAAAATGAAGAATATAACACGACAAGGCTGCTGTAACATCGCTGCTTCATAATGAACAAAGATACAAAATGATGCCGATGCTCCAAAGCCGATTTTCAGCCAGCGATGCTGCAAAGGATGATGGTACAAATTGATTCCGACGACGAAAATGAAGATGCAAGCTATCTGAAGCACAGTCGATCCCTTGCATCTAGTGATGTAGAAAGCTCAATGCCAATGAAATCTTCGCTCCAACCCGAAGCTTTTCGAAGTTCACCGTACACAGTCCATCTTACAACAACCAAAAATACAAGATAACTCGAGGTGAAGACTAACCGAAGCATATAAGCTGATGCTTCCACAAACAAATAGCTTCGGAGCACAAGTTGATGCTGCGATGTATACTCTGCGTTTACCTCACCAGTAACAACAACGCAAGAGAGGCTGGTCGTTAATATAAGAGACGACGATGATCTCCGATGAACGACGCAAGCCTCCTACGTAGCTTTAAAGAACCTGTGTAACCACAACAAAGTAGATGGTTCAAATTCGGATGCCAGCAATACAAAGCCATGCAACCTGAGGATATCCTCGGTCCCAAAGTTCAAACAAGTTCAAGCAGTGGTGGTGTTAGACGAAGACCCCAACTATCAATTTGGCCAGATCATAAGTACAACATGTGATTAGAAGTTTTGTGACGATATACCAAGGGCCAGCGCTGCAGACCAACCAAAATTCTATGCCAAACGAAGGTGCAAGGCCTGGGGCGACGAAGCCTATTCCAAAGTTACATGGCAAGATGAATAAATATAACCTGATAATATCAACTGCCAAGTCCAGCAACGCAGGTTGAAGACTCTGCCAAGTCCAGCAACGAAAAAACGAAGACTAATAACGATGACTGTAATCCAAACACAGCACAAAGTACGAAGACAATGGCATGTGGATGAAGATCAACGAAAATGCACACATTGTTTCCTTGTTTCCGCTGTATGTGCGTACATCCATTGTGGCATATAGCCTCCGTTTCAGGTTCATAGCACTGGATCAGATACCAGCCAAATCAGGTCAGAGTTTCCAAGCTTCGGTCTAGCAACCATATAATACAGCTCTGGTTATGGTTATACTTCATTCACTTCTTACTGGTGATGTAATGCTTTGTTACGATGTCTCAAAACCGATGCAACACTTGACGAAGATCCAAGGTCCGATGATGACAATCTTTGAAAACAAAGAACCAGAGTCTTCTACGATGTCCAAGGTCCAGGGATGGAAAGCTAAAGATGACAATGGTGCAGCGCTATATTAAAAGCCCAGTTTGGTCCGGAGAAGCAGTCCATCCCTCCACATACTTCTTGCATGTTTCTTAACGATGATACTGATAATTCAAACTGATGACAATAGTGAAGCATAGTCTGCCCGCTGCCTAGCTCAACTACGAAGATTCGAGCAACCCGGAGATCTAAGCTCCGTGGCCCAAGTAAGGGGGTTACGACAAGTTTTTCCGTTCATATCTTTGCAGGTATACGGCCAACAACAAGGTGTCTTCCGGGGTGCAGTGAAGATAAAGATCCGGTCCTCCAATCCTATGACGTAAACCAGCTCCACCCCGGCATTGTAACTCCGGTCCAAGAAGGTTTACCAAAGCCGTTGTCCAGTTCGAACAAAAGATCAAGGAACGGTTTTTTATGAAGACTCCAAGTTTAAAATTGGCAGTATCAGAAGTACACTACAACTACTTAGACCTTCGTAGAGAGAGCAACAGTTCAGGTGCGACACTCGACCAACATCATAACAAAAGACCAACGACGGTGCAAAGCCAATGACCCAAAAAACAACAAAGACTGCCCAAAGCTAGATAACGATGCCAAGTCGGATGACGAAGATAAAGCCACCCGAAGCTTGGTTCATCCAGTGCCCATGTCCAGCCCGACGATAGCTCCAATCCGATGACGTCTTCGATCCTTCATTCCCGATGGTAGCTCCGATATCCACTATGAAGACGGGGGGATTACGGAGATAGAGCTTTGATGATGGCGAAGATAAAGCTCCAGTGTAACTCACGTTTATGCTACAATGCCAAAGTTCAATCGCGAAGCACCTGGAGCTCTCATCCCCATAGATGTAAAACACTTGCAGTAGCTCAAGTCCAAGCAATGCTCGCTTCCAAACAACATAGCCCAGGTTATAGTTTCTAAAAAGATGATATGTAATTGCAAAAACGCAATCCATCACCTACCTAGATTCAAGAAAGGTTATGTAACCGCAGTGTAGCACCATTCGTGGATGCTAAAGTATCGAAAAGGCATGTCACAGAGTCACACGATCAGTGGGGAAACAAAGTTGGAAGAATCCAACAATGAAGTTCAATACCTTCCCTAGATAAAAATGGTGATGAATGACCTGCACAACGTACCTGCAAAGACATCACAACAACATTTACTTTTGCTTTCACAATCTTCGGAAACCATCTTCCAAAACCAAAGGGGGCATATGTACAACAAACATCATACATTTTGCAAAACTCGATACATGTCTTGCAAACCACATACATTTATAAAACGGATAAACCGGGGCAAGCACCACCGGTCTCTTATCCTCATATTGGGTAAAGCGTTCACACGCAATCTCTCCGGACTCCCCTGTAAGCGTCTATGAGTGTAGGGCTATGGGGATGGCATCCGACAGAGAGATGCCCAATCAATTTATGGCAGCGGGTTCACAGAATGAGCATGCTGACCAAAAGCATCTCATGTCCAACCACGTTGCCTAGACCCCCACCGTTAGGGAATCCTCTGGCCCAGGATTAGCCAACGGGGTGACAGGTCTCAAGACGTTCACGAAGGTACATACATCTTCGGGTTCGCATCTCAAACACTCATCAAAGACGTTCACAAAGGTACATACATCTTCGGGTTCGCATCTCAAAACGCTCATCAAAGTCGTTCACAAAGGTACATACATCTCCGGGTTCGTATTTCAAATACTCATCCCACACATACATGTGGACTTCAGCACAAACCTATGGTCTGATCCACTCCATAGGAGACATAATCCTGCAATGAACGGGGAAAGCTCACAACCAAGTTCTAGGAAGCACCTATCAATCACAAAGGAGACGCCTCAGGAATTCAGTAAAGAATAGGGATGCTGTAACCATCAGTCATTCAATACAACCGCGAAGACTCTACAAGCTTCGGCAACCAGCCTCCAAAAACAAAAGGGGGCATGCATACATCACACCCAACCAAAGAGTTTGCAAACACTTATACTCTTTACATTTTGCTTATATTAGTATACATTTTTACATACATTTGAAACATTTCATACATGGCATACATTTTGCGAACTTAGAACTTCTGATATATTTTATAAAGTACACACTTTCCAAACTCAGTACAATTCAAAACAGTAGCACATACATCATACAAAATCATGAAATTTGGAAATACTGTACTCCTTACATCCCAAGAGTAAAATTCATAGCTTTTATAAAAACTATTCACACAAGTATATATCTCCATGAAAGTGTTTCATACATTTTTATAAATTAAATGCATGTTACAAACTTAATACGTTTCGTACATTATAAATAACGTAAATGGCTGCTTATGTGATTTAGTCAACTATCTTTTATGCTACGGTGGGATGGGTACTTCGCACAATGCGCGACCCATATCCTTAAACACACAATCTATCGGGGAAAGCATTTATATGCAATCTCTCAGGACTCCCCTGTAAGTGTCTATGAGCGTACGACCATGGGGAGACTTCCAACAGAAAGAGATATCCGAGCAATTACAAAGTTGCGGGTCAATGGAATGGGCACGCACAATTCACGTCCCAAATCCTTGAACGCAGCCTCGACTTCCACCGTTTGGGAATCCTCTGACCCGAGATTAGCCGAACGGGGTGACAGGTCTCAAAACGATCCCGAAGGTACGAATCCTCGGGATTTCACGCAAACACTCCAAATCAAACACTCATCGCGCCCAGCGATAACAAATTCATCTGCACAATGCTGGGGCAAGAAAAACAATATTATAAGCATCTATATATAATGTTTATCAAGAATACCATGATCTCATGTTATTTCTTTACTTAAAATTGTGGCACACTGAAGCTCTCAGTTCATAACTTATTATAAGTCTACAAACTTTTGCAAATGCCCACATCGTAGTTCTATGATGCTTCTTATTTCTAGTATTCTACTAATACCTCTTGCTTCGGAATTTCTCATGCTTCATACATTCTTATAATGCTTCAGAATTCCTCAAAGTTTGTGTCCTTATCGAAGAATGCTCGATTCGGAATCTCTCATACTTCTCCGAGGATTGATAGCCTTACTCTGTATATTTCATACTTCTTGCCGAAGAGTACCTATGGTGGAATTCTGTATTCCTATCATACTTTTATTAATCCTTGTCACTTTGATTACCTCTATCCATTATTCGTGCTCCTGAATGAATGAAGCATCACCATTTCCTCATGTCCGCTGAGGTCCTCGTTGCAAAACCCTCATGCAAAGGTGGACGTACAAGGTGTGGATTTAAACACGACATATTCTTCACCAAAGTCGCAAAATCCTCTGCTGATCTAAACGCGACATACTTTGCAAGTTGCAAAATCCTTATGCAAAGGTCGTGGCATATTCTTCACCAAAGTTCTTCCACGAAGAAAGGAAGAATTTCCACTTCAAAGACTACGGACTAGGGAGAACATAGCCGGCCGCAACAAAAACATGGGGCAGTACGGCTGGGGAAGCAAAGAACCTCTTGCGGATCCTAAAGTAAGGCTGTAGGTTGCGTAAAAGCTCATGGTGACAATGTTGCTTACCTAAAATCTATATACAAGTTGATGATCAAAAGAACGAAGATGACTCTTGATTGTGTTACACACATTGCTGAAGATGTACCCTCCCATTACCTAACCGATGTCATGAAGTACTTTCGACTTGAATGATGAAGATCATTCAAGATAGAGAAGATCAAGGTGAATAACCTTCGTCTACCCTAATACCAATAAAGGTCGCAAGTTACACAGAAACGTGGAAGGTGTAAAACCAAATGACGTTACCAAATCTGATGCCATAATGAACCCGATGGTTCAATCGTATGGCCTAAATATGGCTACAAGTTTAAGCCTAATGATTCTTACTCCAAAAGGGGGCAGTGCTTCAACACAGCCCGAGATTTCCAACAAGGGGCAATACTTCCGGCTAACGGTGAACGATAAGAATATATTTTTTATTCCTTACTCCTTGCATCACTGATGATGCATCAAAACCAATGCTGCACTATTGAACCGATGGACCGGAACCATGCCGTCGTATTGGAGAAATATGCTAATAGTTGATCATCATACCCTACCTGCGTGCAGAGTCCTCCATCTGTGTTGCCGCCTACCTGCGTGCTCAACCTGCGTGCAGAGTCCTCCATCTGCGTTGCCGCCTATATGCGTGTAAAGTTTTCAACCTTCGTGCTGCCTACCTGCGTGCAGAGTCCCAAATCCGCGTTGCTTCTTATCTGATGATGAAAGAAACGACATTAAAGCATGACCGATTATGGCAAGAGGAATTTTTCTTAAGGATCGCTCATCATCGACCCTCAAGAAAAGGGGCAAATTGTGAGTACCATAATCAGTATGGACACGTGGAGGGCCAGTAGTAGTCGCAACAGGATACAAGTATACATCAGGACATACCAAATCAATTCTAACTCTGCTTTGAAACTAAGCTAAGGGTTATTTAGTAAAAGACTCATAAACATACTCCCTATAAAAAGAAAACATTATTAGGTTAGGGGGGGACCGGACGGAGGGAGGGGGAGGCTTCGTTTTCCTCTTTCTCTTCCTACCTCTCTGAACTTCATCAATGGAGTTCTTGATACCATTGTAACCTATCAAATACTTAATAAACTCACTTCTTACCCTCCCGTGGACGTAGGCATAGCCGAACCACGTTAAATCGATTGTGTGAATGTCTACTTTAATTTCCTGCACCTTACTTGAATATCTTATTTTGATTATTGTTTTATTAATTGATTCAATTGGTTGTGCTACTAGAAAAATGGTAGTTACAATATATAGAGTCCTCCCTCGCTTCGCTCGGTCGGCCTAATCATCAAGTATTACAGCTATGAGATTGAGTCGCAGTCGGAATTTATCCTTAGCCAAGAGATGCTGATAATACCATCTCTATTGTCATGATGCACGATTTTGGTATCATTGCAGGCGCAGATGGCTTAGTGACAAGTGAGAACGCAACTGTGCACCCAGAGCAGCACTACGAGAAAGTGCGAATAATTGGGGGAGACATATTAGCTGTGTTCGCGGGTAAACGCTACATTGCCAAAAAAGTTATGAAACTGGTGAAAAAGAACGGTAAGCTTCTGACTTGGTAAATTTTGTGACTTTCTTGGATAAGTAAATTACTTGTACTGATATATGTGATTTCTATCTATAAGCTCTCTAGAATCAGCAGCCGAAACCTTGCTAGACTCACAGCAGAGCAGTGGGCCGAGAAGATTTATGATTATTATCCAAGTATCGGCTTGCCGAGAAAAATTGATCATGACTGCACCATTATGCTCGCTGGACACGAGGTACCAAATCCAATGGATTTATCATACTATATTGTGTCACCTTAAAAACGTTTTCATCACCGAGTATATTTTATATGTTGTTTTCATTTGCTAATAGAGCACAGTAGCTGGCAAGATGGTACCTAAAGCATGGATAGTGAACAAAGGTGGTGTCACCGGGTCTGGCTATAACTACGGTAATATAGTAATCAATAGCGGCTATGAAGATTGTAAAACTATGGATCAAGGTGTTGCTTTAGTAGAGAAAGCACTAGTCAAATGTGCTCAGTTCAAATCCTCTACGGGCGGGTTCTCTAAAATTTGCTTCATTGAAACTCCTACTGCGGGGAAAGTTGAGATCAAAGGCCTACCTAGAGAACACATGGTGGATTTAGCAATAAAACATGGCATTCTTGATGTTCCAGTTATAGTACCAAAAATTAAGCCAAAGGTAAGCTCATAGTTTTCGATATTTTTTGTTAAATATGTTTTTTTTTTGTTTTTTTTGATTGGTCAGTAGGAAGAAATTCATTGAAAAGAAAAGTTCAATGATTAACATATTCTTGTTAAATATGTTCTTAAAAGAAAGTTCTTTTGGCCGATAATGATTAACATTTTATGGAATGCAGGTGAATAGTTTATACTGAGTGGAGTTGGGAACTGGAGATGAAATTTCAGTGTACAATAGTTTTGTACCAAATATATGCTAGTTGTTGTAATTGAATTTTGTAGAGATTTATTAGCAAAACGCAACTGTAAAGTTCAGGAATCGCCAGTTTGACAAAATTTGTATTTCTTATAAATCACTTGTGTATAAAAGCCATTAATCAAGTGATGCAATGTATCGGGTCAGTTCTCACTTGGTCGCCGAAGATATGGATATCATTATCCAATGGCGAAAAACTCTTCCTTCCCTGCTTTGCATGCGGTCTAATGAGAGTTCCCACTTGGTTGTCAATTACTTGTGGCGCTTCTCCCCTCTTGCCAAGTACTGTAATGGTTGCAATCTTGCATTTACAAGATACACTCTCATCAGAAAAATTAGAAAGATGCACAACTCCCTCTGTCTCTTACTCCTAATAAACAACTAAATGAAGGCATATTTGTTGGTCCTCGTGTAAAATATCTTAGATTGAATTTCTAAGATAAGCTTGCTAAAACTCTCGTTCATTCTAAACAATAGGCTATTATTGGGGCATCACATTCCATTAGAGGGGCGTCACCTAATAGGACAAAAACGGGTTACTCATAAGTAATTTTGAAAACCCCTTATCTCAAATAATTTTATAATGACTAAACAACCCTTATTTAGTTAATTTTAATTTTATTTAATTAGATAATAATTAAATTAATGAATTTTGTTATATACTTGATGAATTCTGGAACAAAGTTTTTGTGGGAAGAAAAACTAGAGAGAAGAAAAAAAAGAAAATTTTTGGAGATTTCTTTCAAACCCTAGATTTTGATTCACTCAACCAAAATGAATGAAACAAGTTATCAATTTGAGGTGGGTGAATCTTTGTATGAGAGAAAACAAGTTTTACATCCCTCATGTTGGAGACCAAGAGGATGAAGAAAAATTATCTAAAGTACGTAAAAAAAATTGGATTTTTCAACTTACTGGTCCTGTTACGGTTGGGTTGAAGCTTCGGTCTCAACCGTAAGCCCTATTTACTGTTAGGTTTGGATGAACTCCAAACCGTAACTGGTTATTAATATGACAAAAGACATATTACGGTTTGGAAAATGTCTAGCCAAACCAACCGTAAATAATTTTTATAGGGGTATTTATTGCTCTTTTACGGTTGGATTTTTTCATAATTCCAAACCGTAACTCAAATTACGGCTGGAGTCGATTTTTTACTTAGACGTAAACCAAAATTTGAAATTCATTAATGGTATAATTATATGGTTGAATTCAACCCAAACTAAACCTAGACGTATAATTATATGGTTGCCCCTTCTTTTCACGAACTAAACCTAGACGTAACAAACCTGGTGTTGATCAAACCTAGACGTAACAAAAACTTTGTTAAAACTAAACCTAGACGTAACTCTACATTTTACGGTTGAATTCAACCCGAACTCAGACGTAACTTCTTCATAATCAAATTTTACCTTTAGAAATTGAACCCGAATCCAGACGTAACACCAACAGAAACGTAACTGAAGTTGATTTGAGTTGAAATTGAAATTACGAGGAGAGGAAGAGAAGAAAGATGAATAAGAGCAATTTTTTTTTTTTTGAATTAGAATAGAAAATATTAGGTTTTTAAATTTTTATTTTAGTTCAAGGGTAATATAAACATTTTTATTTGGTGTTAGGATATTCCATAACCATTTTTTTGGACACTAAGAATCCAAGTGAAGCCCCTCTAATGAAATGTGACACCCCAAGAATAGCCTTCCTAAACAAGGGTCCTGACTTTTACAACCGTGATTATAAAATTCCACCCATTGATTTTATTCTACCATGTTTGATCTGGTCAACAAAGAACAAGTCCATTTTACCAGATTTAGCCCACATCTCCCCATATCCATTTAATTTTATTTCAATGATTGCATTGTTGTCATTTTATATTGAAAGTTAGAATTGATACCTCTTATTTCAAGGCGGAATTTTGGTTTTTACTTGTTCCACTAGATAGGCGGAGTCCGATTTCCAAGGTAAATTTTTCCACACATACCCTTATTTATGGTACATAGGTAATTGTGTTGGGAATAAGACAAAGGGTAAAACAAGAAAAAACATACAAAATTATGAAATCCAAACAATTGTCTCTCTCTACCTATATATATATATATATATATATATATACACAAAATTGGTCAAAAAGACCAAAACAGAAAATTCCTGGGTGAAATAGATTCTTAGATTTAGATACTGTTTATAACTTTATATAGCCAAAAAACAGAAAAATACTGTTCATTTAGCCAAAATGGATATTTGACCCAGAATATTTTTTTAAAATTAATTTGAACAGACCAATATGTCCCTATCTTCTTCAAATGATTACTGGGTTGAAGAAGAACAAAGTAATCTGCAAAAAAAAACATAGTACCATACAACCGAGTACGTGGGGATATTACATACAACAATTGGAAGAAAAAAAATAGAGTGATATGCAATCTCACCCAAATACAGAATAATCTTCAACATGTACGTGAACAAAAACAGCTCAAATCCACCATTTGCAATCTTCTTAGCAACATCAGACCACCACCACCACCACCCCGCAGCTCAAATTGTCTCAACCAAACACCAATTCAAACCAAACCCAATAAATCCATGAACATCTTCTTCTCCAACAACCATCAGTAACCTCAAGCATAGCAAAAAACAGAGTAACCTCAAGCAGAGCAAAAAACAGAGTAACCTCAAACAGAGTAAACTAGTATAGGATGAAACCAGTTACATCCTACTTTAAAATGGGTGAAACCAAATTCAACCCAATTTAGTATAGGATGAAACCCAATTTCATCCTTGTTTAAAAACAGAGCAAAAAACAGAGTAAACTAGTATAGGATGAAACCAGTTACATCCTAGTTTAAAATGGGTGAAACCAAATTCAACCCAATTTAGTATAGGATGAAACCCAGTTTAAAAACAGAGTAAACTAGTATAGGATGAAACCATTTACATCCTAGTTTAAAATGGGTGAAACCAAATTCAACCCAATTTAGTATAGGATGAAACCCAACTTCATCCTTGTTTAAAAATTAGTATAGGATGAAACCCAATTTCATCTTTGTTTAAAAACAGAGTATGCTAGTAGCAACAGATGATGAAACCATGCTCATCCTGTGGAAACACAAGACGAAACCGGTTTCATCTAGTAATAACACAAGATATATGAAACATTCATTCAAATGCATTAAAAAAAATAGGGCTTTTATCAAAATTGGGTTTAGGAAACTTACTCATCTTGTGAAATTGATAGAAAACAAAACCCAATTTCTTCAATTAGCCTTCAATCAATCTAAGAAATTAACTTCAATTTAATTTTGGTATTTTAAAAAAAATTGATATCGGCAGCGTTTTCCGATGATGATGTTGGTGGAGTTTGTAGTGGTAGGGATAATAAAGGAATAGGTGAGGTTGGTGATGGTGGTGGTGGTGTCTTTGATGGTGAGTTTATTGTTTTTGTTGGTGGAGATGATATGTTGTTGGTTTTTTACGATGGTGATGTTGATGAATGTTGTTGTTGGTGTTTGTGATGGTGGGAGATGGAGATGCTGATGGTGGTGGAGATAAATATTGAATCTTGGTGTTGTTGGTTGTCTGCTGATGAAGACGGAGGAGGAAGATATTTCTTTTGAGGTAGAAGAAGAAGAGGAAAGAGATGAGATCTGGGAGATATTTTCCATGTTTAAGAATTAGTAGGGATACGAGTGTCAGAATTGAAACCACGTGGCTACTGTCCATTTCACCCAGACTGAAACCTTACCCATCCATTTGACCCAGAAAACACTCAATTTTGGCTATATAGCCCATTTTCTGTATATATATATGGTACGAAAGGAGTGGAAATAAAGAAAGAAAAATGTGACATTTTCAATGAAGACATAATTTAATATTGTACTATATAATGTTTTCGGTGATAATATGGTCAAAAGAACCGACGTAAGTAGAGCAATATTGCTAATAGGGGGTACCATATAATATGGGATTTGATATACTCTCCTGTGAGATGGTGCCCATATTGGCAGCTATGTACATGGAGTTCTAGAAGTTGAAATAACCTCGTTTGAACTTTTTGTTTGTTCGAAGGTCAAAGATAAATTTCTTAAAAACCTTAATAAAACCGAAAAATGTATGACATGTAGGTTTCCCGTCCAAAATCTCATGAGCTCAAGAAAACGTAAAAACCCAAAGTTCTTGTCAGACCGTAAGGTGTAAACTTACGTGTCGCACCATTTTGTCCAAAATATACACACTTGGGTTATGTACGACATTGAAATTACCATATATTATTGAAATATTCGCTTTTACACATATTTCATGCGAACAATGATATCCCCTTGATTACTAAGCCAAATCATACAAATGATACGATTCTGAAAACTAAAATCGAGATCGACTATTCAGAGTAAAAAAAAAAAGGTTAAGCTTAATGTTCTATGAAGAAAAAAGAGAGGCTATTTTTGGATTTCTGGAGAGAACCTCGTCCTATTCTTTTTTCTTTTTTTTTATCTAGTTGTTCTATGAAGAAAAAAAAGAGGCGATTTTTGGATTTCTAGAGAAAACCTCGTCCTATTCATTTTTTTTTTTAATCTAGTTTTGATTTAAGCAATGACTTTCTTCTTCAATTTTTCTTTGGGATTTCCTTATTCTTGTTATTCCACCAAAAATTATCAATAGAGTTTCATCAACATAAACCATTAAATCACCTATATCTCTTCAAACATTGAACCTGAGTTTAATCCTATAATTCAATACTAATATTTATCTCAGATGAGGGTCAAATTGTGCGATTTAGGTCTTGAGTACTACCAAAATAAAGCCTTATTTAGGATTCCAAGCTTGAGAGTCCAAGCATTTTTGGCAACCCATTAAAGTGGATGACATCATAATGATGAAACAATTTGGTTATCTTTTACGCGTGTTGCTTGGTTGTTTTGGTTGAGGATCTGCACGAGGAAATATTAGTTGACAGAGATGGTTATTCCTATCTTATCCCAATAACATATGAAAGATTACATTCATTTTGCAAGCATTGTCCTGTTCTAGGTCATGCTTTGGATGAATGTAAAAAATGAGTTGAGCTGAATGCCTTCACTAGCACTTTAATTGGAATGGACGCTACCAACACTACTAGAGAAACAACACTGCTAGAGAAACAATTGTAAAAAAACAAAAATATGCTCCCCCAAGTCCGTGGGAGTGAAACCCAATAACGCTTAACCAAGAACTTTCAATAATGAGAATAAAATCCTAGTTGAACCAATGTTGAGTATGAAGACGTGGTAAATAAGGAACCTGACACCAATCCAGAATTGCTAAACAATACTAATAGTCAGTGCCAATAGAGAAGTGTGGTATATGCTAGTTCATTGGTCAACAATGTGTTATCTCCAATGCATCGTGAAATTACTAATATATACGAGAATATTAATGTAATAAAGTAGTGTTGAACGTGAATCTATTGAGAAAATAGTTATTCGAGCTACTAACCAATCTATTATAGAAATTGTAACAAAAGTTGCTAATGAAATCCCAAGTACTGCTAGTAAACCATGGTAGTAATGTTGTTAATGCTGCAAGTCGAGGTTTTTGAAATGAACTCGTTGTTCAGATTTATCTGAGGAGGGCGGTGATATTTGTTCATAATAAGCATGAAACGGACAATGAATATTTTTTAGGAAGTTAGCATGGTTTTTAGTGTTGATACTAATATATAGTAGGCTACCCATGAGTACAGATAATAATAAATATGTCTATCTAGTGTAATCAATATCCCTGTGTGAAAGAATATGATGATAGAAGATACTTCCGGATAAAGTTACATCAAGTTCACTTCCTTCAGATGTTTTCATCTTGTTTTGTGTGGATCTAAGAAGAAAAATTCTAAACAAAAACAAAGAATCTACTTGAAAACACAACATACGAAGTAAAGTTTGTTTATATTGACTTTAGTATTGGTTATTATACTATGATAAAAGTATCATTAAGGAATGATATACTAGTTGTTTTTATAACTTGAGCATATGGAGTCACGAAGTATAATATATATATATGGACTTCGTCTCCATAGAGTTTATATATGAAGTTCATGTTGAACTTTCAGATGAATTCAAACCTTGGAATTATGTTTGAAAGCAACTTCAAAAACATCGCTTAAGGAAGTAGACTTGCGAAATTTGTTTGGTAGTCTAAATTTGAATTCAGGACCGATACCTGGAGAGGACCAATACCTTGTGGCAAGGATTTATCCCAGTACCGATGTCTCGTGGAAAGGAGTGAGCCCAGGACCGATCCTAACAACGTTTAACTTGTTTTTACATTTTTGATATGTTTGCCATCTTCGAGTTTCTGCAAACATCGAGATGCATATGAGAATTCAACTGGGAATGTTCATAGGTTTAATGACTCGTCCCTCCACCTATATTGTCCCCACCTAGCCACTGCAGTAATCCGGCAGTATGGGGTTTTCAACGGGCATCACTGAGGTAATCCAGCAGAAACTTCCCGGATGGTCACCCATCCCTGGACTCCCGGCCGAGCACGCTTACCTACCGAGGGTGGGAAGGTACGCTGGACGGGTCATTACAATAAGTGTCGACATAGTTATTTAAACATGTTATAAACTTTAAATATCTTATGTTTCAAGTATATTCCTCTGATACTCAAGACAAGATCCCAAAACCTATTTTGGCACCAAATTATATGCATACCATATACCATGGGTTTCCATATCTCTAGTAACTATATTAGTAAAACAATACATGGATGTGCGTTAGCTAATATTAGTTGTCATCCATGAGATATAACGGTTTAATAGTTGGAAGACAATTGATATCTCCTAATTTCGAAAATAAATATTCATTGCATATATTAAATTTTTACGAAATTGGTAATATCTTGTTTTCTAAACAAGCCTTAGTCATAAAACTATAAATATGAGATTATTATATTCTTACAAACTCATCTCTTGACACACATGTTGATTGACCGTATGGGAAGCCAACTTTTTAAAATAAATATAGGAGTAATCTAATTAGGTGAAACATCTTGCGTTGTCTTCGGTTAAAGTCTTCTTCGATTGATTATTTATTTAATTAAGAACTAGCAATATGGTTATGTATGATAGATCAAACTTGTTAATTTTATTGTCATTATAATTTGATATATGTATGCTATCTAAAGTTTTTTAAGGATTTGACTATGACTGTTTGTAGATAGACTGTTGATTAATCAACAATAACAGACTCTATGACCAATAGCAGAATCAAGTTGTTTGTAGCAGTTACTTTTGAAGTTTGAAGACTTTTTCTTTTTGGTTTCTGATTTTTGTGTTAGCTTTTGCATACATGATTCTCAGGGATCCAATAACTTGTTTATCTTGATAGACATAAGACTTTGTAAAAATATCGAAAAAATTATCTAGTTTTAAGCATGGATATAGCTTGTCCACTAAGATTGATTATTTTAATAATCATTGTTTTAGTTTGATCTTTGACCAAAGGAATTTGTATTAGTTAAATGGGAGATCCTTTACTCTACCTTTCTTCCGATATAAAGATTAATTTGGGATATCAATAAGTGAGTTGGTTATCGAAACACATTTAGTCCTAGTTACGGGTTACAATCAAAAGAAGTTAAGAGAAAAAGTCTTCACATCGGTGAAGCAACTCAAGATAGTAAACGCTGTCTTAGAGTTCACGTGCGCAGTCTAGATTGGTTTTAGGCGTAGGGATACTAAAACAACTGAGTAACTAAAAAGTATTTACTTGGGCTCGACTATACAAAGTTACATTAGTCAATTCGTATATTGAATTAATTTTGATAGTATTCAAAATTGGACTAGGTCCCAGGATTTTTCTACTATGCAGTATTCCTCGTTAACAAAATCTTATGTGTCATGAAATTACTTTACCTTTCGCATTATAATAATTATTATATTTATAGTCGAGTAATTGCATCTGTACGTTAATAAACTAGGTAGAAATCCTATAGCTAGTTCAGGTTCGAACTCTGACTATTTACCAATTACACCTTATTAAAATAATCTTTTGGCTGTTATTGTTTCTGTAAGGTTATAAAATGTGTGTTGGCATTTTTGATATCAAAATTATTATGGTGTATTCTTGTCATTTCAGATCGATAAGTTGTTTGTTTTACAAACTTAAATTATGGAATCAAGATTGGTTATTTCGGTAATCGTAATCTTGGTTGATTTTGGTCAAGGTGTTTCAGATCTGATTATATCTTTTATATCTTGGTATTTTAGATCTGAATTATATTTTTGATATTGTGATTGGATTTGAGTGATTACCAAACAGTTAGATTCCTTGTTGTTGCAGAAGTCCTTACAGAAGTAAAATAACACTTGAATATGGATTGTTTTAGGTGATTCAAGTGTTTTATCCAGATTGGTTGTAGGCACAAGGATACTTAGGAAACTGATTAACATGGATTTTTCATTGGGGCTCAACTACAAGAGGTTTCCAGTAGGCTGGTAGGCTTGTAAAGATACCTACAATTATACTGCAAGTGCACAGTGTCTATAGTAGACAGGGAAAATACAGGTCGAACCCACAGAGACTAGGGCAGTGAGAAATTGAATTCAAAACCTTACTTTACTAATTCAAATCAAAGAGTTTTTCGAAACGACTAGATGTTGGCAAAGAGAATTGACTGAAGAACAAAATGTAATTTAAATGAAAGTTTAAACACTTGATAAGAGGTCACTATAGATATCAATTCCACCACTTAACCTATACTAGATTATTAATCTAATGAAATGTTCTTATTCCTTATAATGGACGGCAGTTAAGATTCAAGTCTGTTGCTAGCCTAAGGTGATCTCAAATGGATAGTTTAGTCACAACTAAGATATCAATTCCTAGCATCAGTTGTCTTATTACAGCACAACTAATCACAAATTGAAAACAGTCAATGAAGCATGAGTTGATGCAACAACAGATAATTGTTCTAACAACCTAAGATGCAAGACATACTAGATGAAAGTTATAAGTTGCAACATTAAGATTAAAAAGATCCCTATTCAACTAAGCTCTTACAAGAACATTTTTCATTATCATAAACAACTAGAAGTAAGCTAAGGGCTTCATCTAAGCCCTAGATAAGCAAGTTAGAACATGGCTTTGATAGAAACAGATGAAGTTTTGATATTCATAAAATACAGGGTCTTCTCTTTTCAACTGAGTTCTACTAAGTCACTCAATAATAAAATCAAGAGATGGGAAATAAGTTTTGTTCTCCTCACTCCATGGTTCCCCCAATTACAACATAACAGCCCCTATTTATACATGAATTCTTCCCCAAAATCCCTTCCACACAACCAACAAATACATAATATAAAATTCAGGGGTTTTGTTCTCGAAACTCACCACTATGTAATACTCTTCATTCATGTATAGCCACAGCACTTATCTTTACCAATCTGACTGATGTTGTAGGTGTTGCAGAGAAGTCAAATTCAGCCCTAATTTTTGACCATGCCATTAGCTTGTTTCCACCACACCCTCCTTATTGCTGTCACTTTCTGTTGAAGTTGTTGGAGTTCGCATAGAGCAACAAATTCAAACCAATTGCTTGTTTATCTTGTCACTTTCGAAAAGAAAATAGCAGACCTAATCTCACACTCCATAACCTAGGGCTAGGTTGAATCGAGTATAAAAATAAGCATAGAAAATAAGCAAGTGGTCTGATGGTGGAAAGATGGTGATGGAGGTATGGGTTTGATGGATTTGATATTCTAAGGAAATTGGGGAGATACAAAAGATGGTCTACTGAGTTTTGGGGAAAGAAGAAAAAAGAGAATTATTTCCCGTGAATCAGGGGGATGAGAAAGGTTGTGATGTGCTATGGTGTAAAGCATGCATTCCTCCTTTTGGTATGCAATAAAATACCTTGGGATTGAGTTCATTTCCATGTATTTGAGTTTTGTATTTTGGCTCATAAAATTCTTTCACAATCAAAAATTATTCACTACCAGCTCCCATTCACTTCATGAATCTGATCACACCTTAACTGCCTTCTCTATTGCATGCATCTCCTTAAAGCCGACTTGACATAACAGCTCCACTTTGCACATATCCCATGTTCATGCCTTATTTTCATTCCCCTAGCATTACAAAACAAGAATCAGGACAACTACCACACATTTTACTCCCAAAGAACGAGAAAAACAAAATACATAATTTGGCATAAATGCAAGCAATAAGTGCAACAAAATGGCATAAACATCTACAACATGATAAGAATGTATGCAATATTAGGTGCCCATCATAGGCATCTGTGGCGCTCAATTCTTAGAGTATTCAAAACTGGACTAGGTCCTGGAGGTTTTCCAACCTAGAAAATTTTCTCGTTAACAAAATCTTGTATCCCGTGACATTACTTTACTTTCCGCATTATAATTGTTATATTATAATTAAAGTAATTGCACTATTGGGTTAATACCATCTCGTATTAATCCCTTTATATCATGTGTTCGAAATCTAGATTATATCCAAGATTACCTTGTGAATTAGTCCTAGTCGTTGATATCAATAAGATTATATAAGTTATGTCTGATACTGGTTATTGCGAAAGAATTTGTGATGTACTCGGTACCCTCGTATTTTCAGGTAGAATCTGGGTTAAAAAAAAGTATGGGAGTTGAACTTGATAATATGTGACATGAAAGATAAGGACCTCTTAACAATACCCAAATAAGAATAAGAAAGCAATTAAACTTAATAATCAAATATTAATAAAATAAAATTAATGGAAATGTATAAAACAGTCTCACTATTAAGACCCGGTTTTCAAATGATCCATACCGCTACAATCAATTAACAAAAGAGTCCTACTTCCATTGAAATGGACGTTAAGTCTCCGGGTCCCACCAATCCAGTGTTAAAGGCACTCGTAAATTTACGAGTCTGTCCTTAACTTAACCACAGTAGATCAGAGACCATACATCTTACAATTGACACATCTCGAGATGATACGGACGGACATGATCGGTCATAAAAAAACTCGAATCTATCACAGTTTAGGGTTAAGGCAGAAACGATTATTCTCTCATTTGAATTTTGAATTTTAGTAAGTTCAATTTGATGCTGGAAAATGGACTTTTCATTTGAATTCATGTTTACAGTTCTTGTTATTTTATCAAGTTTTGACAGGAAATTTTATTTGAAATTGATTATAGCCTTCATTTTGATTATATGAGAATACAAACATTTTTATTGGTTTCGATTTGTAAGGTGTTCAATTTTGATAGTGAGGGTGCAACATTGAGGTTACTGAGTAGTTTTTTGTGCAAATAGTTGTTGAAATGACAAAATTGGAAGATAATGGTAACTTTGTTACATGATTTCTTGCTGATGGCTGAGGCTTGTTCAGAGCCTTGGTACATGGGCCGGGCATGCTTGAGAAGTGGCCAAGAAGCTCCATATATGAATCATGAGGGAGAACTCGTTGATGACTTAAGAGCTTAAGTGACTTCTTTTTTTCTTTTTTTCTTGTTAATTGCCCATTTAACAATGTGTAGAGAAGTTGTAATTGATCTAATAACTGCCTATGTAGGTGATGGATGAGATGTTAAGGGGGCGGAATGAGTTTGATCAATGGTGAGATTTTTGGTTTAAGTGACTAAAAAATTCTCCCACATCTGTTTAGAGTAAGGAACTCACATAATTCTTCTTGGTTTGTTCATCATAAATAGTTATGGTCTGTTCACACCAGATTTTATTCCCACTATTGTTGCATTATACAATGTCACCCACTGCTATTTCACGACAATGGTCTTTCCCTATCATGTTGGTTACTTCATTATATAGCTAAGCTTACAATAAGAATAACCTTGATAAATTGTAGTCTTTTACTCGTTAGTAATTAAGCTCCTCATGTTTTTGATATGGCCATTTTTAGAGAATTTTGTTGCTTAATGTTCATGACCATGTAGATCGTCATGCACAAACTTCATGCTAATAATATTTTAGGACTTCTTATATTAGATACTACGGAAAAAACATACTTTGACAACCCCCAACAAGTGTTGTAGTATACCTATGATGACTCTTTTCTATGAATTATGGGGGGGAGGGGTGTGTTATAGAAGGTCCCCAATTTACTACAACTTCGAGCTGAGATTCGTAAAGGTAGTTATGGTTCAAGTTTGGACTACTTGTGGTTCAGTTGTGATTCTCTCTCGATTTTACTTTGGAAGCCTAACACATCCTCTTATAAGAGTTCTGAATCCTTCTTTCACAATACCTATTGGAGTTGTATGACACCCTTCCACAACAACCTCTATGTATAGTATAATACCTTATCACAACCCCCCAGTTAGGTTGTTAAACTCTATCATAATTTTCTAGAGTTTCTTTGACAACTCCTACTTATATTATTATACATTCTTTCACAATCTTTGATAAGTGTAGTAAAATCCTGTCACACAACTTCTATTCATGTTGTGAATAGTACTATTACTACTCTTATTAAAATGGTTGAAATTTTTTGCACAACTTATAATATGTATAGTACAAGTCCATAACACAACTTCTATGAATGATGTGAATAGTACTATTACTACTCTTGTTAAAATGGTTGAACAATATTGCACAACCTTTGATATGTATAGTACAAGTCCATAATGCAACTTCTATGAATGGTATGAATATTACTATTACTACCCTTGTTAGACTAGTTGAAACAATTTACACAACCCTTACTTATATTGGTATACTTTGTTTCACAACATGTGCCTAGTGTAGTCATAATCTCTAATACAACAAAAGTTTTTAGTAGATGAATGTTGACTTACAACCTTATTAAACCTGACAGTGTAACAAATTTGCATTCATTCAAGTTCACCCGCTACTGTTAAACACACATATTCAAAAAGTAGCAGAGATATAGATGTTTGTTACCAAAAGTTAAGAGTTTTCTGAACACACACCAAAAAGTTAAAGTTGAGATAACATGTCTATAAGAACACTATTTGATCCTTAGGCCATGAGATAATACTTTCGACAGCATCAACAACATACTTGAACTCTAAAGTTGGCTTTTTGACATGAGCACCTTCCACATGAAAAATCATCACACATAGTGTAGGCTCCAAAACCTATTGGCCTCCTTTGTATCTCCAGCGTCGGATCTGTTTCACTAATTTCTGCATCAGCCACCACCTCTCCCTCCTTATATCAACTTAGTAACCGGAAAGGTGTAAATCATTCTGGCACTTGCACCTCATTTGATCTGCTGATAGGACTAGTAGTGGGAGTTGAGGCTTTTCCATTGCAAGGAACAACTCTGCTAGTACTATCCAGGTTGTTGCTTGCAACTGGACTATCCCTGTGAGAGTGGACTTCAGCGCAGACACATTTTGAGCTATTTTCTTGTAGAAAAACAAATAGACGGTATGAGTGGCACAATCATGTTTGAATTCATTAACTATAAAAAAGAAAACCAAAAACCAAACCATGAATAAAATAAATTCTCACCTCTAACATCACAAGACGTATTCATTGCTCTACAGTTTTTCTGACATTCTTTAATGATCAACTTATAGTGGCTATTGGCTGCAATTGATTTACGTGTCACTCTAAACCCCATGCATTTAAGTCTTACCCCTCCAAGAGCCTTTGTAAGAACATCGTCTGTCAAGGAAGATCCACAATCAGAACCATGTTATGCTTGAGCTTCTTCAAAAAAAAATTATACAAGTGTGAAACATATAAGATATTGTTGCATTATTGAAGCACACATAAATTCAAAGAAGGGAGAACAGAAGATTTCTTACAAAAGTTGTTAGAACATCATGATTTGTCCCTTCCTTCACGTTGTTTGTGAATAGCTTTCCATAAATCAGCTCTATCAATCTGTTCAGTTGTGTTCAGATCTTTTTGCTACAAAGAAAATGTGAATCCCATTTAGTTAACAGCTACTACAAATAAAGTCAAGTAAACTGTTGTCTTAACTATTGTTTGGACATGCATCAGTATAATCAAGGTTTAGCGTGAGAGTAATTTCATACAGAGTAAATAAAGGATACACATATAGGTTGCAAAGGGAAGGATACTGGTAGGATCGGAAAGATACCTACTATTGTGTATACTGCAAGTGCACAGTGTCGACAAGCAACACAAGGCAAGCACAGGTCGAACCACAGAGACTTGGAAAGTGTAGAAGTTGATTATAAATCCTTACTTAGAACTGATTCAGAGAGTAACCAAAAGGGGTTTGTTTTTGTCGATACGACGAGATATTGGCAAAGACTTAAACAGAAAGTAATTTGAATTAAAATATGAAATTAAATCAAGGTGTAAATATTGAGAATATGGATACTAGGGTATTCAAATCCACCACTAACCTATGATATGCATTCAACTTGTAATATTATTCTTGTCCTTACAGCAGATTCAAGTCTACCGTATATCTAAGGTGTTTCTCCAATGGATAATTTAATCACAACTAAAGTATTTCTCCAAAGCATTAACTGTCTAATTAAAGCATAACTAATCTGAGGATCAATATTTGGTTAAGCATGAGTTGTAGCATAATCAACATAGAGATATTCTAACTACAATGGATACATGGCATACATTGTGAGAGCAAGATGTTGACAAACTTGGATTAAATTATATCTTTAAACAATTCTAAACTTTCAAGAACAAGATACAAGATATGAATACATACCAATGAGTTACGGCTTCATTTAAACCCTATCAAATGAAACTAGAACATGAAGAACATTACAACAAAACTGAAATTTGATAAACTAACATGAACAAGCTATTCTTGGATGAGTTTTAAACACAACAACCCTCTCTATTTATACACAAAAATTCTCTCACACTTGGGATTCGAAATTTACTGTAGCAACCACTCAACAATTAAACAAAACATGTTTTCTTAATTGATGGATAGAATGGAATACAATGGGGGTGAGGTGGATGTTTTGGAAAGAATCCAATGGGGATGAGGTGGAAATGGATTTGGGTCTTGGGTTTTGGATCATGGGTTTTGGATCATGGGTTGTTTAATCCCATGAATTTGTAAACAGGTTGCCACTGATGCACGAGCGGGTTGCAACGCTTCCAACTTTCTTCTCTTTTGTCTTCTCAATTCTTCCAAGCTTTATTTAGTACTTAAAAACACAAAATTAATTAATACAAATATTTATTCTTGAAGATGGTAAGAATGCAGAATTTGGGATAATATATGACTTTGAAGCGCGAAAGATGAGTTAAGTGCCAATGAAAAGGTGTATGAATATGCAATATTTGGCACTCATCAAATACCCCCAAACCTGAATTTTACTTGTCCTCAAGTGAAACATAACTTAAGAAATCCTAACTATACCACTGTCGCTGGTCTCTCGAATGCATTTAGCGTATGCATTAAGCCTTTAAACCCCTAGGTGTCCCTAGTGGACGAGTTGTAGTCTCGTGAGGGCCTACCAAAGATGTACCCACAAAACCTTCTCCAATTTCAGAGCATCCATAGAAATGTCTTCGTCTTCGGTCTTCAACTGTAGATGATGAACTTCGGAATTTCGTAGAACCATGAAAATTTGTAACCAATATTATTTTATTTTTTTTAAGACCCGCTACACAGCTGATCATCATTTTTTTTAATTTTTTTTTTGTTAATGACCCGCTACACAGCTGGTCATCAGATAACACACTACAAAATACCCGCTCCACAGCTGGTCATCAGATAACAAAAAAAATGCAAAAGACTACAAAAGATCCTACAAAAGACCCGCTACACAGCTGGTCATAAAAAATGCAAAAGACTACAAAGGATCCTACAAAAGACCCGCTCCACAGCTGGTCATAAAAAGATGCAAAAGACTACAAAAGAAAACCTACAAAAGACCCGCTACACAGCTGGTCATAAAAAATGCAAAAGACTACAAAGGATCCTAAAAAAGACCCGCTCCACAGCTGGTCATAAAAAGATGCAAAAGACTAAAAAATAAAACCTACAAAAGACCCGCTCCACAGCTGGTCATAAAAAGACTCACAACGCTAAATGCAAATACTCCCCCAAACCTAAATCTAACATTGTCCTCAATGTTTCAAAAGATAACAGAAACAACAACAAAACGTGAGAACAAAACAGATTCAAATGAAAGAGAATACCAGATGCAAAAAGGTTGGTGCTAACCATAATTGAATGAATGCTATGAAAGCAAACAATAAGAGTGATAAGACAAAAATTAGGTTAGCACAATATATATACAAAATACAACTCAACCGGTTCATGAAACAATATCTACTGGATTATATACAAAGATTCACCATACAATAGCAATCTAAAGAGTTGAGGATCAACCCAAAAGATGAAGTGCATAAATTTTAACAATCTCACATAATTATGATATGATAGAAATGCAAGTGAGATATTAAAACAAAATGAGATACCCCCAAACCTAGATTTTTCAATAGTAATACTTTTGGGCACGAAATCTAACAATTTTAGGGGTTCATCACGCAGAAGTTCTAGCTCAAAATGGGATTTGTTCGGGATGGGAAGAGAAACATCAATGCATTCCAGATATGACTTCTCAATAACAGGATATTTAGTGGACAAAAAGTCCAAAAAAATTTGAGATGCACATAACTTTAACCCTAGGTTTGAAACTGTCAACCACATCGATTCAGCACACTTCAAAGGAACAATTCTTAGGTCCAGTGCAAGACCATCAGTTGGTGTCTTAATCAGGAGAGTAGGTACGTCTAAGTTGCTCATATGGATGAGATCAAGAGTACCATTATCATTAGTTACATTTACATCTCCTAAGTCATCTACAAGTGCGACAGTATGCTCACATTCATAGAACAAATCAACAAGGCCCAAATAAGTATCATGATCATCCAAAGTATTATTCTCATGTACAGACAAATCGAAAGAGACATCATGTTGTGACCTAGGTATAGAATCAGACACGTCAATTATATTTTCATGCATAAGATCATTAGTGTCGCAGGAGATTCAACATTTTCTAAGTCAGACACATTTCTTGTGTCATGCTCTTGTTTACAGGATAATTGCACAGGCTCAAGATCAGTATCAACAACACATGTATATGTAACACTAGAAGAAACATCATTCATTAAGGTCGAGGCAGAGAAGCCTAATGTCTCTGAACTCAAAGGTTTGACAATATTTTCAGTAAAAACATATTTTTCTAACATAACATCATCATCATCATCATCACAGAAATGCATTTCCTTATTCAAAATCGTAGTATTTCTAGTCCCTTCATTTAAAACAGGTTCATATGCAATATCAGTTGCACGAGTAAGACTAGGCATACTATTTTCACATTTTATTTCATTAGGACAAATAAACATTTCATCCTGAAATTCCTCCCTTCCTACATTTTGTAAACGAATCAAATTTATTTTTAATAATGCATTAAGTTGTTCAATGGAAGGAGAGTCTCCAACAGTAGGAAATTCATAATCATTGCTATATGGTTTATCATGCAATACACTCCTAGCATTATTTTGTTCGATGAGTCTGAGATTTTCCTCCACAGATTGAGAAGTACAAAATTGTTCAACTTCCCACTGTGGTGGATGATACATGTGTGCATGGTCATTAGGGTCTATAAAATACTGATCGCAACCTTCGAAAGGTTGATTATGGTCCCAATGACTATCAGCTTTGTAATCTGTTGGCATTTCATATTTTGGATTTTCATGATATTCTATAGATTGCCTAAAATCATGCAAAATATAACAATTCTCAGCAGGATGGCCTAAGCCTCCATATAAGGTACAAGCATAGATTTCAGATTTCCTAGAAGAATTATATGCGACAGATTCATGCATTTGCATTTCTAAAGCTACAGTTCCAGCTTCTAACTGGTCCAAAAGTGATGATTGTGAGAGTTTGGCACTGTAAAGATGTTCATTTTCACCCTGTGGTGGATGATACATGTGTGAGTAGTTACTAGGGTTCATGTATTGATGCTCAGGACTGTGAAAATGTCCATAATAATCCCTATAACTAGTGACATCATGGTCTGTTGGAGTTTCATAATGTGAAGCATGCCCGTAAGCAAGCTCTCTGATGGATTTGTTTCCATCCCCACCTGCAGACCAGAATTCTGACATGATCTCTAACTATCACTAGGCTTGTTGCAGAGATTGGGATGTACACACTGAAAACAAACCAATTTTTTTTTTTCGAGCCCGTTTTCTAATTACCTCGGGCATACATTAGAAAAACAAAATAAAATAAGAAAAATCATAAACGGATGGGAAGTTCTATGCAATCGCAAACAAGGCTGACTCTACCACAGAAAGCCTATTGATTTCTAGCAAACAAAAAGCATGATGGTTCCACTTAGATTGTTTTCTAGACCATCTTCTAATCCTTCGAAATAGAATTCGTTACAATCTGAGAAAACTCCTATCGAATCAATCCGAGTTTAAGTAAATTGAATAGAGGCGAGGGAAGCTACTAGAGCTTTGATACCCAAGGCCTCACCGTATTACAAGGCGGCGCAGTCACGCATTCAATTTACAGAAACCGTCATGAACTTCGAAGTATGCTCAAAGAGTAACCAATATTTTTCCAACGAATTTCCTACTAAGCTTGTTACCTTATAGGTCTCGTTCTATTTCAAATTTTAAAGCTTAGGTTCGTGTATGTATCGTTTTCCTAAGGCGGGCAAGAAGAGAACGGTGATGAAATCCGAACCCTTATCTTGTATGGCCAGTCCTTGCCCTTTACTAGGAAAATAAAACAGCCGTATTCAAATCCTCAACATATATGCAACCGAAGGAATACGGTAACTCGCTAACGGGGATTCGCGAGTGTTTCGACAAACTTACCTCCCGTACCAGACGGGGGATGAACCGTTGTTGTCGACTCGGGCCACGACTCATATGTCATGAACGAACCCGAGGGGCCGAGGTGATATTGTAATCACCGTCCTTCTCTACAAACAGTTTGATATTTAATACTACCCTTCCGTAGGGTTTAAAAATAAAAATAAAAATAGAATGTCCAAGTCCAAAGTCCAAAATAAAGTGAAAAAGAAAAAGAAAATTACAAGAGTAAAGTAATCCTAATACAAACTAAAAATAGATAAATAAAATAAACTCTTTTTTTTTTTATTAAAATAAAAACTTCTTCCGCTTTCTTTCGCTTCCTTTCCTTCACCTTTACAATAGCTACTCAGGCACTTGTTGAGCTCAAAATAGGTAGTTAGGGTTTCGAAGTTTTAAAGCAAAAGCAAAATAAAGAAAATATCAAAAATAAGTGTAAAATTGACTGTGAATAGTTACGCTGCTACAGTACTTGAACATGTACAGTGAAATACATGTTGAACAATGATTATGAACAGTGAAATACGTACAATGACTATGTACAATGAAATATGAATAGTTCCATGAGATGAAATATGAACAGTAACAGGAGATAGAAACTTCAACTACACCGCTACCGAGTCCCAGGCAACGGCGCCAAAAACTTGGTAGGATCGGAAAGATACCTACTATTGTGTATACTGCAAGTGCACAGTGTCGACAAGCAACACAGGGCATGCACAGGTCGAACCACAAAGACTTGGAGAGTGTAGAAGTTGATTATAAATCCTTACTTAGAACTGATTCAGAGAGTAACCAAAAGGGGTTTGTTTTTGTCGATACGACGAGATATTGGCAAAGACTTAAACAGAAAGTAATTTGAATTAAAATATGCAATTAAATCAAGGTGTAAATATTGAGAATATGGATACTAGGGTATTCAAATCCACCACTAACCTATGATATGCATTCAACTTGTAATATTATTCTTGTCCTTACAGCAGATTCAAGTCTACCGTATATCTAAGGTGTTTCTCCAATGGATAATTTAATCACAACTAAAGTATTTCTCTAAAGCATTAACTGTCTAATTAAAGAACAACTAATCTGAGGATCAATATTTGGTTAAGCATGAGTTGTAGCATAATCAACATAGAGATATTCTAACTACAATGGATACATGGCATACATTGTGAGAGCAAGATGTTGACAAACTTGGATTAAATTATATCTTTAAACAATTCTAAACTTTCAAGAACAAGATACAAGATATGAATACATATCAATGAGTTACGGCTTCATTTAAACCCTAGCAAATGAAACTAGAACATGAAGAACATTACAACAAAACTGAAATTTGATAAACTAACATGAACAAGCTATTCTTGGATGAGTTTTAAACACAACAACCCTCTCTATTTATACACAAAAATTCTCTCACACTTGGGATTCGAAATTTACTGTAGCAACCACTCAACAATTAAACAAAACATGTTTTCTTAATTGATGGATATAATGGAATACAATGGGGGTGAGGTGGATGTTTTGGAAAGAATCCAATGGGGGTGAGGTGGATTTTTTGGAAAGAATCCAATGGGGGTGAGGTGGAAATGGATTTGGGTCTTGGGTTTTGGATCATGGGTTGTTTAATCCCATGAATTTGTAAAAGGTTTCCACTGATGCGCGAGCGGGTTATAACGCTTCCAACTTTCTTCTCTTTTGTCTTCTCAATTCTTCCAAGCTTTATTTAGTACTTAAAAACACAAAATTAATTAATACAAATATTTATTCTTGAAGATGGTAAGAATGCAGAATTTGGGATAATATATGACTTTGAAGCGCGAAAGATGAGTTAAGTGCCAATGAAAAGGTGTATGAATATGCAATATTTGGCACTCATCAGATACACATACGGGAAAACATTACATAACTAAGATATGATTTCATTATTACATACATAAGTATGATCAGGGTAAGGTAATTGAGATATGATGACTAAACATATCAATTTCTACTTCCAGACTCCATTATATTTTTATCAATCAACAGTTACAGCATAAACAGTACATATGCAACACTAATAAGTCAAAATTAGAGTACAAAAGAGCAGGCCATGGAACACACAAAATACCCAATCCAGGGTAGAACATACCATCTAAACCTCCAGTCGGGCGTAACCTTTTCGGATAATCGTGTGAGGGGTGTTATGCTTTGAACGTATTTCTTGTATTTTGAGCCTTTTGACCTGCATAGGGAAATAGAGCAGTCAATAGACACATTTCAAATTCTCAAGCTTCAAATATAGTCATTCATTATATTAGAAACACTTACTCTAAATTCAGCCGCGCCTACACGTTTCACAAACGTTTCCCACTCAGTGATAGACATACTCGCGGGCATTAGCTTTGCAAGCCTTTTATATCTTTCTTCCTCTTGTAGCTGATCCAAAGCCTCGAGTACGAAACCGGCTTTCCTAGATCGAGATTCTTTGAGATATGCTCCCATTTTGGAAAAAATAGTAGTCTTGGTAATGTTCAGGCACAACGAACCGTTGCTGCAAATAAATGTAGATCATTTTAGTTATAATCTTCTATGAGTTAAATAGTTGTCGACTAATGAAAAGAGTTGAAGATTTAACAATTAATCATTTTAATTACTGTTAGAGCACTACTCGGTCGAACTCGCATGCATTGCTATCTCAAGTATGTTTGTCAATGTTAGTGATCAAAACTATAAAGTCTTGATTTCTAGTCTACTATAGCTAAGGTCTCGGACTAGGAAATAAAGAGTAATTGAGCTCAAGAACTCCATGGCAATCATCATACAAGATGAAGGACTACTCAAGGAACCAGTGGATCTTCATCGACTAAAAGGTATGTGGAGACTTGAACTTATCTATCACTCAAAAGTCTATCTACACTATCTCTTATCTTGAGACAAAAGGCGTATTACTATATAGACTAATATTATACACATGTGATATTTTGAGCTGAGTATATCTTTCTTATCTATTTCTCGAAATGTGTGTTGGTATAGCTTTCGCTTTAGCCAAGTTAATCTTTACCTAGTGACGAAAGTCATGTTATGTTTCAATCATTTTAAAAATCGCTCTAACGAAAAATAGTTTGTGAATAACAACTATATAACGCCCTCTGAGAATGTTACAATTATTGAAATGAGAGTTTAGACAATATAACCATTGGAGGATATTAATAGACACATTTTTGTGTCTGATTTGTTCTCAGTGTCTCTATTGTTAGTCTCTATTTTTGTACATATTTTGGTGTTTTTATGTTTGTGTAGGTGTTTTTGGAGAAATACATTTGTGTGGAAAAAGTTGCTCAAAAAGTGCTATTTGGACCCCAGGAGAAAAGTACTAAAGACACCCACGTTTTGGATAAGGGCACCCCAATTACTAAGGGGCACGCTAGCTGCTATATACACCCCCGCTATGGGAACCCTTCAAATTGTTATGGACCACCCTTCTTCTTCACGAGAAGCAGAAAAGTGGCGGGAATTTATCCGCTCAAATATCTATTGCAGAATAACTTCTGGCAGAGAATTTGGAGGGGATTTATGGAGATTCAATGACCGGATTTGATTAATATCACCCTGTTTCGATTAAATAGGGTTGGCAATGTGTTTTGTTTCGTCAAATAAGGGCTAGATCATCGGCTTGAGGTAAAACAGGGCAAGACGTGTGTTGGAGTGATTCTCGAGATTCTGTTGAACGAGTTTGTGAAGATTACGTGTGTAGATATTCCCCTTTCACGAGTTTATCTCAATTAGAGGCAAGTTTTCAGTGTGTTTGGAGTGGGGAGAGATAACAGAGCATCACAGAGTCGAGAAATCGAGTTGCAGGAAAACTCTTTTCTGCTGCTGCTTACCTGAATAACACCAAGAATATACCGTCCAATACAGTCGTTGTCAAACACTCATAACGACACTTCTGTGTGGGTCGCAGAGACAATAACAACGGCAGTTCGTTTTTATCGTTTACTGTAACAGTGTTTGCAACAATTATAAACATTACAAACACCCGATTTTCTCCATTTTTCCATTTTCATCTTTGTAAACACCCTTTGAGCAATAATAATGATTTTTGAGCGTGTTTCCAACATGATGTGCTAAACCCATCCTTTGGGGCGACAGAGGAAGCTATCTTGCCAATGACAAATTGGTAATTCTTAATTATTTAATTTGTGCAATTTTTAATTATGATTATTTGCCTAGATTGAAAATAGATTTTATGATTTTTGTTAAACAATTGTATTTTCTATTGATGGAATATGCTTGGCCAATGGTTTTTGATATCCCATGCTTTGGATTAACATTTGTTGTTTCTAAAAAAATCTACTTTTGCAATATTTGAGAATCAAATTGAACGTGTGAAATTGCATGATTGTAATTGGTATCACTTTGGAATTGGTAAATAGTGGAATCCTATCCCCAGTCTCTCCATAATTCTCACGACACTTTTAATTTTGAGTTTGTTATATATTTGCTTTAAAATTAAGTCTAAAAATCTGCTTTCACAAGTCTTGAACGAATCATATTACTACAACATCATTGAAAATAACCATCAATTTTTGGCGCCGTCGACACAGACTTGTATTTAGGCTAGAGTTTTTATATTTTTATTTGTTTTTATTTTATTTTTTCTTCTTTACGTTTTTGGGTTTTTGTATTTTCCTTACAGAATTAGGAATTTGGAGCGAAAGAAAATTGTGCCAAAGCTTTTGGTGAATACTTAAAGACTTGGAGTAAAAGGCAAAGCGAAAGAAGAAGATTTTTTTTTATTATAAATGATACTTAGAAAAATGATACTTAACGCGAACCTAATCCTTAAAATTTGGAATAGAATGAGACCAATAGGGTAACGAGCTTAATAGAAAGTCGTTTGAAAAATATTGGTTACTCTTTTGAGCATGCTTTTAAGTTCATGATGGTTTCTGAAAGTTGAATGCGTGACTGTGCCGCCTTGTAACGCGATGAGGCCTTGGGTATCAAAATCCACGTAGCTTCCCTCGCCTCTATTCAACATACTTAAACTCGGATTGATTCCAGAGGGCTTTGCTCAGATTGTAATGAATTACCTTTCGAAGGATTAGAAGCTGGTCTAGAAAACAATATAAGTGGAGCCATCATGCTTTTTGTTTGCTAGAAATCAGTAGGTTTGTTGTGGTTGAGTCAGCCTTGTTTGTGTTTGCATAGAACTTCCCTTCCTTTTAGGATTTTTATTTTTAATTTTCTTTTTCTAGTGTATGCCCGAGGTAATTAGAGAACGGGCTTGGAAAAGAAACACTCTAGGTCATTTGATTAGTGACAAACCTAGTAGTTCTTCTTGTGAAGGCGGGGAGCTCGAAGACTCTTCTTTTGAGAGCCCTGTTTTTGGAAACTTCGGCTTTGAAAACTTGACAGTTAGTGAAGAAAGCACTCCTAGTCTTTTGGTAGTGCCAGAAATGGCTACTTTGAAAGCTTTGTTAAACCCAACTAGGACCTCTCGTCCGTCATGTATCAAGTTAGCTGAAACTGAGGCAAATTATGAACTGAAACCTGGGAATCTACAGATGCTCCCAATCTTTTTAGGGAAAGAAAGTGAAAACCCCTATTTTCATATTAGGGAATTCGAGGAAGTTTGTAGTACTCTGAAATTTAAAAACCTAGATGATGCTGCATTGAAACTTAGGTTATTCCCATTTTCTCTAAGAGATAAAGCCAAATCGTGGCTATATAGTTTGGCTTTTGAGTCAATTGAAAACTATCACCAACTTACAACTGCCTTTTTATAGAAGTTTTTCCCTAGGCATAAAACATCGTCTATTAGGACGCAGATCTGTACTTTTTCTCAACAAGAGGGAGAATCTCTATATAGGTATTTGGAAAGGTTCAATGACTTAATATCACAATGTCCTCACCATGGTTTAGAGAAGGTTAGGCTAGTTCAAATCCTTTATGAGGGTTTAGATTATTCGACAACAACCATGGTTGAGTCTTTATGCACAGGTGGGTTTGAAAATAAAACTGCTGATGAAGCGATGACATTTTTGAATGAAATCGCCGAAAAGACCTACCAATGGGAAAATAGTAGGGATCCCAATAAAACCATCCTTCTAGGTAGAGGAGCTGTTAATAGGGTGGAAGGATCATATGAGTCAGATATCAAAATAGCAGCTATAGCAAAAAGGTTAGAAGTTTAAGAATTGAGTCGAACTAGTGGTAGAGCAGAGCCTTTTTGGGAAGGACGGACTACTGAAGAACAAGCCCATGCTCTTTATAATAACTCCAGATTTGAGAACCATCAGAAGTTTGACCCATATTCAGAAACCTATAACCCTGGTTGGACAAGCCATCCAAACCTTTCTTGGTCCAAGGGCCAGAGTCAAGGTCAGCCTAGTAACTCTCAGGTTATTCCCCCAGGTTTTGGCTATGCTAAGAATCCTTCAGGACCAACACAGTTTCAAACCCCTTCAGATAAGAAAATCATGAGTTTAGAAGAGTCTCTCACCTTGTTAACTCGGAACACTATAGAACTTCAGCAGACGGTTACATAAGGTCTAGATGAAAACAAAAATATGGTCCAGGCTAACTCTCGGGATATTTCCGAGTTAAAAATCCAAGTTAGTCAGATAAATGAGACTTTGAGAGAAAAAGGCAGGTTCCCTAGTCAACCACAACCCAATACTAGAGGAGTCCATCAAATATCTTTAGCTGGTGAGAAATTATCAAACCATGTGAACTCTATAACAACCCTTAGGAGAGGTAAAATGGTAGACAATAAGGTAGCCATGCCTAGTGGACATAATGTAGTTCCACCTTTTACTCCACAAGAGGAACCCGTAGGTGAGGAAACTGAAACAATTCCTAAGGAGTCCCGAGAAATTCCTGATAGGACTACCTTTGTTCCTAGAACCCCATATCCTCAGTTGTTAACCCTAACAAAGAAGGAATCGATTTTCAACGATATAATGGAAACATTTAAGCAGCTGAAAATCAACATTCCATTATTATAAGCAATTAGGCAAATGCCTGCTTATGCCAAGTTCCTTAAAGATTTTTGTACACGAAAGCGTAAGCTGAATGTCCATAAGAAAGCCTTTTTAGCTGGTCAAGTAAGTTCAATTCTTCTGAACCAAACACCCCCTAAGTATAAGGACCCAGGATGCCCCACCATTTCTTGTGCGATTGGTAATCACATGGTCGATAAAGCTTTACTTGACTTAGGAGCTAGTGTTAACTTACTCATGTATCATGTGTACACCCAGCTAGGTCTTGGTAAGTTGAAACCGACCAAAATGACACTTCAATTAGCTGATAGGTATGTCAAAGTGCCTCGTGGTGTCATAGAAGATGTTCTTATTGAGGTTGATAGGTTCATATACCCAGTGGATTTTGTTATTCTAGATACCCAGCCTATTCAGGATCCAAGTGCTCAAATCCCGGTGATTTTAGGTCGCCCATTCTTAGCCACATCTAATGTTGTCATCAATTGTAGAACCGGACTTATGAACATATCTTTTGGTAACATGACTACTGAGATAAATGTATTTAATGTTATCAAGTCTTCTGAGATGGATGATTTGGAAGTGGTGAACATGATTAACACTCTAGTTCCTGATCCTTTAGCCTGCACTATGTTTGATAATCCATTATTTGATGAACCTTTCAGTGATTAGGAGGAGGTAACCATGACGAACACCTTAGTTGATGAGCCTACATTGGAGATTTTCTTTGATAATCCCTTATATGATGATGTTGTTCGTTTAGATGACCAGTCTCCCAAAGAAGCTAGTTTTTGTGCTGACTTTATGGACCCTAGAATCCATCCCATAGATTTTGGTCCATTTGAGGATATTGTTCACCCTAAGTTTGGGGGTAATGATGACTCTAGTGATCGTCATGTATCCATAATTGAAGTCCCTAACTTGGGACTCGAGCTTTGTGCATCTAAGATACTACTTGAGTTTCTTCAAACTTTGCTACCCGATCCTCCAGATATTGTCCATGAAGAAACCCAGATCTTAGAGACATGTCATTCGGTTGAACAAGTTGTCTTAGACACTTATATAGAGCCCAAAGAGGTACCCCAGATAAATCTAGTTTCCTTGATGAAATCCATAGATCAAGTTATGCTCCATCCGCTCATATTTCTAATCCAAAATGGTAGTATTTCATTTGTGTCTGCTCTATTTGGTTCTGAGGACCCGCAGCTATTTAGGATATTGGTATATAACTTTGGAAGGTGACAATCCTTTTGAGGTATTTGATTTCTAGCTAAAGACTTTAAATTTAGCATTTTATGGAAGGCACCCACGCTCATGCATACGGTAATATCCTTCCTTATTTATTTTCCCTCAAGTGGTAACAATTTCTCCTTGTTCATGTTTTTAATTTTATCTTTTGAACATTGAGGACAATGTTAGATTTAAGTTTGGGGATAAGGGAGAAACTTCTAGCGTCACATAGTATCCGGTTAGCTAAGTTTACATACTGTTTCTCACCGAAAAGATAGAAATTGGAATGCTAGGGATAACAACCTATTGAGACATTAGAGAAAAAGACATTGAGATCCTTGAAATTCAGGAGAGAACTTGTTCCTTTTAGAGGGTAACCGTGATGGACCTAACCATCCATGTTAGAAATGCAAGTAGGTCAGGAAATTCCAGAAAGACAAAGCAACCTCACAATGTAGTCTTAGTTATTGGATTACGACACTCTCTCAGTAGAATCTTATCATCATCAACAATCGGAGCGATATCAAAATCTATGAAGGAAGTGGAAGACGTTTAAGGTTTAGAAGCAACAATAGAAAATCAGAATTCAAAATCAAGGGTTACAAGAAGTTATAAGAGCAATAAAAATCAAACAATATAAGTTCATGATACCAAGACATTATAAGTTGCGGAGATCCAAGTGTAAAATTCCTTCTGTGATGGCCATGTAAATTTTTGTCTTGTTATTGCTCTACATCAAAAAAAAAAAAAAATGAAAGTTTAAATTTTAAATTTTGTTCAATAAGGCCATAGGGAAGTAGAAATCTATAAGGAAGTTTCAAGTGAGGAATCGAAGAGAAGAGTTAATTGTCAAGGTTCAGGAGTTATCATCAACAGTTGAAGCCGAAGACGTTCTTTCTACTGAGCACTATGAGAGAGTCGAAGAAAAGATACATTTGGTTGCTTTGTTAGTCCGCTTTCAATCTGGCACAAGATCTTTCTAGCACTGATTTAAATCATCACACGTAATTAGTCCAGCTGTGTAGCAGATGTCCCTCTCATCTTTTTCTCTCTCCTAATCTTATCCAGCTGTAAATCAGCGGTCGCATCTTACAATGTTTATCTAGCTTTGTAGCGAATATCTCTTTATCTAGTAGTGTTGCGGATGTGTCTCCCCTTTTCTTCAGTCATCTTTAGAGATGACACCTTTAATTTCTCTGGAATTCTAGTCACTTGGAGATAAGTTGAGAATTTGTATGTCCTCATAGCTCTTTGGATACCTGTGACCAATTACAAGTACAGGTTTTGTGGGTACACCTCTGTTAAACCCTCCGGAGACAACACTCCGCCGCTAGGTCCACCTAGCGGTTTAACGACTTGCTGCACGTTCTAAGTGTATTCATTTTATTTTAGATTTGCTCGGGACTAGCAAATAATAAGTTTGAGGGTATTTGATAGACACATTTTTGTGTCTGATTTGTTCTCAGTGTGTCTATTGTTAGTCTCGATTTTTGTACTTATTTTGGTGTTTTTATGTTTATGTAGGTGTTTTTGGAGAAATACATTTGTGTGGAAAAAGTTGCTCAAAAAGTGCTATTTGGACCCCCAGGAGAAAAGAACTAAAGGCACCCACATTTTGGATAAGGGCACCCCCAATTATTAAGGGGCACGCTAGCTGCTATATACACCCCCGCTATGGGCACCCTTCAAATTGTTATGGAGCACCCTTCTTCTTCACGAGAAGCAGAAAAGTGGCGGGAATTTATCCGTTCAAATATCTATTGCAGAATAACTTCTGGCAGAGAATTTGGAGGGGATTTATGGAGATTCAATGACCGGATTTGATTAATATCACCCTGTTTCGATTAAATAGGGTTGGCAATGTGTTTTGTTTCGTCAAATAAGGGCTAGATCATCGGCTTGAGGTAATACAGGGAAAGACGTGTGTTGGAGTGATTCTCGAGATTCTGTTGAACGAGTTTGTGAAGATTACATGTGTAGATATTCCCCTTTCACGAGTTTATCTCAATTAGAGGCAAGTTTTCAGTGTGTTTGGAGTGGGGAGAGATAACAGAGCATCACAGAGTTGAGAAATCGAGTTGCAGGAAAACTCTTTTCTGCTGCTGCTTACCTGAAGAACACCAAGAACAGACCGTCCAAGACAGTCGTTTTCAAACAGTCATAACGACACATCTGTGTGGGTCGCAGAGACAGTAACAGCGGCAGTTCGTTTTTATCGTTTACTGTAACAGTGTTTGCAACAATTATAAACGTTACAAACACCCGATTTTCTCCATTTTCTCCATTTTCATCTTTGTAAACACCCTTTGAGCAATAATAATGACTTTTGAGCGTGTTTCCAACATGATGTGCTAAACCCACCCTTTGGGGCGGCGGAGGAAGCTATCTTGCCAATGACAAAGTGGTAATTCTTAATTATTTAATTTGTGCAATTTTTAATTATGATTATTTGCCTAGATTGAAAATAGATATTTTCTATTGATGGAATATGCTTGGCCAATGGTTTTGATATCCCATGCTTTGGATTAACATTTGTTGTTTCTAAAAAAATCTACTTTTGCAATATTTGAGAATCAAATTGAACGTGTGAAATTGCATGATTGTAATTGGTATCACTTTGGAATTGGTAAATAGTGGAATCCTAGCCCCAGTCTCTCCATAATTCTCACGACACTTTTAATTTTGAGTTTGTTATATATTTTCTTTAAAATTAAGTCTAAAAATCTGCTTTCACAAGTCTTGAACGCATCATATTACTACAACATCATTGAAAATAACCATCAATTTTTGGCGCCGTCGACACATACTTGTCTTTAGGCTGGAGTTTTTAGATTTTTTAGGTTTTTATTTGTTCTTCTTTACGTTTTTGGGTTTTTGTCTTTTCCTTACAGAATTAGGAATTTGGAGCGAAAGAAAATTGTGCCAAAGCTTTTGGTGAATACTTAAAGACTTGGAGTAAAAGGCAAAGCGAAAGGAGCGAAAGAAGAAGATTTTTTTTATTATAAAAAAAAAGAGAAGAAAAAAAAGAGAGTTTATTTTTTTTAAATTGCATTAGGATTTCTCTAATTTTTGTAATTTTCTTTTTATTTTTGCACTTTACTTTTTGGACTTTGGACTTTTACATTCTTTAATTTTTTAAACCCTACAGAAGGGTAGTATTAAATATTAAATTGTTTGTAGAGAAGGACGGTGATTACGATATCACCTCGGCCCCCTCGGGTTCGTACATGACATAGGAGTCGTGGCCCGAGTCGACTTCAACGTTTCATCCCCAGTCTGGTATGGGAGGTAAGTTTGTCGAAACATTCGCGAATCCCCTGTCAGCGAGTTACTGTATTCCTTCGTGTGCATATATGTCAAGGAACTGAATACGGCTGTTTTAATTTCCTAGTAAAGGGAAAGGACTGGCCATATAAGATAAGGGTTCCAGAATGACATTTTATGTGGGAGAGTTCTTTTTGAACTTGTGCTTAATTGCAAAAAATTTGTGGGGAGTGCAGCTGTGGAATATTATAGGGGTTATCTTGTATCTTTATGAACTCCTTGATGAATGCATATAGCTCCGGCTTTATGATTGCATCTAAACAATATGATATACATTTACCTTTGGTCATGAAATGTCTCTTACGAAAATTTCATTAGGATCACGTTCTTGTACCTTTGCCAATTTTATTGACAAAAAGGGGGAGAATTAATATGTAGTTCACACTACAAATACATATGGTTTTCGGATCATTATGTAAGGGGGAGTGATTTCCATGTGATATGGAGTATTGACTAAAGGGGAGTGAAGTATCACCATAGTATTATTGTTAAAGTTGTGATGCAATTGGACTTTGACACTGTGTAATGATACTATGACATTGTATAACAATGATTGAGAACTCTTGTTTTCTCATTGTTATAGCTATGGATTTTCAACAACGATGATGCTAAACTTACAACCTTTGGGATCATTAGAGTACTTGGAAGTGACGAAGATTTCGAGTAATGCTGAAGATTAGACGACATGTGGAATGGAGCTACAAAGTTTATTTATATATTTTTTTTGTATTCCATATGTATTCATAGTTTTGACATTAAAATTGACAAAGGGGGAGATTGTTAGAGCACTGCTCGGTCGAAATCGCATGCGTTGCTATCTCAAGCATGTTTGTCAATATTAGTGATCAAAACTATAAAGTCTTGATTTCTAGTCTACTATAGCTAAGGTCTCGGACTAGGATAGAAAGTGTAGTTGAGCTCAAGAACTCCATGGAAATCATCATACAAGATGAAGGACTACTCAAGGAACCAGTGGATCTTCATCGACTAAAAGGTATGTGGTGACTTGAGCTTATCTATCACTCAAAAGTTTATCTACTCTATCTCCTATCTTTAGACAAAAGTCGTATTACTATATAGACTAAGATTATACAAATGTGATATTTCAAGATGATTATATCTTGCTTATATATTTCTCGAAATGTGTGTTGGTGAAGCTTTCACTTTAGCCAAGTTCATTTTTACCTAGTGACGAAAGTCATGTTATGTTTCAATCATTTTGGAAATCGCTCTGACGAAAAATAGTTTGTGAATAACAACTATATAACGCCCTCTGAGAACGTTTCAATTATTAAAATGAGAGTTTAGACAATATAACCATTGGAGGATATAATCATTGTTATGGTAACACATATATGTATAAGTCCTTATTGCTTGAACCGAAGTTTGTAAACTTTGTTGATCAAGTGAAACCGGAGTAGTGCGTGAGCTCAGTCCGCGAACTCAGCATACAGGTTCAGTCCGAGAACTGGCATAGTTCTCGAACCCAAGAATTTTTAATGGAGTTTGTGAACTCTGTCCGGGAACTTAAGTCTGTGAACCCAGTCCGCGAACTTGAGTAGGTTATGTTTAAAAATTATATTTGTGAACTTATCTTAATAAACTAAGGAATGTTATTGCAAACCGTGTATTTATAGTTCATGAATCGATTCGATGGAATCACATCATTTTTTCTTTGATTGTACCTTGTGTAGTACATGAGATTTCCTTGCAATTGAACAACTCTCTAACTAGTTCATTTGAGTCATTTGGACTAGTTATGGTGAAGAAGAATATGGTTGATATGAAATTTATCATATGGCTAACCATTTGGTTAACTATTGTTGAACCAACTAATGTACAAGTTTGGGGACGGTTTTCACAAGACTATAAACGTGCATTACATATGTGTATAACAAGCTATGTTTTCGATCTAACGGGTGATAGATATTAGCTTGAATCTAATCAGGTTTTCATCTAACGGTGAATATTGAATGCTTTGTTAGTAAGCTAACACTGATTGCAAACCCAGATTTGAGAGACTATATAAGGGAGAACTCTAACAACTGGGAAACCTAATCCCCACATATTTTGTGTGATACTAGTTTGATAAGCTAGAATTGTTTCTCTTTTAACCTTTGGTTTTCTTCTTCTAAAACCAGGTTAACGACTTAAAGACTTCATTGGGATTGTGAAGCCAGACCGATACTACTTTTCTTGTAGTTATGTGATCTGATCTTGTTGTTTATATCGTACGAGTACAATTGTAATAATTGGCTTGAGATTTCTATCTCCGATAGGCAAGATATAAAAGTAGTCACAAACACTTCGTCTCATCGTTTGTGATTCCACAATATCTTTTTTTGTTGCGTCTATTAAGACTATTGTGAGGTGATTGATAAATCTGAGCTGTTCTTCGGGAATATAAGTCTGGTTTTATCAATTGGTTCCTGTTCACCTTGATTTATCAAAAGACGGAACAAAAATTGTAGGTTTATTCGTGGGAGACGAATTTATCTATTACTGTAGACTTTTCTGTGTGATGCAATTTGTTTATTAAAGTCTTCGACTTTGGGTCGTAGCAACTCTTGGTTGTGGGTGAGATCAGCTAAGGGAATCAAGTGCGCAGTATGTTATTGGGATCAGAGGCATATGAGCATAACTATACCTTGGATCAGTGTGAGATTGATTGGGGTTCAAGTACAGTCCAGACCGAAGTTAGCTTGGAGTAGGCTAGTGTCTGTAGCGTCTTAATACAGTGTATGTTTAATCTGGACTAGGTCCCGGGGGTTTTATGAATTTACGGTTTCCTCGTTAATAAAATTATGGTGTCTGTGTTATTTCTTTTCCGCATTATACTTTGTTATATAATTGAAATAATACAGGTTGTGCGTTATTCAATAAATTAGAATATCCGACCATTTTGGTTATTGATTTAAATTGATTGAGACTTGCATATTGGTCTTTGGAACCATCCAAGTTATCTCTCTTTGATAAAGACTCGCAGATTTTATTTGCTTGAGAATAGATTAAATTGACAGATTGAGATAATAACTCCTTGAGATATTTTTATCTAGATTGAGTCTGACTGTCTAGTTGATTCTCTAGTAAAGTAACTCAGAGTTTGTCCATACAAATTACTAATCGAAATATTGGGTGTGGTTGTTAGACCCCCGCTTTTTCAATTACCTCAACTATCTTCCATATGTTGGCCTTGGCCTGATGAGGAAAAACTCTCCAATCCTTGAATGTTAACGGAATGTTTTGCCGAACTAACACCCTTAGACAACTTTCCAGCTGCATGGATAGATCACCAATTGGTTGTTCTTTAAAGTTGAAGGGAACCGTGGCTTTTGGATATGTGTTATCTAACTTCATTGCATGCATATACGTTGGTCCACGTGGAACAAACTTTCTTCTCTTTGTTGGTTCCACAACCTCATCTTCCGGCTTATCATCACTACCATTATCATCATTCTCTAATTCCTTTCCCACACCAGTCTCATCACCATCATCGTTATCTTTTTCTTCATCAGAATCAACATCAGAACCTTCCTCTTGCACGTTTTTTTTTGTGCTGTAAATTTTCATCTTCTTCTTCCTCTTGAAAATCAGAAAAAGTGTCATTTGGATTCCTGAGTTGAATAGTTGGACATGGGCCAGTGCTTGTGTCCAATTTCTGCTTTACTGTCTTGCGCCATTCTTTAGAATTTGCAACATATTCTTTAGACTTTGTAGGTGTCAACACATTTTTCTTCTTAGAAACTACTTTCTTTCGAGAGTATGGAGTTAGTTGGGCAGTTTCAGGTTGTGGAATTAATGGAGTTTATGTAGTACTTTTAGGATTAGTTAGTTCTGCAGACTCTTTGAACCTTGGTGATGATCGCCTCTGACAAGTAATTGTATCTGGTGTAGATGTATGATTAGTTGGTTCTGCGGACTCTTTGAACCTTGGTGATGATCGCCTCTGAGAAGTATTTTTATCAGTTGGAGATGTAAGATCAGTTGGTTATGCGGACTTGTTCTTTCTCAGTGTTCGACACTTTGAAGCAGGTGAAGTACTTTTAGATGGAGATGCATTATCAGGTTGGGACTGTTGACTCTTCAGTCCCTTCTTCATTTTCCAAAACCATATATAACTTAGTTAAAATGAGAAGGTAAAGAAATTTGTTATGTTAATATAATGAAATTGAGATGAAAAAAGTTTACCTTGATTGGAAACTGCTTGACATTATTCTTTACTGTTGACTTCTGCAACATTAAATACAAAAGCTTAATTAATATCTATTGACAACTTAAAGCGAATCATTTACATGAACAAGAGCAACTGAATCATAATGAAATCAGTCTTTACCTTATTCTTTCCCATTGCTGTAAGATTTGTTTTCATCAATGAGCTACAAAAACAGAATTCAAAAATAGAATCAGTATATGATAGAGAGCACTAACATACCAACTTGGAAGGATTTTTAAATGAGCTAGTGCACTCACTATCCTATGGGTAAGTCGATCGGTTAAGAAGCAATTATCTCGCGTATATGATAGAGAACGCACTAGCTCTCATCAATCCTTAACCAAAATTGCAAACAAGCATGTATATCAGGCATAAATAAAGCAACCTATATATAACCACCAAGATAGTCTCATACATGTGTATCAATCAAAACAATACAAAATAAAGCAAGCTATATATAACCACCAAGCAAAATGACACCTGCTGGTTGGAATATGGAAGCCCTGCACAATCTCAGTTGAGAATGAACCAGGGGTTCCGTATTCCAAGAAGCATGTCTTACAGATTCACTTGATGGCTATCATTGCAATATTAACCAATCATCATGTTAACAGGGTTACGAAAGCAATATATCATTCTCACACATGTGTATCAATAAAAACAATACAAAATAAAGAAAGCTATATATAACCACCAATCAAACTGACACCTGCTAGTTGGAATACGAAATCCCTGCACAATCTCAGTTGAGAATTAACCAGGGGTTTTGTATTCCAAACATCATGTCTTACAGATTCCCTTGATGTCTATCATGGCAACATCAACCAATCATCATGTTAACAGGGTTACGAAAGCAATATATCATTCACTTTGATTTTAATTGACCTGATTCAACTATATGTATCTAATCCTTATCAATTTCATATACTGAATCGAACAACGCTTACAAGCTAAAACACAAATTCAGATATCATTCTGTGTACCAAAATTAATTGAGAAAGCAAAACACAAGCCTATTTACAAAATAAACATGACTAGAAAAAAACAACACATAGGTAATACAACTACACAATCACTACAATCATAGGGAAGGAGAAAAATGAAAAAACTAGAATAATTTCATTCACCATAACTACTACATCTTCATTAACATTAAAGCTGATACATTAATTAATTAAGTGGCACTATTTCATCGTGGTCTTCATCTTCCTCATCTTTAGCTTGAACTCCAAATTGTTTTTCCAAATTTCTCTTGATTTGTTTTTCTTCCAACTCCTCTGCTAACATGTCCATCTCCATCTCCCATACCAAATATTGTCTGAGATTCATTGTTGTGGTGTTTGCATTTAGAATCTTATTCTTTTCATAGTCTGAAACAAATTTCTCTTGAGTTTGTCGATGTTTTTTCATCTCCCTAGCCAAGAACTTCCGGTCTACATCTCTTTGATTTTCGACAATCTTCTGATTCTATATCAAAGTGCCTAAAACACCTTCACTTGGTTCTCCTTCTTGGGCAGCTTTTCGCGCTGCTCTTGCAGCGTTTCTTCCTAATAATTTTCTCTTAATTGCAGCATTGACATTCAAGTTGAAGTTGTTATTTGTTGTGGTTTTTGGTGAAGAAAATGGATTCTCCGAAGGGGGATGGGATGATTGAGATGGTTGTGAAGCTGCCGTTGAAGGTGAAGAAGTATATGGTGAACTTGCAGGTACATTCTGCATGTTTGCTAACACTTCTTGATTATATTCAGGTAACACTTTCAAAATATGATAACAACTTTCATAAGCAAAAAAATTCCCATGTTTATGGTGTCAATCAGTTCGACACTTTCGTTCGACATCAACATTGACAAGACCGCTCGCTCGATCACGAGTAACTTGCATTAGAGCATCGACATACAAGGAAACTTGGGTGTTGATTATAACGAAGCGACAAGACAATCCATTTGCATCACGATCGTTGATGTTCACAGTTTCATCACGAAATTTAGAAAATATGTTATCCCACAACTTAGTAGATTGTTGATGGGCACCATCGACACTATCTTGTGTATAAAACACATAGTTTCTGCAAATGCTTTCATCTTCAGCTACTGTAAATTTTGCACCCCTAATCTTCTTAGTTTTATTAGATTGAGACATATTAAAGAAATTATACAATATGAGTGAATGAAAGAGTTGGACGATGAAATTTGTTTTAGATTAACAAATGTGAAGAGTAGAGAAGAGAAGGTGTGAGTTAAAATGATAGAGGAATGTGGTATTTATAGGGGGAGATTTATGGTTGTAAGATCAGATTCTGCTTAGCGGTGTAAACTAGACCGGCCGGTCTTATTGGAACCGGTAACAGTGTATACTCGACCGCTCGGTAGAAACTTGACCTGGTCTGTCCAGGCCGGTTTTTCGGTTTATCAGATCCATAGTGGGTGCACAAATGGAAAAATCTTTGATTTGCCACACCCATAGGAACTGGCCTTGTATCTGTTGGAATATTTTCAACTGCGCTAAGGGGGGTCTTTGATTTTACGTTCTGATCGTGGTGGTGAATATTTTCCTAATGAATTTAAATTCTTTTGTCAAGAGCATGGTTTAATTCATCAACTTACTGCACCTTATACACCTCAACAAAATGGTATGGCTGGAAGAAAAAATAGAACTTTGATTGATATGGTTAATTGCATGCTTATAAGTTCTAGTTTGCCTAATTCTTTGTGGGGTGAAGCTATGTTGTCTGCATGTTATATTTTGAATAGAGTTCCTTTGAAAAAGAAGAATGTTTCTCCTTATGAATTGTGGTTTAAGAAGAAACCAAATTTGAAGAGACTTAAAGTCTGGGGTTGTTTAGCATATGTTCGAAAGCCTGATCCTAAATGACCAAAACTAGGAAACATGGCTTATAAATGTGCTTTCAAGGGATACTCTCTTAATAGTATCACCTACAGATTTTTAATCCTTGAAACTTTTGAGATTATAGAATCTATAGATGTGGAATTCTTTGAGAACTTAAATAGGAACAGTTCTCAAATGCAACCCATGGAGAACTCATTGTTTCCTAGTCTAGAATCTGAAGAGACTAGTGAGAATGATGATCATTCTGTTCCTACTCAAGACATGGAGGATACTTCTGAACCCATAGAAGATATCGAACCTAGAAGGAGTAAGAGAGCAAGAATAGAGAAAAAATTTGGTCCAGACTTTATAACATATCTTGTAGAAGGTAATAAGAATAGAATTCTTAGTGTTACCAAATATGTTATGCATGTTGATGATGACCCTAAAACTTATGCTGAGGTTATGAGTTCCAAATATGCTAGTTTTTGGAAAGAGTCTATCAATGATGAAAAGAATTCTCTTTTGACCAACGGTACTTGGATATATTGTGATTTACCTCCGGGCGTAAAGCCTATTGGATGTAAATGGATTTTCAAGAGGAAAATGAATGCCGATGGTTCCATTGATAAGTTCAAAGCCAGATTAGTTGCTAAGGGTTATAAGCAAAGACATGGAATTGATTACTTTGATACATATGCTCATGTTGCTCGCATCTCATCTATTCGTTGTTTAATAGCACTTGTTTCTATTCACAAGTTAATTATTCATCAAATGGATGTCAAAACCGCATTCCTAAATGGAGATTTGGAAGAAGAAATATATATGGAACAACCTGAAGGTTTCATATTTCCAGGACAAGAAAAGAAGGTTTGCAAGTTATAAAATCTCTTTATGGCTTGAAGCAAGCTCCCATGCAATGGCATGAGAAGTTTGACAAAGTAATTTTGTCATCTGGTTTTGTGGTGAATGATGCGGATAAATGTATCTATAGTAAGCATGATAGTTCTGGATGTGTAATTCTCTGTTTGTATGTTGATGATATGCTTATTTTTGGATCTGACATATCTGTTGTGGAAGAAACAAAAAAGTTTCTTAGCTCTAACTTTGATATGAAGGATTTAGGAGAGGCTGATGTAATCTTGGGAATTAAGATCCTAAGAAAGGGAATGAGTTGGCCTTAACCCAATCTCATTATATTGAGAAATTTCTCAAGAAGTATGGTCACTTTGATGACAATCCAGTACCTACTCCTTTAGACCATACTATCAAGTTAAAGAAGAACACCGGTCGTACTCATGCGCAACTTGAGTATTCCAGTGTCATTGGAAGTCTTATGCATGCTATGCATTGCACAAGACCGGACATAGCCCAAGCCGTGGGAGTGTTATGTCGTTTCTCAAGTAATCCAGGATATGAACACTGGAAAGCAGTTTCAAGAGTTATGGCTTACTTAAAAGGTACAATGAATTTTGGCTTGCATTACCAAGGTTATCCCGCTGCACTGGAAGGGTACAACGATCCTAACTGGAACGATGTAGAGGCCAAGTCCAAATCAACGTCTGGATGGATCTTTACATTAGGGGGTGTTGTTGTGTCTTGGATTTCCAAGAAGCAGACTTGTATTTCTGACTCAACAATGTTGTCAGAATTAATAGCCTTAACAGATGCATGTAAGGAGGCATAATGGCTTAGGAACCTACTTATGGAAATTCCATTTTGGAAGAAGCAAACTCCGACGATCTTGATTAATTGTGATAATCAAGCTACTATCTATAATGTCTCAAATAAAACTTATAATGGAAAGTCAAGACATGCAAGTATTAGACATCAAATGGTTAGGCAACTACTCAAGAGGGGAGTGGTTACGGTTAACTTTATTGATTCAAAGAGGAATTTGGCAACCCATTTACGAAAAGTCTACCAAGTTCGGTGGTTTCAATAAAAAGTAAAGAAATGGGACTAAGGTCTGTGAAAGAAGTTTGATCTCCCATAGCAGAAACCCAACCTATGTTTTGAAAAAGATAAACAAGGTTCAATGTGGTACCAACAAGTTATGGATGTAGATTATGGAACACTAATATAAAACTTCCCATTTCTAATTAGTGCTGGGTTCTGCAAGAAAATAGGATGGATGTAAATCCTTAATGAGTCTGTGATTAGTAAAAGGTATATCGCAGAAACACCTTCGAGACTTACCTATATGAGTATAGAAATCGGGATGTTTCCTAAGAGAAGAAGACCGTTCTCTAAAGAAGACTCATGAATCAAGGATATAAGCACATGGCCATTAACGTGCTTGGCTACAGAACACATGATTTATGAAATCAATATGTGTGGAGACTCCGGTTTTATCATAAGGGATACTTGGTTCAAGACTGGTTTTACCATAGAATCTCGATAAGGCTTTGAGTTTCTTACACTAAGTGAAGGTTCAAATCCAAAAGATACCTATCATTTATGTGTTGATTTCAACGATGATGCTTAGTCTCAATTGTGCTAGAACTACGTTGGCCTGATCCCACTCGGGTACGTAGGCAGTCACTTCGATGATGCAGCCGCTCCGATTTAAAAGTTTTTTAACTTTGTTTTATGGTTTTTTTAAAATAAGGGGAGAATGTTGGAATATTTTCAACTGCGCTAAGGGGGGTCCTGGGGGGCGTAGCCCCCAGGCTGTGGTCGACAGACGCCATTGATGTCTTCTTGTCCTATTACGACAATTACGCCATTGATGTCTTCTTGTCCTGTGGAATATGTTACCCTGAAGAATTTTTTGGTTATACGTAACTGTTACGACAGTTACAAACAGAATCCAGAATCTTCTTGTCCAACAAATGCCATTGATGTCTGATGGTGAAGAGAAACCTCTTGGTGAAAAGATGTCTTTTCCCAACAGATGCGAAAACCTCTATAAATAGCGTCTCCCTAAACTCGTTTCAACATATCAGAAAAACCTTATCTGTTTTCTCTCTTTTCCAAAGCATCATCAGAACTTTTGCTTACATGTGTTCTTGATTGAATCAAGGGGTACAAACCTTGAATTCAATTTCTGTTGTAGGGCTTTTATTGTATCCTGAAGGCATTATTTCACATACCTGTTGTAATCGCCAATTTATTGGGAGGGTAGAAATAATTGTTTAAAAGAAATCGTATGAGCCTTGAAAGCTTTTGAGTGCAACAACATTTTTTCTGTGTTATTTCATCTTCTATTGTAACCCAATTTTCCAACAGTATCCGTATGAGATCAAATCGCTTTTACAAGGCCAGCTACCTAGATAGATAGGCGATGAAAGAACATCCTCCCATCCGAGTGCTAACGCTCACAACTTTTAAAAGCCTAAATCACTTTAAAGCCTAAGATTCAGGTATCCCTTTTCCGACTTTCTAACCATGTGCCAAAATTGTGATCTTTTCCTCTTTATGTGATGCATAGCATAAGCCATAAGGTGAAAGAATTTAATGAATTGATTTTTAGGCAACAAAACCCTATACACATTGTTACTGCTCCCCCACTCCACTCTTTTTAAAAGATAGGAACAAAAGGGAGATTCCTAATAGACCAATAGCCTTTCCATCCCTTCTTTGTTTAATAACAACTCTTTTTGAGCGGTTATAGGGTCACCAACCCAGTGGTACAGGTTTATATCACTGTAACCAACCCAAACTAACTTTTATCGAATGGTCCCACTCTTAATAGCCTGTTTGTATGCAGAAGTAGAAGTCAGAAGTACTTATCCAGAAGCAGAAGTCAGAAGTCCAGAATTTTTGCTTCACAAAAATTCGACTTTTCTGCTTCACAAAAATCATTCTGAAATTCTACACCCAAACTGATTTCTTGCTTTTTTGACTTCTAAAAGTCAAAAAATTACTTCTGGATGTGTATCCAAACAGGCTATAAGAGTCAAGCATACAGTCGCTCTAAAAAGCTTCCCTTTCTCACCGAACAAGGAAAGAAAACATGGAATCAATAGGATAACAGAATTTTAGGCACTGGCCGTTTCCGGTACTCCAATCCATTGACATATTGACTTTGACCCATCTTACTCGACAACATCGTCTTACATACACCATCATAATTATAACTGATTTGACATTAGCATACTGTCGGCAGACTACACAATCAAGTCAACACGTGGCTGACCAACAAGGTGAAAACAGTTAAGGCTGGCTTTGGGCTTGTGGCATTGGATGACTGGAAGTCTATTCCAACAATTTGAGCGCCAAAGTGTAAAAATTGTATGTGAGCCGAACACTGAATGCCGCTGATTTGTAGTCGATTTGGACCGCAAATAGTGTTATCAGGTAATCTAATGGTCGACCAGTGGCAAAGCTGCACTGCGGAGTGCAGGGGCATCTCAGACAATCATGCATGGCAAAAATCGAGTTGCAAGTATAGAAAAAGTCAATGCTTCCATGATGAATAAATTATGTAATAAAATCAATTACAATTGACTTTTTGTACTTGCTTGCAGTGGATTAGATATTTTCTCAAGTTCTTACAAAAACTTTCTCTCATCAGTGGCGTATGAGACGGAGAAAATTGGCAAAATGGGGGATATGTCGATATGATATGATGCCCAAATTTGAATAATATCAGTTGGGCAGTATCTCACAATCATCGTGGAACCACCATTTGTATATTTACGCGCGTTGATTGTTTATTTTTGTAAGAGGGTTATATGATAAGCATCGTCAATTCGTCGTCATCATTGAGTAATGGAAAGAAAAACAAGGGGGAACATGAGGATCATAACGGTTGCTTTGACACTGCAGATATGGCGTATTAACCGTGCACACTGCATATATGCATCCAGAATCCGTCATATGATCGATCACGAATGCAAACATTTAATGGTGTATTACATCAGTTCCACTGCCACCCAAGGCTCTTCAAATATATTTTTTTGAACGAGAGAAGGGCTCTCCACAAGTTGGCAACATTTTTCTTGTTACGTACCTTAAATAATTGAATTTGTATAGAAAAAAAGTAAAAATACATTAATAAATGTTAACCATAATTTGTTCAAAATTTAAACAAGCTAGTTTGCAGTGGGCAAAAAAAAATCCTCTCATCTCTGTGTCTGATATGTATGGCAATTTCCCTAGGCTCTTGCTCTTTCCTCTTTCCACTATCCACTTGCACGTAGATGTACCCCGTAAGTACAGCCACCAGACCACCATCCAAATAATATACTCAAATTTATTATTTGAGGTGGGAGCCGAAAACGATTTGCGTATATTAAACAAATACACCATAATTTTAAAAGTAAGATTAGCATACATCATCTCCATGATACACAGCTTTTATCAAAACTAGCATAAATCATAAAATTGCTTAGTGAAAGAAAAAGAAGCGTGTTGATCTACATCTACTATAATTTAGTAGCTGCACCAACTTTATAAATCTTTTAGCTGCCCAAAACCCTCATTTATGGTTTAGGCCAACGGCTACTTTTCCTTGCAAGAAACAAAAACACCTAGCGCTAGTGGGGGTTGTGAGTCTCTATCAAGAAATCAAAACCAAATTTCTTTGTGATGAGAAATGAAAAATACCGCATTTTAGTTTCTTGTGAATATGAATATGATGGTAGATGAGATGTCCCATTGATAAAAGCCTTAATTAAATTAACATGTTATTTAAGGACCCACAGATCAATTCACCAATTACATATATGTATGTATGTATCTCTTAACCTCTTTTCACACCCAAATAAATACTCAGCTCAGCTCTACTTTCTCTCAAATCCTTCTTGTTCTTGATTTTGGGAGCTCTTGTTAGGCAATAGCATATGATGATCTAGGAAGAAAGGTAAACCATGGTTTCAGATGATTTTAGCTTCCCGACAATAATCGAGCCGGTCCCAAATTTCGTCACGTCAACTTCGTTATGGCGGGTACCTTCTGTTGCATTCATGGCATCTTCTACAGATGGAGATGATAAAGAAGAAAGAAGAGATGCAGATTCTATTGTCTGTAAAAAAAAAGAGGATTTTCAAAGTGAACCAAGAGATCAAGATTCTTCCACCTTTATAAATCAAGAGAATTCTCAAGGAAACAATTCGAAAGGAAGTCAAGATTCTTCTACCTTGTTAAAAGAAGAGAATTCTCAAGGAAACAGTAGTAAAAGAATTGAAGACCCTTCGACGTCCTTGGTGTTTGCAGTCGACAATTGTCCGAGCAAATCGATGGACAATGAAGAGAAGATGGATATGTTATGGGAGGATTTCAACGAAGTCGAATTACGAAGTGTTTCGTCTTTGCATAACAAGAAAGACCAGATTGGGAAGGCCCTATTTGATTCAAGTTACAAGAGTTATGAAGGGAAAGTAAAGCTCTTTAGTGTGCAAGGAAGAAGTAATAGTCTCAGAGAAACTACTACTGTTTTAGCACCTAGAAGACCTGCAAGTGCGTTTTTGGTATTAAAAGTTTTTAAGAAACTTTTCTTGCTTCAGAATTCTCAGTATCCCAAGAGCAACAAATCCATAGATCTGTACTGATATATCTTCTTCTTAGTTGTTAATGCCAGTTTCACAATTCATGAGTACTAGTTTGACCGACATTGGTGAGTAATGTAAGTTTGTAACATTCAACTGCTCAAGTATGAAAAGAGAGAAATATAGTGTGTATAGTGAGAAAAATATTTAAACTTTGACTATTTGTTGTTCAATGCATCTTTTTTCTGTCTGTGACATCATTGGATTGTGGCCATGAGAAATACAGAATACAAATGGGATGCTGATTAACATTTGGGTTACCTACATGTAATTTGTTATGTTACTACTGATTTCGTTCGTGGTTATCTTAAATCATTTTTATTTTTTTAGGAGAAAGGTTTAGATATCTTCTTCCACTTTTTGTTCCAGGACAATGAGAGAATTAGGTCACTGGCGGTTGGCCTAGCCACACACATACATATTATGAAATTATTGGTAGGGGCAGCAAACGCTTACGCCGCAATGCTTTGGCACACTAAAACTGAAATAATAATTGAACTTTCAAACTATAAATAAAATTGACAGGAATAAGCTAGTTTTTACTGCCTACAAAAGCAAATAGAACTTGCAGTAAGATATGAAACTCATTTGTATTCTGAATTTCATTTTTTTATGGTTATTTTTTCATTCCTCGCAGAAAATCATAAAGCAGAAACCTGTTCCTCTACTTCCACAATTCAGCTATAGTTATTACAGTATTCTAACCAATCCAAGATTGGGTTTGGGTGTGGGGGGAATTGAGAGAAGCTATGATATGTGCAGTTTTCTAGGTTACGACAAAACACAGAAGGAATCTGATACATCTATAAGGATACAAAAATTCTCCAAAGGTAAATTCTCATTAACTTTATCCAGTTTTGAACTAGCAAACTACACTCAGGAAGAAGCAGATCACGTATCTACTCTTTAGCTAGTTCTTAAATACCAAAGCTACAACAAGGTAGCAGGTTTGCTGACTTACACTTGAGGTTTCTGCTCCTTGGTATTTCTGAAATAGCAGAAAGAAAACCCACATAGTTATCACCTGGCAGTGACAATATCAGGATAAAAGTGAGTGGTTGGGAGTTAAATGTATAGATAGAGGATTCTTACTTCTTGATTTGCTTCAGAAGTCCAGATACAGAAGCACAATGCGTAGAGTTATACTCACATTTCTCGCAACATGATTCCAGCAGTTCAATGACTCTCTGACACCTACAAATTTGCCACAAACTATGCATTAAAAAACCATATGAATTCAGCAACCCAAGAAGTCACCTAATTCACCAAATAAGTTGGATAATAAAAATAAGTCACAAGGGAATTCTTCAAAAACCCAAAAATACAGGAAAAATCTGTTGTACGATAGAGTAACTTAGCACTTAAGAATATTAAATAGGAGTATACTTGCACTGTTATAACTATCTTTGCTCTATTGTCCTTAAATTTATATAATGGAAGCAGGAGAAAGAAAGCAGATGCTACTTATTCTATGTGCGAACAACTACCAGAAATATAATGAACAACACAGCTTGGGTAAGATTGTGAAATCTGGTGCTTCAATCAAGTACAGTATGAATAAAGAAAACTATTCAAACAATAGATGCATTCTCAAATAGGCTATTTGACAATTGAAGAAGAACGGTTTCTCACCAAGGCTTCTTTCTCCGTTTAGGCATCACTTAGTCTTTTTACCAGTTATACAAATAAAATAGTTTTGTTGGCTTTCCCTGCCCTAAAAAGCCATGAATAGACAGGTTGTTATGTGCAACTCATACAATTTTTTGGATTTAGACCTACAGGCATCGAGGAAGGGGATTGCGTTAGGCTGGGCTTTCCAGTACTGGATGCAAGGAATTGGTGGCCTGGAGCTTTCATGTCAGCAACTAACTTGAGTTTCACTGACTTACTCTGAAGGCAGTGAAGACATGGTGTCTGGACTCTGGTAAGATTTCCACGAGAACCAACATTTAGGTCCTGATATCTGTTTGAAGCCTTTCAACTTACTATGAACCAGTGGTTAAGAAAAAATTGGGGCTATTAAGAGGCTCTAGTGTTCATGTACTAACAAAGATGAAAATGAAAGAGCAGAGAAGAGAAGAGAAGAGCAATATCAGAGGTAGTGTATGAAGGTTGAAACAACTGTATCGTAATTCAGACATATGCAGGATCTATGTATTTGAGGGCAGGCATGATAGATTTCTCATATCTACTAATTCTAGGCTAGTGTTATATAATGTGATTTTTCTTTATCAGGGAGGGGTATTGTACTTCCTGTTCACTGCATTTTGGTTTTAGTTCTAAACTGAGGAGAATAACAAAATCTGGACCTGGTAATCCTACTTATTACCAACTAGTAATTAACACTGATAAAAGAGGAAAAGAATAATGTTTATTAGTGCAGTCTACCTAATGCCATTGCAGTTTCCCCTACGGTGTTTGGCACTAAAAGTAACTTAATTCTGTTAGTTAATTTTCACTTTTGATCTCTTTAAAGCTATCATGATCAGTCTGTAGATGGTGTTTGAATGCTTAGAGAATATTCATTCGAGAAAAACTGAGAAGTTCATGGTGTTTTGTTACAAGCATGTTATGCTTATTTGCTCATAAACTAATTACTACATCACAATCAGATATTTACACATTCACTATTAGGTAAGGAACAAAAAAACAGCCCCAATCAACAACACATAAAGTTGAAATGGTACTCATCAAATGGCTGACAGATTGCTACTTAATCAACATTTAGGGCACAAAATCAAATCCAACACAATTAGTGAAAGGAATCAGAAGATACAACTAGATTAGGTCAAAATGTGTAATCAAAAACAAAGAAATATATAGAATTTGATAACAGGTTTGGGTTTGGGTTTGTGTTTGATTATTTATTATTTTAAAAACAGAGAAATTAAAATCAGTAGAGAAGAAAACCAAACCTCTGAGAGTTGAAATTGTTCTTGGTGAGGCAAGCTTGAATGTCACAGGCTTGCTTCTTGCATGGTTCTTTGATCTCCTCCTTCGCCATCTCTATTTAAACTTCTCAAAGGGCCTGCAATCGGGAACGCAAAAAACAAACCCGAGGTTACTGATGCCTGTGGGAGCCGGGTCCTGGACTACTTCTTCTAATCGGTCAAAATAGGAATTGAATCAGCTTTTTCGAGAGCCAGTCAAATTTTCCGGTCGCCTTTTTGAGTTTTTTTCTTTTTTTCAACAAAGAAGCAAGCATCTGTTTAACAGTATGAGTTCTGGAATACTATAGATGTGAGGTAATTTCTATGGTCAACACATTTTTAACCGTAAGCACATGCTTAAAGCTATCGATCACACACCTACCAAGTTTTGATTCCTAAGGACAATTCCAATGGGAATCAACAACCCCATATCTTTATTGAGCTAGGTGGATGGTCAAACTGGTTTTTCCACTATGGTAAAATACTGGGCGTCAAATAACTAAACGCGCGATTGAGAGACAAACGCTGGAGTTTGTAGGTAACGCGACGACGTTGGTATAACAAGCGCTGGAGCTCAAAGCTTCAACGCAGCGCTTTAACATATGATGATGGCGTTTGTAGCAAAAACGCCAACATATAGTTTTTTAAATTTCAAAATTCACTTTTTACCTCTATAAATTACCATCAATTTCAAACAATTTACTCACACCAAAATTCACTTTTCTTGAATTTTTCTTCTAGAATCTATTTCTCAATGGCTGGAAAGGAGATCACACTTTTTCGCGATGCAAAACTTGAAGCTGATGTTTCTAAGATATGTGGGAGTTTTAAAAAGATTAAAAATTGTAAGAGGGAAGTGCAAGTATTTGAAGTTGCTCCAAGAAAAATGTTCCGTTAAAAGGCAAAGAAGAGCTCCAGTTTTGAAAGTTAACAACAAAAAATCCAAAAACAAAGGCGAAACTGTCAAAGAGCGCGTTGAATGGAAGACACGTCAAATGAAGATAAACAGGAGGCCAAAACTTGTACTCGATTTTTATTGAAGTTGTTTAGTACGTTTTATTATTGCCTAAATTTATATCTTGTAAAAGAATTGGCATCAATGAATGAAAATATTTAGATTTTAAAATAGAGATTTCCACTTCAGATTAAGCGAAATTTATTACAATTTAAACTTGCAAATAACATCAAACTACATTTTAATAAACCACCAAAAAAACATCAAACTACATCAAATCCAGCGACATTCTTTTTGTAGAGTTCATAACATTCAAAATGCTTAAACTCTCTTCCGCTTTCTTCAGTAAACTTGGTCTGAGCGATGGTTTTCTGTAAAACAGATAAACAACAAGTTCAGATATTTATGATGCAGTTGATCAGTGAGGACAAAGGTAAGATACTCACCAGTTCTTCGTTTGATAATCCAGAATAGCTACGGTGAACCATCCACAAAACTTTTGTATAATGTTTGACTTCCTTAGTGATGGATGCAATTCTTAGTTCTATGCTCTTAGTGTTTCTTATGGTTTTGTTCTGCGATGCTACATAATGTCCCAATACTCTTTCCCAGAAATAGTCACTGTTCATTAGTCTCATCAAACGATGTATCCAACATCGGAGAGTAACATATTCTTCCATTGTAAAGACCGGGAGCGGCATTCGAGTGCAGGAACGACATGCTTGAGATGGACCATCATTTAGAATTCTAAAACACACTTCGTAACGAAAAGGTTTGTCGTGAGCTTCCTCCCAATTATCAAGAGCTGTTTGGATCACTTCATCTTCAGTTACACCGATTAACTTTTCTCGATCAATTTCCATTATGGACTGAAAGCCTAATAGATTGAAACACGCAATCGACGAGCATCTCGGTTTCCTGGGTTTCCCGTCAGTAAGACGAACATTGAAACAATGTTCTCCCAAAAATAAGTGTCTTGATGAAAGCCCATACCAGTGATTACCCTATGAAAAAAATATTCTTTGCATAAACTTGGGACCACGATTTCTAACCGACATTTCTGGAGGGTGAGATCAAGAGTTTTAGAAGAAAAAAAATAAGAAGAAGATGTGATATTGGAGATGTGATGAAAGAAATTTATAGGTCGATAAAGAAAATCGAGTCGTTGGAAATTTACCCGTTGGCGTTTTAAGTAACACCGCGCGTGGCTCGCGTTTTTAGTAAACCTGCGCGACTTTCCTTTAAGCGCCTGTTTGAATTACCAACACCTATTTTTTTGTTATAAATACAACACTAGGGGTGGCCTCTCAACCAAACAAACAGATTTATTTCTCAACATCCACCATGTTTTCTAAAGGAAAAACGAAGAAAATATTATGTGTCGAAGCAAAAGAGGTTTGTCCATTATGTTTCATGGACAACCACAGTCTTATGCAATGCCCTTGGATGTATTCAAAATGTTCGTGGGAAGGTTGTTCACGTATCATAATGGTGATTGAATCACAACCGGAAAATCTCAGGTATTTGCAATGTCAAGATCCCAACTGTCCAGAGGAACCACATATGCTAGATGATGTTATGACGATTAAAAAGGAAGAAGAAGAAAAGATTGCAACACTCTGCAAAAAATTCAAACTTAAAGCCAAATTGAAGAAGGACTTATTACACTGCAAGCATTGTGGATATGGATATCACGAATACAAACATTATCCACTGAGAATCAGTGCATGCTCAAAGCCCGATTGCAAGACTTTTATGCATTTGCGGACTTCTTATGAAGAAGACACATATGGAAGGCATTTTTGAGAATGTTCTAAGTGTTTTTTTGATGGAGTGGGCTGATTGAAGATGAAGGACAAATCGATTCACTATGGTATTATGTTATTTAATTTGTGTTATTACGATTATCTTAAACCATCAATATCAAGTAATTTAAAATTTTCCTCCATTAAACATTGCACCAACAATTTCATAAATAAAAACATACTGCATTGAACACCCACGTCATACATGAGAATAAAAGAAATACATTAAATTAAAACAACTACTACATAGGAGTAAATTCTTGGCGGGTGGTAGAATTCCTAGGGCGATGTAGGGATCGTATATGTTGAGCACCCTAAGAATGTTGAAACAAGCATGGAAGTTGAAAGGACGACCACAGTGAGATGCTTGCCACATCGCTAGAGTTATGGGAAACACTTCATGTTCGGCTTCAGCTTATTTTGGTGATTCTTCATTAGTTAGGCGACGAACTCCAATACATTCATACTAATTACACTAAAACGATGTTGCAATCCGTGAGAATCACGCCCATGGATGTTCACAGTTTCAGCGGTGAACATTCTGTAAACTTTTTAACAGAAAGTTTCGGTCGAATCGGCTTACTCATGACAGCATCTTGTGTGCGAAAAACAAAGGCTCTACAAATAGCCAAATCCTCATGTTTAGTGAATCTAACACCACGGACTCTGTGAGGCATTTTTGTAGATGATTTGAGAGTAAAGAATGTGTGAATTTGGAGTTGAAATGAGGAGTATTTATAGAACTCAAAAATTATATCACAAGAGTTTCTAGCCGTCCAGATTCATCCGTTGGCGCTTCTATGACAAACGCGCGCTGGAAGGACAATCTCTGGCTCTTTAATGTAGAACGCGCGTTGCCAAGAATAGTGCCAGAGCTTGTGTCTCAAACACAAGTGTTTGAGGCAAGCTCGCCCGGCCTATCATTAATCTCTCGCTACATCATCCAACTCAATGAACAAACCAACAAATTTGTTGGTTTGTACATCCATTTTTCATGTTTGTTGAGTCCATAGTGGGAGAAAAATCAACAAACTTGATAGTTTGTTGAGTCTATAGGAACTGCTCTAAGATTCCTCACCCCAAAGTACCCGTTGATTACCGTCCAATCAGTCTTTGTAATATTAGCTATAAAATCATTTCAAAAAATTAGCTAACCACTTAAAACCTTCTTTTTTTTTATCAAAAATCATATCTCATACCCAAACAGCTTATATTTCTGGTAAAAATATTCAAAACAATGTTATTATATCTCATGAACTGATTCACAACATGAAAACTAAGAGGAATAAGAATGCTTTAGTTGGTATGAAATTAGATATGTCGAAAGCTTTCGATATGGTAGAATGGTCTTTTCTGCTATCTATATTTTGTAAACTTGGAATTCACCCTGATTGAATTGATATGATTGAGCAATACATTTGTACAACGAATATCTCTTTGCTTATCAATGATTCTCCAAGTTCATATTTTTCACCAACTCGTGGTTTGTGACAAGGGGACCCCTTGTCCCCTTACTTATTTCTTTTTATAATGGAAGCCTTCTCTAGAATGTTGCACTCAAGTTAACTCTATTTTTCTTAAAGGAAGATTACTAAACACAGCCCTTTCATTTCTTTCAAGCTACTTCAACTCAGATGACTCATTTACAGAATTTACTTCATATATTTGGCCAGGATTCAGGTCAAGCTATCAATATACAGAAATCTACAATATTTTTGGTAAGCATACCTGTCCTGCTCATCAAGCTAATATTTTCGGAATTCTAGGGATGAAACTTATGGGTCTTGGAGAAAAATACTTAGGTATTCCTCTTTTATTGCACAGATCCAGACAAAAGAATTTTTAAGGAATTTTAGATAATATGCAAATCAGATTGCAGGGCTGGGAAAGTAAGCTTGTTAATCAGGCAGGGAAAATAACTCAGATAAATGTTGTGTTGAGCATAATGGGTATGTACCAAATGAAAGTCTTCAAGCTTCCTGATTCAACAATTCGGCAAATGGACAAGATTCAACGCCAGTACTGGTAGAACAATTATACTAATCATCCTTCTCAACATTAAATTTCATGGAGTACAGTAAATTTACCACAGAGGCTGGGTGATTTGGGACTTAAGCAGTTGAATCACTACAATTTAGCTTTTCTAACGAAACTTGCTTGGCAACTACTTAATAATCAAGATGCACTTTGGGCTAAAATTTTGAAGGGCGGTTAAATTTCCTTATCATGATTTGCAATTTCATCCTCCACCGAATAATGAACATTCTAGCTGGATTTGGTAAGGAATTACTCAAGGACTTGAAATAATTCTTAAATATGCAAAATGGCAGGTGGCAAGTGGAAATCATATAAACATTTGGACTTTCAATTGGATTCCTACAATGATGACACCTTTACAAGACTGGAATGAACTACATCTTAGCAACTAACAATGGGTGGCACAATTGACTGACTATACAACGGCTCAATGGAATATACCACTTCTTCGACAATTTTTTACCCCAAATCAGGTGAATTCTATCCTTACTATTCATATTCAATTAGATCAACCTGATAAACTCATTTGGCCTTTTACGACCACCAGAGTATTCACCACTTCATCTGCTCACAAACTTCTTTGTGAACAACATGTTACCACCAACTCTTCACTTGGTTTATCCCCTCAATTTTGGCTAAGGTTCTGGAAGTTTAAAATTCTTTATAAACTTAAGATCTTTACGTGGAAATTCCTTCACAATGATATACATGTTAAAGAAAGAATTTTTCATCAAGTTGCTTCTGACATAAGACATTATGTTCTCTGCAACTCAGCAACTTGAAGATGTGAATCATCTTTTTATTCATTTCCCTTTTGCACAACCTATTTGAAGACATTTCTTCTCTCAGCAATCTGCTTCAATTCTACAACACTCAAACTCTTCTTTCTTGGGTTCATACTTGGCAGATAAAAGATTTTCAACGGAATATTTTTAACTCTTCTAATTCTATTCATGTTATCTTATGCCATCTGGAAACTTAGATGTAGAGTTATATTCAGTAATATAACACCTAATCATATCATTGTCATTCATCAGGTCAGCTCTTACATACATATCATCACATTAGCACTACATCTAATAATTATATGGACACTATTAGAACTAGAAATATCATGAATCTGACTTGGAAACCTCCTCCGCCGGGTTTTTTGAGAATTAATCGAATTTTATATAGTGGTAAGAAGGTTGTCGTTCACTCGGACTTTGTTGAGATTGATTTTAAGAATTAAAAATAGAAAACACTAAAAATAAAGAAAATATATATATATATATATATACAAAATATGGTCACAAGATGAAGAGATGAGCGTGACTCATGATTCCAACGAATTCATAACATAAGGTTCAACTATTTATTCTCAACAATTATCGCTCAATAATAAAATAACGTCGACTCTGATTTTTCCAAAGTAGATTCTCAAAATATTAGTTATAAATCATAAGCATGGGACATCAAAACATTTAAGCAAGCATGACCCATCAAATAAAATAATAACTAATTAATTCAAATCATAAATCAATTTAAAATAAGTGCAAAAGTCATAAAAAAGAATAAAATAAAATTTACCCATGTATGAAATTCGGATTCCTCCTTCGACCCAGTGTAGGGGTTTAGCTTCTCATGTTGTAGACACTCTCAAAAGAATTTTGTATTGCTCGAAAAGTGTGTACAAAGGTGAAAAGGAGATAAAATAATTATATCCAGAATTTCGCAACGCTTTATAGGCGTTACAGTAACACTGTTACAATGTAAGATCTAAATATCTGTTGCGAAGCTGAAAATAAGCGTTACGAAGAACTGTCGCGGACATTGTTGATAAACGACAGTTTTTGGCAGCTCTGTGTTCTTCGTCCTTTTCTTCACCAGCAGAACCGGTTCTTCTCTGCAACTTGATTTCTCTCAATTCTAAACCCTCTGCTAGCTCCCCTATAACTCAATCTCCGCTCTGAGTCCCAAGGATCCTTTTTATACCCAGTAGCACCATAGAATCTCATCATTAACTCCAGAATAATCCTCTTTAACTCCTTGCCAAGTTGCGGGAATAATTATTTTATTTACGTGTTTGATATAGCTAACACATTCCCAACATGCTTCTTACTCGGTCAATATACAATTAGAAGGACTCCAACTCTCTCCAAACACATGCAGAACTGCAAAGAATAACTCGAAAATTCCCGAGGATATATCATGTAGTGTGTGTACCCTGTTTTTTTTCTTCTTCCACGTGACTTCTTTTCAATCGATTCCAAAGATATTACCAACCCTATTTTGGTAAATCATGCCATAGTCAATCCATCATGCACAACAAAATCTCCAAGAATCTGCCAAGTATTAATCCAGAGAAATATGTTGTAACCAAATATTCAAATATATTTTCCTGTCAAGTATTAATCCAGAGAAAGGGGAGTTCCCCTATCCGGTACGAGTGTTCATTAAACAGTTGACCTTGGGTGCCCTTTATAATTCAGTGGGCGCCTTTATCAGGTAGGTGCCCCTTATCAACTGGGGGCCCCTTATCCAAAATGGGGGCACGTATAGCAAATGTCCTCTGGGTGCCTTTTTTCAACTTTTAAAGATGATTTTTCCAAAAATGTTTATTGCCCAAAAACACCTACAAACAAGTTTATTAGTGATAAAATGAGTCCTATCTAATGTATTTATGGGTGAAAATGCGTCACACTTGCGTACTCATCAAATTCCCTCACACTTACATTTTGCTAGTCCTCAGGCAAAACAAAAAATTGACCCGCAACACAGTTGGTCATATAATAAGAGAGAGATAGACCCGCTACACAGCTGGTCATAAAAAAAAATCCTAACCCGCTGCACAGCTGGTCATAGAATATACCCTACAAAAGACCCGCTACACAGCTGGTCATAGAATATATCCTACAAAAGACCCACTATACAGCTGGTCATAACATGCAAGAAATTTCCTGAAAAAGAAAAATAAAAAGTTAATAACCACTCCCCCGCACCTAAATCTAACATTGTCCTCAATGTTATAAAGATGAAATTAAAAACATGAACAAGGAGAAATTGTTACTATCTAAAGGAAGTGAGGAAGGATATTACCAGAGTATTGAAAACATGGGTTACCTCCTAGCAAGTGCTAAGTTTAAAGTCTTCAGCCAGACTAAGAAAGGCTTAATCACCTCATAGAATCATAAAGAAGTAACCTGAAAAATTGCGGGTCATCTGAATAAAAAAATGTTACCCAAAGGAAAAGGAAATTGCAACAGACCATGAAGATACCAAACATACCCTTATCTATTTTTTTAATTAAGACAACTATATCTAGTTGTGGTTCAGGTTCACATTCTACAAAAGGGTCTAGATAAAATGTTTTCAAGGGCGGAATGTCCTCAAAGGTAAGATCCTGAAGGTCAGGTTAAAGATTTTGGAAATACTTAACTAAGAACTTAAAAGCACATAACAACAACCTGAATGATTGGGGATCCTCTAAGTCAATCAAATTTGACTCACACAGTTGACCACAGTAGTGGTCATTCTTAAACAAATGTGTAGTCTCAAAACTTAATAATTGACACATCTGAAACTTATACGTTCCCACAATTGGTTGAAAAATATTTGGTGGGAAAACAAAATCAATTTGGGTATTATCGCCTGGGTAAACCACATCAACCAGAGGATGAGTTTCTAACAACTGAACTTCTTCCTGGACATTATTAGGTTCGAGAGAGCTAGTATGAAGGTAATCTGGCATAACAGTTACATATATCAAGTCCCAGGTGAGGGACCTTTCTAAGAGTTCAAGCTTATGGAGAATGATAATCACCCGCAAACTTAGAGTTTTCAGTGTCTCTAAAAAGACTAGTCACAACTTCCCTAATTTCTAGGTCCTGAAAATGGTCAATTGATTCTTCTAAGTCTGGTTCATCCCCACTCATCTCTACTAGTTCATTTTCTTTGCCTAAGACTATTATTTCTAAATTGCTAGACTCCAAATAAACTCGTTCCTCTAAACCATCATTGGCTTCGTGAAAAGGAAATACTACATCGTCTAAAATGGGGGTATTTCTAGTCAAATCCCCATCCTTTTGAATAGGTGAATAATTATTTGGATTTGTACTAGAAATAACATTATCGTTATAAAGCTCAATCGGAGTAACAAATTCATGATCACTATGCCTACATATTTCAGATTCTTCATCATTACTATCCTCATCAAAATCATCATTATAATAACATGAAAATGATCGAACCTCATCTAAACAAGTAGTGTTACCAATTCTAACCTCGTTATCTTGATTATCTGATAACTATACTCATTTTCAAGGGTACTATTGGAAACACTATATTGAAAATTAATCTTATTTTGAGCATTTTGCGCCTCTAACAAACGCTTCTGAATCGACTTACATGACTTCCTGATGGTATCATGTATAAAAGGTTCACTCTTGGTTGCGGTTCTTTTGTCCATAACTAAGTTATTTGTCTAGTTGACTCATATGTCGACTCAAGTAACTTACGTGTTGACTCAAGTATCCTACGTGCCGACTCTAGTTGAGGATAAATATAAGAATCTTGCTTGTATGACCGGTACGCGTGTGGATAGTAATTGGTCTTACCATGATATGACCCATAACCTTCAAAAGGTTGGCGTTCCCAACAACTATTCACACTATGGTCATAAAAAGAGTAATGTCCATATTGTTCAGTTGGATATTCGTTGTATTGGCTATTGTAATACCAGTTCGACATTCTCAGCACAAAATAAACCCACTGACAGGGGATTCGTGGGTGGATAGAGTCCTACCTCCCGTACCAGACGGGCGATGAACCGTTGAATTCAACTCAGGCCACCGACTCTTATGTCAGTGTACGAATCTGAGGGGCCGGGACAGTATCATAACTGTCGTCCTTCCCTGCAGCAGTTTTATTTAAATTAACCCTTCCTTAGGGTTTTAAAAATAATGTCCAAAAGAATGTCCCAAAAATAAATTCCAAAAATAAAAATAAAAATTACAAAAATAAAATCCTATTTACAGTCTCTAAATATAAAATAAAATAACTATATACAAAATCTTCTTCTTCACTACTTTTGGATTCCTCTTTTATTTCCTTCTTTGGCTTCACTTTTGTTTTCAGTAGTTTCTCTCTTTTTCTTTAGCTCAGCTCCAAATCTGAAAGCAAACAAGAAATACCAAAACGCATAAAAAAGAACAAAATATTAAAAATTAAAAATTAAAACCTGAAAACAAATATAAAAACAAGTCTGTGTCGGCGGCGCCAAAAATTAATCGAATTTTATATAGTGGTAAGAAGGTTGTCGTTCACTCGGACTTTGCTGAGATTGATTTTAAGAATTAAAAATAAAAATACTAAAAATAAAGAAAATATATATACGAAATATGGTCACAAGATGAAGAGATGACCGGGACTCAAGATTCCACCGAATACATAACATCAGGTTCAACTATTTATTCTCAACAATTATCACTCAATAAATAAAATAACGTCGACTCTGATTTTTCCAAAGTAGATTCTCAAAATATTAGTTATAAATCATAAGCATGGGACATCAAAACATTTAGAGCAAGGGCTATGGGGGTTGAGAGTCTCTTTCAAAATGAAAGAGTTGATCAGATTTGATAAAATTAGGTCCTACTATGGGTAGAGGGAAACCCACTTTCACCCAAAACTCAATCACCCTATCTTCCATTCGTACAAGTGAGCGAAAGTCTTCCCTATATGGCTAATCATTTTCCGTTTGAAATAAATATTGGAAAAACGGCAAATTGTTTGTTGTTTGGTAAAACTGTTAGTGCATTGCTCGGTCGAACTCACATGCGTTGCTATCTCAAGCATGTTTGTCAATGTTAGTGATCAAAACTATAAGTCTTGATTTATAGTCTACTATACTTAAGGTCTCGGACTAGGATAGAAAGTGTAGTTGAGCTCAAGAACCCCATGGAAATCATCATATAAGACGAATGACTACTCAAGGAACTGGTGGATCTTCATCGACTAAAAGGTATGTGGAGACTTGAACTTATCTATCACTCAAAAGTCTATTTATCTTCTATCTTGAGACAAAAGTCGTTTTGCTATATAGACTAAGATTATACACATTTGGTATTTCGATCCGAGTTTACCTCGCCTATTTATTTCTCGAAATATATGTTGGTAAAGCTTTCACTTTATCCAAGTTCATCTTTACCTAGTGACGAAAGTCATGTTAAGTTTCAATCACTTTGAAAATTGCTCAAACGAAAAATGGTTTCTGAATAATAACTATATAACGTCCTCTGAGAATGTTTCAATGATTGAAATGAGAGTTTAGACTATATAACCATTGGAGGATATAAGCATTGTTGTGGACACACATATATGTATAAGTCCCTATTCCTTGAACCGAAGTTTGCGAAATTTGTTGATCAAGAGAACCAGAGAAGTGCGATAGCTAAGTCCGCGAACCGGCGGAAGTTCTCGACCCGAATTTTTTTGCTGGAGTTTGTGAACTCCATCCGGGAACTTAAGTCCGCGAACCCAGTCCACGATCTTGAGTAGGTTATGTCTAAAAATGATGTTTGTGAAGTTATATTTATAAACTAAGGAATGCAATTGCAAACCGTGGATATACAGTTCATGAACCGATTCGAGTGAATCAAATCGTTTTTGCTTCAATTGTGTCTTGTGTAGTACATGAGATTTCCTTGCAATTGAACAACTCTTTAACTAGTTTATTTGAGTCATTTGAACTAGTTATGGTGAAGAAGAATATGGTTGATATGAAAGTTATCATATGGCTAACCATTTGGTTAACTATTGTTGAACCAACTAATGTACAATTTTTGGTATGGTCTTCACAAGCCTACAAACGTGCATTTCATGTGTGTTTAACAAGCTATGTTTTCGATTTAACAGTTGATAAATATTAGCTTGAATCTAATCAGGTTTTCATCTAACGGTGAATATTGAATGCTTTGTTACTAAGCTAATATTGATTGCAAACCCTGATTTGAAAGACTATATAAGGGAGAGCTCTAGCAACTGGGAAACCTAATCCCCACATATTATGTGTGATACAAGTTGTGCTAAGCTAGAGTTGATTCTCCTTTAACCTTTGGTTTCTTCTTCTAAACCAGGTTAACGACTTAAAGACTTCATTGGGATTGTGAAGCCATGCCGATACTACTTTTCTTGTAGTTGTGTGATCTGATCTTGCATCTTCGTCTCATCGTTTGTGATTCCACAATATCTTTTTTCGCTATGTCGATTAAGATTATTGTGAGGTGATTGATAATACTGAGCTGTTCTTCGGGAATATAAGTCTGGTTTATCAATTGGTTCTTGTTCACCTTGATTTATCAAAAGACATAAAAAAAACTCGTAGGTATATTCGTGGGATACAGATTTATCTATTACCGTAGACTTTTATGTGTGATACAGATTTGTTTATTAAAGTCTTTGACTTTAGGTCGTAGCAACTCTTGGTTGTAGGTGAGATCGGCTAAGGGAATCAAGTACGTAGTATCCTGCTGGGATCAGAGACGTAAGAGCATAATTGTACCTTAGATCAGTATGAGATTGATTGGGGTTCAACTACAGTCCACACCGAAGTTAGTTTGGAGTAGGCTAGTGTCTGTAGCGGCTTAATACAACGTATGTTTAATCTGGACTAGGTACCGGGGTTTTTCCGCATTTGCAGTTTCCTCGTTAACAAAATTCTTGTGTCTGTGTTATTTCTAGTCCGCATTATATTTGTTATATAATTGAAATAATACAGGTCGTGCGTTGTTCAATCAATTAGAATATCCGACCTTTTGGTTGTTGATTTAAATTGATTGGCACTTGGATATTGGTCTTTGGTACCATCCAAGTTTATCTCTCTTGTATTTAAATTGAGCCTCGCAGTTTGCTTGATTAAGATTTAAATCGAGAGATAGAGATATAAACTCTTTGATATACTTTTATCTAGATTGAGTATGACTGTCTAGTGATTCTCTAGAAAGTATATTGGAGTTTTTACATACAGATTTCTAATCGAAATATTGGGTGTGGTTGTTAGACCCCCGCTTTTTCAAAAACTATGAGTTCATACGGTGAACTTTCAGCCATATCAGGTTTAATTTCGTTTACAAGTTTGTTTCACAACAAAAAGAGATAGTAAGGGTATGTTAAGATACAACTAAGCCTATTTTAATAATACTAGGTCCCATTTAATAACCCTTGACTTTTTATATATGCTAATCGTGTCCATTCATTTCATGCTAAACCACAACATAAGCATACATAGTTAACACAGTACTATTGCTTGTGAAAATCTCTTTTGCAAATGTAAAATTTTGTGATGTATAGTGTGTCTATCTCCTCTATCCCATGGTGATATATTCACTCAATCACCTAGTCTCTAGTTCGTTTTGAAAGAGATAGAGTGTTGAAACACTCTATCTCATAGCCCTTGCTCTTAAGCAAGCATGACCCATCAAATAAAATAATAACTAATTAATTCAAATCATAAATCAATTTAAAATAAGCGCAAAAGTCAATCAATTTAAAATAAGTGTAAAATAAAATAAATTTACCCACGTATGAATTTGGATTCCTCCTTCGACCCAATGTAGGGGTTTAGCTTCTCATGTTGTAGACACTCTCTAAAGAATTTTTTATTGCTTGAAAAGTGTGTACAAAGTAGGGATGCACATGGGTTGGATTGGGTCGGTTTTGGCCTCACTCACCACCCAACCCACTGATGTTGGGTAACAAAAGTTTTCACACGCAACAAACCCAACATTACAATGGGTCGGTTTTCACCCGACCCACATTACGTTGGGTTGGATCGGGTGGGCGGTGGGTTACCCACCATAAAATACAATGAACATTACATTATAGTTACAGACTTACAGCCTTACTATTAAACTTACATGTATACATAACTAAGAATCTTACAGATTGGATGTAATAGATTTTATCAAAAAGTTGATCCCGAGTCAAGTGTAGACAATTAACATCATAAGAAGTTACTTAAAAGTGTTTACAAAATAAAAATCCAGAGAAGTAATAAATTGGTGCAAAGTAGCAAACTGCATGCAAAGTGATAAAGCTAACAATAACAAGAAATGAGTTCAACTTTTCAAAGTTCAAAATATAAAAGAGTGCATTATTATTGCCTGCTGGCGATGCTGTGATTTGATTTACAAAGCGAAGACAAAGTGAAAAAAAGAAACTAAGTCTGAGAGGGAGAGAAGAGGTTGCCGCTGAAGGAAACTGAAGAGAAGTTAGCAATGACTAGGGTTAGGGCATTATATATCATTAATTCAACCGCTGTGGTTCATCTAGGATAGGTAATCTAAGGGTTAGAATTAACTTAGAAATATTTAGGCGGGTGGGTGCGTTGGGTCGAGTGAGGGAAGCTGTCACCCACAGTCGACCCACCATATGATGGGTTTTGATGATGTGACCCATAGTCAACCCGCTCCTAGATGGGTTGGGTCGGGTGCGGGTAATTTCAAGCGGGTGTGGGTTGGGTTGGGGGGTTGAGTCGGTTTTGTGCAGCTGTAGTACAAAGGTTAAAAGGAGAGAAAATAACTAAATCCATAATTTTGCAACGCTTTATAGGAGTTACAGAAACATTGTTACAATGTAAGCTCGAAATATCTATGGCGAAGCTGAAAATATGCGTTACGAAGAACTGTCGCGGACACTGTTGATAAACGATAGTTCTTGGTGCAGCTGCACAAAACCGACTCAACCTACAAACCCAACCCACACCCGATTGAAATTACCCGCACCCGACCCAACCCATCTAGGAGCGGGTCGACTATGGGTCACATCATCAAAACCCATCGTATGGTGGGTCGACTGTCGGTGACAGCTTTCCTCACTCGACCCAACGCACCCACCCGCCTAAATATGTCTAAGTTAATTTTAACCCTTAGATTACCTATCCTAGATGAACCACATCGGTTGAATTAATGATATATAATTCCCTAACCCTAGTCATTGCTAACTTATCTTCAGTTTCCTTCAGCGGTAGCCTCTTATCTCCCTCTCAGACTCAGTTTATTTTTTTTCACTTTCTCTTCGCTTTGTAAATCAAATCACAGCATCACCAGCAAGCAATAGTAATGCACTCTTTTATATTTTGAGCTTTGAACAGTTGAACTCATTTCTTGTTATTGTTAGCTTTATCACTTTGCATGCAGTTTGCAACTTTGCACCAATTTCTTACTTCTCTGGATTTTTATTTTGTAAACACTTTTAAGTAACTTCTTATGATGTTAATTGTGTACACTTGACGCGGGATCAACCTTTTGATAAAAGCTATTACATCCAATCTATAAGATTCTTAGTTATGTATACATGTAAGTTTAACAGTAAGGATGTAAGTCAGTAACTGTAATGTAATGGTCATTGTATTTTATGGTGGGTAACCCACCGCCCTCCCGATCCAACCCAATGTAATGTGGGTCGGGTGAAAACCGACCCATTGTAATGTTGGGTTTGTTGCGTGTGAAAACTTTTGTTACCCAACATCAGTGGGTTGGGTGGTGAGTGAGGCCAAAACCGACCCAATCCAACCCATGTGCAACCCTAATTCTTGGAAGCTCTATGTTCTCCGTCCTCTTCTTCACCAGCAGAACATGTTCTTCTATGCAACTTGATTTCTCTCGATCCTAAACCCTTTGTTGGCTCCCCTATCACTCCATATCCTCTCTGACTCCCAAGGATCCTTTTTATACCTAGTAGCACCATAGAATCTCGTCATTAACTCCATAATAATCATCGTTAACTCCCGACCAAGTTACGGGAATAATTCCTTTATTTACGTGTTTGATGTAGCTAATACACTCCCAACATGCTTCTTACTCGATCAATATACAATCAGAAGGACTCCAACTCTCTCCAGACACACGCAGAACTGCAAAGAATAACTCGGAAGATCCCGAGAATATATCATGTAGTGTGTATAACCTATTTTTCTTCTTATTCCACGTGACTTCTTTTCAATCGATTCCAAAGATATTATCAACCTTGTTTCGGTAAATCGGGCCATAGTCAATCCATCTGCGTAACAAAATATCCAAGAATCTCGCCAAGTATTAATCCAGGGAAATACGTTGTAACCAAATATTCAAATATATTTTCCCGCCAAGAAAATGAGGAAGAAAGGGGAGTGACCCTATCCGGTACGAGTGTTCCTTAAGCAGCTGACCTTGGGTTCCCTTTATAATTCAGTGGGCGCCTTTATCAGGTAGGTGCCCCTTATCCAAAATGGGGGTTCGTATAGAAAATGTCATCTGGGTGCCTTTATCAACTTTTCGAGACGATTTTTCCAAAAATGTGTATTGCCCCAAAACACCTACAAACAAGTTTATCAGTGATAAAATGAGTCCCATATAATGTATTTATGGGTGAAAATGCGTCACACTTGCGTGCTCATCAAGAATAAATGTTGATTCTTCCTTTAATTGTAATACTCTTTTGCCCTGGATTGGGATTAAAATTCGAGGCCATGTAGGACTCTATGTGGGTGGAAAAGGATGTCTACAAAGGGCTCATAATATACATCAGGATGAAGCTTGGGATATGTTAGAATCTATGCAGTTGACCACTATTTACGGTTGGTCTCAGGTTATCTTTGAAACTAATAATTAAGTATCAGTTCTTATCTTCAACATCATTCCCCTCTTCCTCCCTGGAAAATTGTACCTTTAGTTCAATAATGTGTAAACATATGTAATATAAAATTTGCTTGGTCATGTGTTTTTGTTTATAGAAATTGTAATAAAGTGGCTGATGCTTTAGCAAAACCAATCGATGTGGGGAATGGTGGTCTTACCCACCTAGAATGTTAGTTCCTCACATTGCTCATGATATAACTTTGCTTCAGATGTAATATAAGTTCTCCTTGTTCAAAAAAGAAACATTTACTTAACAACCAACTTTGATACATCATAATTTATGTAAGGATTTAATAGATCAGGTGGTTGAAACCACCAATCCCCACATATATTAAGTTTACGAGATGATTTAGCTAATGCATCTGCAGCTTTATTACAAGCTATGTACACAAATTTACAAGACCATTTAGGTTTAATATTACATATATTAACACATCTTCTAAAAAGAAGAGTGCTCTGCCAATGAGAAAGAAAAGAGTTTTGCTGCAAGTACAAACTGATACCTAAGTTATCTGTTTCAAATATCACATGAGTTTATCTGTTTACTGTCGCCATTTGCATAGCTTCAAGCATTGCCAAAGCTTCAGCTTGATGAACATTGATAGCTCTTCTTAATGTTCCCCTTCCCATAACATGTGCCCTGCAGAATTTTTCGTTATAATTCCAATACCATCTAAAAGATAAGTTGTGGTATTTGAAGCATCAATATTGTTTTGCAAGAAGTCTGTAGGAAGAGGTTCCCAATGCAGATTCAAGATATGACTATCTCTAATAGCTACATTATAAGTATCAGACAATCTATCTAAATGATGATGTGCAACATAATATTTCACTTGATGTATGACAGAGCTAAAGTTGGATGTTATGTTGTCGAAAACACATCTACATCTATGTTTCCAGATGAAGTGCATGATGCAAATAATTTCTAATTCGAAACCAAACCTTAAACTTTAGGGATCAACCCAAGTGTTTGGGATTAACAGTATTTACTTTTAAGTATAAATAAAACAATAATTATAATTGCGGAATCTAAAAGTAAACACACAACAAGATTTTTTTAATGAGGTAACCGCAAATGCATAAAAACCCCAGGACCTAGCCCAGTTTTGAAAACTCTCATAATTAATCCACCATACAAAGACACTACCAACTTCGTATAGTTGATACCAAGTACACTACCCCTAGTTACCTAGTTTCCTCGGTATTCCTGCGCCTACAACCAATCTGGATAATGTACGTGAATCCTAAAATAAAGTCCACTATCTTAAGTTGCTTCATCTTTTTTGAAGATTTTAAGTACTCAACCCTTTTGATCGTCTTCCAAACATTAAATAACTAATCTATTTGGTAAGCACTATCATATCTCAGAAAATCAATCATATATATATATATATATATATGTTGAGTGTGACAAAGGATCTTTTGTTTAAAATCAATTAAACTCCTTTGCCGGGTTTATATCTTTCAAGATCTGGATTAACAAGTTAACCAACAGAACTACCAGATTCAGAAACTAAAGAGTACCACCAAATGATAACTTGTCCATATAAATATGACTAATTACCAATAAAAAGTATATCAAAAGATAAAATAGATCTGGTCGGATCCCAATCGATCAAGTTTGTGCATGAAGCAAATCACAAAGTACGAAACCAATAAGAAAAATATTTTTTTTCTTCAAATCTTCAATAATTTTTTGTACCTGCACAATAACAAACTTGATTCCGACTTATATATGATCGATCACACACAAAATGGAGTCTGTTAACAACGGATGATCATAAGATAACGTTAATCTCTTGATCTAGTTTGAGTGACCTTATGTCAGAAGAGAAGGCTCTCAAGAATAATCAAGCTAGGTGCAACCAAGAGTTAACAAACCGTTAATCAATCAAATCAATAATTGAAAACTAAAGTAACAATGCAATTTCTAGTTTCCCACCAATGGTACAAATAGACGCTTCGTGATCCCAAATAAGTCTTTAAACTAGTGGACATAAGAGATTTCACTTAATTAGGTTACTTTCCTCTCCAAGATAGTACTACGAGAATACTATTAGTCGGCTACACCAAAAAAAAAAAATGAAGCTTGCCTGGCTCAGGATAAGTTTATAAGAAGAAAAAACTTCACTATTTATAGACTAGGGTAGTTTGGACACCAAGGAATTTCCATAACTGAAAATATTCTTAAGATATACAATAAAGCGCCTGAATCTGGGATTGTCTTCATTAACAACTTAATATTATCTAGAGATTAACCAATATATTTTTCCATAGATATATTTTGATTGCTAATAAAACAAAACATATTAATTTAAAAAATATCAAAAAGATTTTTTACTATTTTGATTTGGGATCTCACCTTGAGTATCAAGGAATATCTTTGAACAATTAAGATAGGATTTCAGCATATGTTCAAATTACTCATTATGCTGACATATTGAACTTTCCTATTTTGCAAAACCAATTTCCAAATCATATAAACCCTAAAATGTATGTGACTTAGAGAAATCGGTTTTGCATATCGGGATCGGTTCTACTATGACTTCTAAAACAAGTTAGGATCGGTTCTACCTTGGTTCCCAATATAATGTAGGATCAGATCTATCTTGATTCCCTATATGGGTTAGGATCAGATCCTCAATGAAAACCGGACCATCAATCCTCTTGATTTCCTTTCGACCACGAAACAAGTTCGTACGTCTACTTCCTTAAACTCATGTAATTAAACATAGCTTTCTAGGTATGGAATCAAACCTATGTTCACTAGACAATCTAGTAACGAGTTACAAAGATTATGTTGATATCGCAATTACGAAGTTCAAAAGATAAGCATTATACTTCCTAATTCAATATACCAATATAAAGCACTTATCACTATTGATATATATTATTCCTTGACACTTTGATCACAATATGATGATCAAGTCTAATATACTAGAGTTCCATGTATATAATTTTGCATGTTATGTTTTAAACCAGAAACGACTTGAAAGCTTACGATATAGAAATGGAAACAATTCAAGTCATGTATCACCTCAAGTAGAAGGATGATGTCATCGTTTATGTCAATATGTCTTCGGAATCTTCATGTCATCAAAGTAATAGTTGTATGTCTCAACATTTCTAGACTTCCTAGTCTAAACAAACAAAGTTGACTCTAGTAATCTAATCAAACGACTTATGAGTTTTGATACTAAAATATGACAACCAACCTTGACATACCAACACTTGGTGGGTTCAACCGATCAATGCTCTAAAAGTTCTCATCTACACAAGGCTGTCAATATTTTGCTTACAAGTCCAGAGTTGTCTGCTAAGAATCTCTTCAAGATCCTTAGTTTTCTTTCTTACATCCATATCATTATTATTTGTCTCATATTCCAACTCGTTATTGGAATCTTCACAAGTATCTACTGTAGGGTCTTTAAGATGTCTTGAGTATCACAAGTTTTATGTGTGCTACCCTCTTCCAAAATTTCGGGCATCTCTCGTATGCTCCTGACTCCACAATACTGAAAGGGTTTGAGAAACAAATAAGAATTCCTTTAGGCATCTCCCTTTTTTTACCTGAGTTTTTATTTCTTATGATATACCATTTGTTCGCAGAGTTGTGAGAAATCATTTTCATTATACCATCATCACCCAAATTATTCCCAACTAGCAGAAAATGGGTCATCAATTGTGATTTACATTGTGCTAGGAGTATCAGCTCCATCACCAACTTTTGTTATCTCATGCTCTATAATTTCTAAAACAGATGTATTATCCACCTCTGCAATTTTCCCAACATCATTTTCAACTCCCCTTTTCACTTGAAGAATCCTTAGGATATTTTCCATTCAAAAGTCTAAAAGTTGAGCATGATGAACATCTTGGAGGTTTCCAAGTTATTCCACGGGAACTTGAAACTCCTTTTCATCAAAAGATACATATATATATTCAGGATAATCAAACTAGAAAAACTCATTCTTGTTCTTTCAATTGTGTGTTTATATGCTTGTAATGGAACTCCTAGAAAACTTGTAATCCTACTGATACCTTTAACATTCCATAAGTAAGTTGAGATGTTGAACAAATTGATCAATGCCAAGGTCGGATCGGGAAAAATCTACTAAAATAAAAACAGACCATATTTCCACAGAAGTAACTCTGTGTTCTTCCAAATTAAACTCAATAATAAAAATGGAATCTCCCTTAATAGTCATTCAAAATGTACCTTTAAAATTCCAGATTTCTTTAGAGATTTTTCAACAATTTTGAAAGAAGAACTGCACTGCACAAGATATCCAACCAATTTTTTCCCTACTAAACCTAATTTCATTAGCGAAATCAATTGCAAGAATTACAGATATCCACTTTCCGTTGATGGGTTGAGGTTGATGAAAATGAAGTTTTCTCTCAGAGGAGTTTTCACTTTCCACCTTCTATCTTATGAAAAGGCTATTCCATTTTGCGATCTTCATAATAGATGATGGAATCCCATTTGCATCAACTCTTTTTGCTTCACTACCTTCTTCAAGAGCAAAACATCCTTATCTGAAAGTGAAGATGACATATACCTCAAGATAGATCCAGTTCGATGAAAGGTTTTGAGAGGAAATCAAAACCCTAAAAAAGTCTAAGGCGAAATTTCCATGTTCAAAATTGCCCGGTCAAAGTCAAAGAAAAGTTTTCAGATGCATTTTGTGCTATATTGAAAGATAATTTTTTGCAAACTTCATAAAAGAGTGTTAATATGATATTATGAATTAAGTAGTTTTCAACGGATCATCTCACCACTTCACGGGCTAAGAGTCTCATCATTCATTGCATAATTATTAAAATTAAATAAAACTAAGATTGGAAAAGTGTTGATGATGGGTTTTTGCTAATGAAAAAATTGTAAAAATCTATGCTTTTAACTTAGTATCAGAAATATTAAACTTATGTGTATTTTCATTCTACAAAGAATCAAAGAACATAGTAAGTCTCAATATATGTGTTTCACCTAGCTGAACTCAGAAAACTATACATATATGTACATCAGTATTTACCGTACGATTCAATATTTTCATACGCATAAAATTATTAGGATAGTGCTAGTGCATGCTAAGATACTCCCATATATTATATAGTTTTACACAATAAATGTCAAGCTCCTAGATGGATTTCCCACTATTCGAGAGCCAAACGAGTGTCTCTTTAGAGCTATATTCCACAGTTGAATTCCTAAAAATAATCTTTCATCAATATGCTTTCTCAACTGAATGATATAGATTTATTATAGTGTCTGAACAAGCTGATATAAATATACATGACAAGCTGCACACGAAAATACTTGATTGAAGGATTATATGTTCACAAAATTAGGTAATTCTCGTGCTAGCCACAAGCAATTTTGTGAAAGAAAATTTGTGCTTGTTTTACTGTGTCAAGAAACAAAATTTTCCAATTTTACACAATCTCGTGCCAGACAAAAAATTTGATCGATTTCACTCAATCTCATGCCAGACGCAAAATTTACATATTTTACTCGATTTTGTTTCGGACACAAAATCTAAGCTCCCACCGTCCAAACACTATCTTGGCCGAGCTTAGGGTGGGTATATCCTGTGATTAGTTGCGTTAAAATCCAAAGTATGGAAGAGGAATAACAAAAAACCTAATTAGGCTAACCGTGACTGACCAAGTCATTCTTCAATTGATCTTACCCATCCAATTTGGAGGCCAAAAATTAATTACTGGACGACCAAATTGGTCTGATATCCCTCTTTCCCTTCCGACTAATCACATCACTTGAACTTGGTCGGACAGGCTACTTAAGCATGTCAACTACACATGCGTCTATCTATAAAAATTGCATGAAAGAAACAACGAATTGACATAGTCAATGTTATGCAACGGTTACACAGTTGCGAAATAGCTTTAAAACGTGGGAAGCTGCACCTAACAACAATTATGCATTACAAGTCGCTTATAACGACTACCACATAAAATAAATGTTGCAAAAAAACATTGCAATGTGTGGGCTTGAAGAAGACAATGCTTTTCAACATCACGATCATTATGAAAGGCATCCATGACCTTCCTTGAGTATCAAATTCATTCCATTGATACATGTAACATACTTCAATAATTTCATTTCACATAACTTTCCAAATTTGACTCACCAAGAGTGTCACACGCTAATTTTAGCCGGCCATGACATGAGATTTGCATGGTATGTCATATTTCTATAAACTTGACTCGCCATTCGTGACTTCCCATGCATGCAATTCACACATGACTGGCATGGACGGCTTATGACTCTACAATGGAAATATAATTTTCATCACTTTACCACGACCTCCACCTCCACCTCCTTACTATTTCAAGAATTCCATTTCATAAGAGACCAGGGTGTGCGGTTATGACTCTATAATAATATATTCTTCAATCTATTCAAATCAGACCATTAAGATCAAGTAGAACATATAAAGCATATAACATACAACTTACGAGCAGGTTTTGCATTATGATTAGCCAGAGAATTTTACATTTAGATTCATACATAACAACCAGATATCACAAAGTCCATGACTCTGATCTCCACACTTCCTATGCTTCCCTCCCTAACACCAACCTATCTCCTACCTTTGTGACCGAAGCAAGACTGGAACAACCATTTCTTGGTGTAGGCATGTATTGCATAGATTGATCACTCGAATATGAAAAGTACTTCCACACAGTACATTTGTTTCAGGTTCAACTCGTTTCTCATCAACCTACCCCGCTTTTATTCTTCTCACCAGAATCAAATTTTACCCATAAACAGAAGGGAACACTTTTTAGAAATGTGTATAAAGTCTGGCTAATAAGTTGTTTGAGAAAAGTGACATGATCCAAGATTACTTAAGGTGCCACATAATATAATCAATCACAGTCATGATGCAGAGATTCACGGTCGCGATCCATGGTCGAGACAAACATATCAATCTCAGCTAGACCAAAAACCTACCGAAAAGAGTTAGCTGATCGAAAGGCAGTATGAAAATTTCATTATAAAAATCGAAATCAACGTTACCCGTCTTAATAGAGTCGATTTTATTTTTGTTATAAGAAATTGTGAATCATATTATCATGAGTGTCGAGTTCAAGTTAGTCTAAGATCTCCAATGCCTACGTCAAATATACTATATGGTAGTATACAATTTGGAAAAAAAGACTCTTTTCTATTAATTTTTATATTAAGAGCAAGGGCTATGGGGGTTGAGAGTCTCTTTAAAAATGAAAGATTTCATCAGATTTGATCAAATTAGGTTCTACTATGGGTAGAGGGAAACCCCCTTTCACCCAAAACTCAATCACTCTCTCTTTCGTCCGAAGGAGTGAGCGAAAGTATTCCCTATACGGGTAATGATTTCCCATTTGAAATAAGTATTGGAAAAATGACACACCGTTAGCCGTTTCGTAAATCTAGGAGTTCATACAACATACTTTCAGCCGTACGAGCTATAATTTCGTTTAAAATTCGATTAAAAATTTGTTTGACAGAAAAAAGAGGTATAAAGATTTGTTGACATACAACTAAGCCTATCTTATAATATTTGAGTAACATTTCCTAACCCTTGACATTTTATATGAGGTAATCCTATCCATTCATTTCGTACTAAACAAAACATACATATACATGAGTTAACACAGTAGTATAGCTTGTAAAATCTCATTTAGCAAATGGCAAATTTTGTGCCGTGTAGTGAGCGATTCTTCTCTATTCCATGGTGAAATTTTCACTCAATCACATAGTCTCTGGCTGGTTTTGAAAGAGATAGAGTGTAAAACACTCTATCCCATAACCCTTGCTCTAATAAAAAATTGTCACAAAGTGTCCCAACCTCGGCCAAGACGAGACCCACATCTATAGTGGATCATGGTGTCACGTCATTTTCCATCTGATTTTAAGAGATAACGACAGGATAGTTTCCAATCGCGTTCCTTGAGTTTGTAAAGTCGTCCCATGCCGGCATTTAGTTTGCCACTATTAGGACTCAGAATCGTGTTTTTGACTTATCAGATTCTCACAAACAGAACCGAATCGCAAACCAACAATACGAATCGTTCATCCGATCCAAAACTTCTGACTTTCCGTTGTATATGTAGGGCTGGCAATGGATAGCCGAAATCCGAGATCTGTTTCCGAAAATCCGAAATCCTATAGGATTTAATCCGACATATCGGATATTGGATATCGGAATCCGATAAGCTATCGGATAATACCTCTTATCGGAATCGTATTGGGGTCCTTCCGTTAGGTTAATATCCGACATCCGATAAGATATGGGTGTACTTGTAATTTCCACCCCAAGTTTTAGATGTCGAGTCGAGAATTGCATTGCTCAATTTCCATGTTTACATTTTCAGTCTTTGGTTAGTTTCTCGTTTCTTCCACATTTGTTTCTTCTACAGAGAAACGAAATCGAGAGATCAAGAAACTGAGGGAGTCATAGAGAGGGTTTGATTGAGAGATCGATTGAATCAAAAGGAGGGTTTGATTGGAATCCAGAGACCAAGAGAAAACTCGTGAGTTATCTCTGTAATGGTGTTGTTTTGATTTTGGTCAGAGATTCTCAGAGAAGATTAATTTTTCGTTCAGAAAACAAGTAAGCAATCTAAACCACTAAAACCCTTTGTTTATTTTTGTTTAAATCAACTCATTGTTGATGTTTCTAAAATAGGGTTTGAGATATCTGAAATTAAGAATTTCGAAATTAGGTTTTCATTTTTTACACAAATCGATTTGGTGTTTGATTGTTGCTGTTATTATTGTTGTGAAGCATGAAATTGACATGATTATTAATTTTATTATGTAGATTTATATTTTATGTTTGATAGGAAAGTTGGTCCTGTACTCCTGTTGGATTTAACAATTTGAGAAATGGGTTTATTAATTTAAGTACTTGATTTCTTTGTACTATGAATTTAGGGTATGATGCTTGAAACAAAGTTGAGAATGACTAGTGTTCAAAAGAAGATGTCATTTCTTTGTGATTGTTGACTGTTGAGGTTGATACATGCCTAACTCTTGCTTGCATAGTCTATAATAGTTGGAAAATCTTATGAGAAGGTAGTTTGCCTTCTCTTGAAGCAGGACAAAAAATTTTTGTGGAAATGTTTTCACAACATATTGCCTTTGAAGACTTAACTTGTTCTTGTTGTGTATTACTTTTGAAGATTTTGTCGTTTTTGTGGTGTGTCAACTGTCAACTGAAATATTGGATCATTTGTTTATGTATTGTGATTTTTCTAGACCTGATTGGTTTCGGTTCTATCCTCAAGCCCTACATGCTCAATATGACTTTAGTAACTTATTGGATGTTAAGTTAGTAAATCATCCCCTGATATGCAAGTTGTTTACAAATTATACTCCCCCGTCCCTAAATTTGTTAGTTGTTTGGGGGTGTTAAATTGAATTGAAGATCCTGATTATTATCCAGGTTTAAGTTAGAGGTGACTTTGTTTTGAAATTCTCTCATGATGAATACATTGTGTTAATTATGTGATTTTCGTTATCTTGTCATTGGATTCATAGGCCAATTCTCTGTTTTTCTACATTGTTCGAATAGTGTTAGGTTTCTGTTTATCTAAAATGCGTTAGGCAATGGTGTTCATTCTTCCCCAGTTTGTATGTGTGTCATTTGCTTAATATAGTCTTCATTTTTCTTTCAATCAATCAATCATGGTGCTCAATATGGGTTTAGAAAGTAAAAATGGATTATTACTATCAAGCTGGATGTTCTACAAAAAGAGTCAATTGAAGTAAAATCTTAGAATGCAATGCTTCTATTTGTTTAATGGAAATCAGATTCTCATCACAATCATGCTTTTTTAATGGAAACCCATTAGTGCAAGTTTTTTTTCTTATTCGTGTTACTGGGGCCTCTTCAGATACAGATATTGTTGCTTTGCTGTTTGTGTTTTTTAGCATTTCTGTTCCCAGTTCTCTAACAGTCTAAAAGAGTAGAAGTTCATCATGTATTCATGTTTTCTTGATAAATATATGTTATTGATATTCAGATCTCGTTACTCGAGAAACGTGGTCTTAATTTACTTTATTTCCACTCTAGTTTCTGTCTCTAGTTAGCTATTGTAGCTGTCGGAACAACGGGAAGAAGAAGTAACAGTAGTAGGGGAACTGAACCAAATCTACAACACAGTCTTTTGGTTGTGCTTTTGCTGTGAAAGTTTAGGAAATAGCTAGCTATCTAGAATAATGACAAGTAAATGAGAATTGATTCTCTCTGTTTGTTTTTAATTAGTAATAGTGGATACGACTTATTTGTACTCAGTCACATTTTTATATGTTTCAACCTAGTTTTGAAATATTGCAGAATAGTTCTGATTATTTATTTATGGGTTGTTGTTGTTCGCAGAATGTTTCAAAGTGAAAAAGCATCCAATAGAGTTGGAACTTCAAGCTGCAGTCAACCAAATTCTGAACAGCCGAAACAAGAAGATCAAAGTGTTGCTTCAACAGCACATTCTTCGAGTAATAAGAGATCATTAGCAGAAGTAGCAGATGAAAATCATCTACTTGTTATTGCTTTATTGAAGAAATTGCGCACAACAAGGTCACCTTCCTGGGATGAATTCACTAGAAAAATCATTATAGAGCCTGATAAAGAAAATCCGGGTAAGGAAGTGGCTGTCCTTACGGGTGAATGTCGTCATTGCAAAAAGTTGGTACCTGCTTGTAGTGAACAAGGAACTAGCCGCTTGGCTCAACATCTAAAAATATGCCCCAAGAAGCCTGAAAACAAGCCAGGCCAGATGAATATTACCACTGCAGTTAAAAAAGCATGTACTAACCAAGTTAAATTACTTAATTACAAGTATGATCCTATAGTTACTAGGAACTGCCTTGCTAAAATGATTGCTAAACATGATTACCCACTTAACTTGGTTGAGCATTTCTATTTTAGAGAGTTTGTTAAGTATTTGAACCCTGCTGCGAGAATGCCATGTAGGAATACAAGTAGAGCTGATGTGTTAAGGTGTTATGCTGAAATAAAAGATGAATTTCAATTACAATTAGAGAATTTGACTTCCAAATGTAGTCTCACAACTGATATGTGGACAGCCAAACACACTAAAGATGGTTATTATTGTGTTACATGCCATTTTATAGATGATGAGTGGAATTTGATTGCCAAAACCTTAGCTTACATTGTAGTGCCATCACCGCATACATGAGATGTTCTCTCAGATTTTATCAAAACTTGCACATTGGAATGGAACATGAATAGGAAGTTTTTTGCTTTAACTGCTGATAATGCACCAGCTAATGGTGTTATGATGAGAAATCTTATTAAGGGGCTAGATGGTAAGAATTATTTGTTGCTTCAAGGAAAATTGTTTCACATGAGGTGTAGCAACCACATACTGCATTTGATTGTATTGTATGGCATGAAAGTAGCTGCTGGGTTTATATAGGGTATTAGAGATTGTGTTAAGTATGTAAAATATTCACAAGCTAGGAAAGAGAAGTTTGAAACAGCATTTACACAATGCAGATTGTTTGGAGAAGTTAGTTTAGATGTGGACACAAGGTGGAACTCCACTTTTACGATGCTTAAGAATGCTATTAAACTGCGAAAAGGTTTTGAAAGACTTAGTGAGTTCGATTCTGACTTCGATATTCTGCCATCAAGTGAGCAATGGGAACAAGGAATATAAATTTGTAATTGTTTAGAGGTTTTTAATGATATTTCAACTGAGTTTGCAGGGATTAAGTATCCAACTGCAAATCTTTATTACAATGGGGTATATAAAATTAACCAATGCATCAAGAGTTGGGAAGATAGTACCTTTGAGTATGTCAGAGAGATGGGGTTGAAAATGAGAGACAAGTTTAATGTATACTGGAATGAAAGTAATTTGATTATGAGCATTGGAGTGGTCTTAGATCCAAGGTATAAGGCAAAATGGGTAAGGTTCACATATAAGATAATTTTTGGGGATAATGAACGTGCAACAGTTGAGTATGAGAAATTCAGAACAGACTTGACCAAAATTTTCAAGGCATATGAATCAAAAAACAACACTTCAGCCCCTGCTTTCTTTAGCAACTCTGTCTCTCGCATGGATGTAAGAGGCCCAGGTACAACTAACCCAGATTATGCTACTTTTTTGTTGGAAAATGATGAATATGATGTTCAGAAATCTGAGTTAGAGACGTACTTAGAAGATCAAATTCTTCCAACTGTGTTACCTCAAGATAAATACAATTTTGATATATTGAGTTGGTGGAAGCTAAGTGCTGCTAAATACCCAATTTTATCAAAGATAGCAAGGGATGTGTTGGATGTTCCGGTGACCATTGTAGCATCAGAGTCCATGTTCAGCGATGGTGGAAGGGTTCTAACAACACACAGAACTTCATTAAGTCCAGAATTAGTCCAAGCATTGCTATGCTTAAGTGATTGGCTGCCAGACTTCTTTGATGCATGTAAATCTTCTTTTCCTTTGCTTAGTTCCTTGCTATGCTTAAGGTATATTTTATTTGGTAATTACTTTTGGTAGCGAGTTTACATACATAGAGGGCAATAACTTTCTTGTTAAAAGTACATATGCAAATGTGAGGATAGTGTTGTATGTCCTGTGGATTACGTCTACCTCTGCCCTGACCTTAAAGAGGGCATCAGATGAAGAAGGAAATAATTTTTATTTGTGAATTACAAATTTTGCATAAACAGTTCGACCTTCCGTTTCGAATTATTACTGTCATGATTTTTCTATGTGATACTTATACGTGAGCTTGTTTGGATAGGGAAGTCAAAATGCGAACATTATTGTTACATATATACTCACATCTGGTTATAATTTGTAATTCTATCTGAAATATGGTATTAGTTAGCAGCTCTGAATTGCAACTTACATACAAACACGATTACTTATCCCATATATTCTCTATTAGAAATGAAAAACCAAATAAGATTAGTTGACACGATCACAGCAAACCTAATTAGCAATGTTTGCTCTCATCTACAACTTTATTATTAAATTTCGGTTTTTCTTATTATTATCTCTTATCAAGTGATTTTTTGTAATTTGTGAATGCAGATACGGAAATAGTGGACTGAAGTGAAGTTGATGCAACGATGCAACATGCCAGGCATCCAAGCAAGATCACACTAAGTTACACTACTCACTAGCCTCTGACTACTGTTAGACATTTTTTTATTTTCTTTGTTAGCTTTGTTGTAGCCTGTTGTGTACTTTATGTTGCATTCACTAGACTGGGAGTAAACTCTTTAACTCTAAACATTGTGCTTGTGTGGGTTTATACTTTTCACTGAACATTTTGAACTTAAGAAGACAAAGACTCTGTTTTTTTCAAGCTTTTAGTTTTTTTTCCTAGTTATCGGATTTTAACGGATAAAAATCTAATATCCGATAGCTTAACCTTAACCTTATCGAATTGTATTTTCTGATATCCGTCGGATGTTATCGGATATCCGATAACCCTTAACCTTAACCTTATCGGATTTGCTAATATCTGCCGGATATTTATCCGTTGCTAAAATCCGTTCTAGATTTCTTTAGAGATTTTTCAACAATTTTGAAAGAAGAACTGCACTGCACAAGATATCCAACCAATTTTTCCCTATTAAACCTAATTTCATCAGCGAAATCAATTGCAACAATTACAGATATCCACTTTCCGTTGATGGGTTGAGGTTGATGAAAATGAATTTTTCTCTCAGAGGATTTTTCACTTTCCACCTTTTATCTTATGAAAAGGCTATTCCATTTTGCGATCTTCATAATAGATGATGGAATCCCATTTGCATCAACTCTTTTTGCTTCACTACCTTCTTCAAGAGCAAAACATCCTTCTCTGAAAGTGAAGATGACATATACCCCAAGATAGATCCAGGTCGATGAAAGGTTTTGAGAGGAAATCAAAACCCTAGAAAAGTCTAAGGAGAAATTTCCATGTTCAAAATTGCCCGGTCAAAGTCAAAGAAAAGTTTTCAGATGCATTTTGTGCTATATTGAAAGATAAATTTTTGCAAACTTCATAAAAGAGTGTTAATATGATATTATGAATTAAGTAGTTTTCAACAGATCATCTCACCACTTCACGGGCTAAGAGTCTCATCATTCACTGCATAATTATTAAAATTAAATAAAACTAAGATTGGAAAAGTGTTGATGATGGGTTTTTGCCTAATGAAAAAATTGTAAAAATCTATGCTTCTAACTTAGTATCAGAAATATTAAACTTATGTGTATTTTCATTCTACAAAGAATTAAAGAACATAGTAAGTCTCAATATATATGTTTCACCTAGCTGAACTCAGAAAACTATACATATATGTACATCAGTATTTACCGTACGATTCAATATTTGCATACGCATAAATTATTAGGATAGTGCTAGCGCATGCTACGATACTCCCATATATTATATAGTTTAACACAATAAATGTCAAGCTCCTAGATGGATTTCCCACTATTCGAGAGCCAAACGAGTGTCTCTTTAGAGCTATATTCCACAGTTGAATTCCTAAAAATAGTCTTTCATCAATATGATTTCTCAACTGAATGATATAGATTTATTATAGTGTCTGAACAAGCTGATATGAATATACATGAAAAGCTGCACACGAATATACTTGATTGAAGGATTATATGTTCACAAAATCAGGTAATTCTCGTGCTAGCCACAAGCAATTTTGTGAAAGACAATTTGTGCTTGTTTTACTCAATTTTGTGTCAAGAAACAAAATTTTCTGATTTTACACAATCTCGTGCCAGACAATTTTTTTTATCAATTTCACTCAATCTCATGCCAGACACAAAATTTACATATTTTACTCGATTTTGTGTTGGACACAAAATCTAAACTCCCACCATCCAAACACTAGATTGGCCGAGCTTAGGGTGGGTATCTCCCGTGATTAGTTGCGTTAAAATCCAAAGTATGGAAGAGGAATAACAAAAAACCTAATTAGGCTAACCGTGACTGACCAAGTCATTCTTCAATTGATCTTGCCCATCCAATTTGGAGGCCAAAAATTAATTATTGGACGAACAACTTGGTCTGATATCCCTCTTTCCCTTCCGACTAATCACATCACTTGAACTTGGTCGGACAGGCTACTTAAGCATGTCAACTACACATGCGTCTATCTATAAAAATTGCATGAAAGAAACAACGAATTGACATAGTCAATGTTATGCAACGGTTATACACGTTGCAAAATAGCTTTAAAACGCGGGAAGCTGCACCTAACAACAATTATGTGTTACAAGTCGCTTATAACGACTACCATATACAATAAATGTTGCAAAAAAATGTTGCAATGTGTGGGCTTGAAGCAGGCAATGCTTTTCAACATCACGATCATTATGAAAGGAAACCATGAACTTCATTGAGTATCAAATTCATGCCATTTATACATGTAACTGTTTGTGGGAGAAAATCGCCTCTGCCTAATTTGGTAAATTCGATGGTGGAGAGACTGGTTTAAACCCTTAAACAAATGTGCTGCACATGAGCACTTTTGATTCGAGATATCAATCTGTAGAACTCTGGCCTAAACCAAGAAGGTGGCCGTTCCAGATTAGATTCGGTCACAAAGTGGAGGAGAATGGTTGATTGGGGGAGGATAGCGAAGAAGGGTGATGAGACCAGAGAGTTCAGGCTAGGTAGTATCTCGAATTGTATTAGAAGTGTAGAAGCTTGCGGAAGCTTGCTAGTGATGGAAGCTTTTTGAGAGAGCTTACAAAGTGGCTATCTGATAGTATTGTATCTTGCCTGCCCAAGTGTTTTGGCAGAATAGGTGAAACCTATTTATACAAGTGAGATTAAACGTACCCTGGCCTCATTAAGGAATTGAGAAAATGTGTCAATTAAAACAGAGGAGGTGGAAACCGTTGGCTTTATGGTGAAAACCGTTTTCACCATAAATTTCCTTATTTAATTGACCATATTCATTCCTTTCACGCCTTGCTTTATTGCGACCGTAGTGTACGCTGCACGCTGTGACCGCCAAACCAAAACCCCAAGAAAGCATCCCCGAGTTTGTGTTGATGTCTCGAGAGTGGGCGCAAGTGGCAATGCCAAAGTTGCTAGTGAAGCATTGCAGCATGGGCCAATGGCAGGTGCGGGATATCTCGACCGCAAGTTGTACTTTGAGCGGGGATGGCAATGCCAAAGTCGCTTGGTGGAGCATTTGGCATATGCCAATGGCAGCTGCGGAATGCCTTGGCCGCGATTTGTACTTTGAGCGCGGATGGCAATCCCAAAGTCGCTTGGTGGAGCATTTGGCATCTTCCAATGGCATGTGCGGAATTCCTTGGCCGCAAGTTGCACTTTGAGTGCGAAGGGTAATGCCAAAGTCGCTAGTGGAGCATGTGTGGCATGTGCGGAATGCCTTGGAAATTGGCTAGCAAGTTGGGGATAAAAGTGGCTAGTGGTTGCGTGTTGGCATGTGCCAATGGCACGCACGACCACTTTGGCCAAGTTACGGGCACTACAACGGGGTAGCGGCTTGGAATAGAAAGTTTCTAGTGGTAACGTGTTGGCATGTGCCAATGGCACGCACGGCCACTTTGGCCAAGTCGCGGGCGCTACAACTGGGTAGCGTCTTGGAATAGAAAGTGGCTAGTGGTAACGTGTTGGCATGTGCCAATGGCACGTATGTCCACTTTGGCCAAGTCGCGGGCGCTACAACTAGGTAGCGGCTTGGAATAGAAAGTGGCTAGTGGTAACGTGTTGGCATGTGCCAATGGCACGTATGGCCACCTTGGCCAAGTCGCGGGCGCTACAATTGGGTAGCGGCTTGGAATAGAAAAGTGGCTAGTGGTAACATGTTGGCATGTGCCAATGGAACGCACGGCCACTTTGGCCAAGTTGCGGGCGCTACAGTTGGGTAGCGGCTTGGAATAGAAAGTGGCTAGTGGTAACGTGTTGGCATGTGCCAATGGCACGCACGGCCACTTAGGCCAAATTTCGGGCGCTACAATTGGGTAGCGGCTTGAAATAAAAAGTGGCTAGTGGTAACGTGTTGGCATGTGCCAATGACACGCATGGCCACTTTGGCCAAGTTGCGGGCACTACAACTGGGTAGCGGCTTGGAATAGAAAGTGGTTAGTGGTAACGTGTTGGCATGTGCCAATGGCACGTATGGCCACTTTGGCCAAGTCGCCGGCGCTACAACCGGGTAGTGGCTTGGAATAGAAAGTGGCTAGTGGTAACGTGTTGGCATGTGCCAATGGCACGTATGGCCACCTTGGCCAAGTCGCGGGCGCTATAATTGGGTAGCGGCTTGGAATAGAAAAGTGGCTAGTGGTAACGTGTTGGCATGTGCCAATGGAACGCACGACCGCTTTGGCCAAGTTACGGGCGCTACAATTGGGTAGCAGCTTGGAATAGAAAGTGACTAGTGGTAACGTGTTGGCATGTGCCAATGGCACACACGACCACTTTGGCCAAGTTGCGGGAGCTACAATTGGGTAGCAGCTTGAAATAGAAAGTGACTAGTGGTAACGTGTTGTCATGTGCCAATGGCACGTACGGCCACTTTGGCCAAGTTGCGGGCGCTACAATTGGGTAGCGGCTTGGAATAGAAAGTGGCTAGTGGTAACGTGTTGGCATGTGCCAATGGCACGCACGACCACTTTGGACAAGTTGCGGGCGCTACAACTGGGTAGTGGCTTGGAATAGAAAGTGGCTAGTGGTAACGTGTTGGCATGTGCCAATGGCACGCATGGCCACTTTGGCCAAGTTGTGGGCGCTAGATGAGCATAGCGGCTTGAAAATAGAAATTAGCTAGTGATGCGTGTTGGCATGTGCCAATGGCACGCATGGCCAAGTTGACCTAGTTGCACGGTTTGCAATCCTAGGGCGCTATTTTTGGCATGTGCCAAATGGTATAGTGTCTTAGTTTGGCATGGTTGCCTGTGAGTGCAGTATGTGGTTTGGTTTTGGCGTCGTTGCCATGGTGCGCAATATGCGACTTGGTTTTGGCGTCGTTGCCATGGTGCTGCAAAGACGCTGCTTGGTTTTGGCATCGTTGCCGTGGTGCGCAGTATGCGGCTTGGTTTTGGCGTCGTTGCCATGGTGCGCAGTATGCGGCTTGGTTTTGGCGTCGTTGCCATGGTGCGCAATATGCGGATTTGGTTTTTGCGTCGTTGCCATGGTGCGCAGTATGCATCTTGGTTTTGGCGTCGTTGCCATGGTGCGCAGTATGCGGCTTGGTTTTGGCATCGTTGCCATGGTGTGCAGTATGCGGCTTTGGTTTTGGCGTCGTTGCCATGGTGCACAATATGCGGCTTGGTTTTGGAATTATAGTTCTGTGTCGAAAACCCTAATCTGGTATTTTTGAAAGAATACCCCCCATTAATTATTAACATCTGAATTAAATGCTCGTAGTTAATGTGTTGCTGGTAACACTAGGTCATGGGGTTTTACGATTTTACCCCTTATCTTATATCCAACATCGACATTAAATCCCCTGCATAGATCGGAACAGGGGCTTTGTTGCGATGTAAGCATAAGATGGTGCCAAGACAAGATCTGAAAGAGAAACATGAGATTTATCTGACCATTTCCTGATATGCGGACTGGAGTCGGAATCCTCGTCCTTGGAAGTTTTGCATGGAGCGGGAGATTGGCACAATTTGGCGGAAATGGACAGCTGGGAAGCATTGAGCTGCTGGCGCGAGTTGAGAAACTGAGCGTGCGCTGGCTGGTGGGGCCGGTGGGAGACGGACGTGATAGTTGGTGTGACTTAGGCAGCATTGACAGGTCGGCGCGATTGGTGGGATCGGTACAAAAGGATCATGCTATCTTGGGGGTACCGGCGCAAGGTTGAGAGGCTGGCATGATGGGACCGGTGCAAAAGGGAGCGTGCTTGGGAGTTATTGGCGCCATTGATGGGGCTTGAGTGGCCGTTGGGAAGTTGGGCGCCCTCGTGGGCCCAAAATTCCTTTACACGCGCGGCTTTGGGAGAAAAGGAATCCTTCCCTATTGTGGAAACCGCTCGCATATATATACATGAAGTCCTTTCTTTTATTTTGCGCTTTGTTCCTTCCTTCTTCCTTGCTAGCGGTAAAGTGATAAAGGAGAAACCGACTACCCAGGTGTGTCTTCTAATACTTCTCTTGTTTCTCTTTGTAGGTGCAAACCCTAGCAGTAGGTGCTTTTTCTTTTATAAATATTGCATTGATATCGTGCGTACGATCGGTTGGCGTGCTTCTTGTAGAGAATATTGTATATATATGATTTTATTCTGTAGAAAATACTGCACGCATAATTTTGAACCCGAAGAAAGATTCCGTATATGTTTTTGAACCTGAGAAATATATTGTGCATGTAATTTCGAACATGAAGTAGGATACTATATATGCACTTGAACCCGAGAAATATATTTCAATGAATCCCGAAAAAATATTGTATACGTGCTTCATATGAACCCGAAATAATTACTGTATACGAATCCCGAAGAAGAATATTGTATATGCTCTTGAACCCAGAAAAAATTACTGTATGTGAATCCCGAAGAAGAATACTGTATATGCTCTTCAACCCAGAAAAAATTACTGTATGTGAATCCCGAAGAAGAATACTGTATACGCTCTTCATATGAACTCAAAAGAATTATTGTATATGACTCCCGGAGAAGAATATTGTATATGCTCTTGAACCCAGAAAAAATTACTGTATGTGAATCCCGAAGAAGAATACTGTATATGCTCTTGAATCCAGAAAATATACTACGCATATAATTTTGAACCCGAAGTAGGATACTGCATATGTATTTCGAAACCATAGAAAATACTATTCTCCCATGTGTCAGGGATTTTTCTTCTTGTCGAGCACGGTTATGTGTTTGGGAGATCATTTCATAATTTCCCTGTTTTGTTTTGTGCAGATATCTTGTTTCTAAGCGAGAAAAACCGACAAGATGTTACCTGAACAAGGCTCCGTTTCGTCGAAAGATGTTGATAATTCGAATCCAAACATAAATGATGAGTTCTTTACCAAAACCGTTGCTCCTGCTCGGAGGAATCTTCCAGACTTCGAGCCAACTTTATTGACTGATGGTGAAAATGAAAAGGAGACCCGCATAGTTTGGCCGGAGCATACCATACGGTTTTGTCTTCGTAAAGGAGTGTATGCCTCTTCCAGTATTGGCTTCAGGATGTGTCAAAGCCCATTGCGTTCTTTTGATGTGTGGGTCGAATTTATGGTGAGTAGGGAGCATATAAATCTCAACTTGACTCGAGCGAGGATTATTAATGCCGTCGGAGCTTTAGTAAGTCTCCAGATTAGGAAAGATGTCCCGGGCTTGGTTGCTTTACTTTCTAGGTGGTGCTTGGACACTCACACAATTATCTATAGATGGGGCAAAATAAATTTCACCTTGGAGAGCGTGGCTCTCTTGTTGAGTCTTCCGGTAACCGGGGATCTTAACATCCAATTATCCAGAGATGAGAAGAAGATACGAAATGACCTTGCTGCTAAGTTGGGAGATTTTGCCCGAAAAGACTCTACTGCGAAGTCGAAGGATTCCGTCCGGAAAGAGGATGAAAGGTGATTTTACAGCTGGTGGATATCCCAGTGGTTTCCGGAAGAGTTGGAGGCTAGACAGAGAAGCAGCGATCTCCACGTTGCAGCATTTTTGGCCCTCAAGTTTTCTAGAGACATTCTTGATGATGGTTCCGGCAAGAAGGAGATAAGGGCAGAGCTGCTACCAATTGCTGTGAAGTTGGCGAAAGGTGAAGTTCTTCCCATTGGCAGGTTATTCCTTGGCTCCTTGCACGCGCATCTGGATCACTTGGTGCGAATATGCGAGTTTCGAATGGTTTCATGAAAGTGGATTCGTATGTGCACGTCGTTTTTCTGCAAGCGCGGCTATGGGAGCATTTTGAAAAGTACGCTCCAAAGTCGTTGCCTACGATTCCTGCGAGTTGGGGTGGCTCTCGAATTCTTCGATGGGCGAATAAGCGTCCAAGAGTTGGTGTGAGCTTCGTTAGCCTTCTTGATAAATCACACGAGATTAATTTTCGCCCGTGGGAGCCAGTTCATAGGTCCGTGACTCAAATTGATACCTTTTCTTCTGCTCCGGATGTGATTTTTTCTTCAGATGACGATTTGAGCGTTGGTGAAAACTTGTTATTCAAAGTTGCATTCCCGGTCACATGCCGTATTTCTTTAGAGGGGCTTTCCAGATTTCTGAGTACAATATTGATCGCGCAGATCGTCACATGGGTTTCGATCAGTGGGTGCCCCTTGATTGACGGCTAGAGCTTCCTGAGAATTCATTGCGTGCTGCCTTCGATGCCAGTGCCCTTGGGCCAGGTATCAGTCTTCCCTTCTTTCAACCGGAAAGAGCACCCTTGATGACCTTTAGTTACAACGAGTTCTGGTGCCGTGAGCATCTCATGATTCGCAAGTTTGTGGATGATGCGGTGGAGAATGTTCGTGGTAAGCCTTCCCAAGAAGTTTTGAAGAAGTACCCAATGTTGATAGATTTCAAGCGAAAGTCGTCTGGAAATTCTGAAAGTCCCCAAGTGAAAGAAAAGAGAACGAAAAACCTTGTTGGTGGGTTTCAGACGGCTTCAAAGGGTTCTCCTGCAGCACTTGTGTCTTTCATTTCTTCCAATAACCGGGTATGTGTCGCCTCTTTGCTGGTTTGTTTCCAAATGTGCGAATTTATGCTGAAGGTATGTGTCTCGTTTCTTCCAGGGATTTGGTAGTGTTAATGCTTTTGCTGCTCTTGCTCGCTGTCAGGAGATGGTAACTCTTTCAAGTAATTATGAGGTATCGATCCTTCTCACAACGGTAATGCGCCATAGAAAGAAGAAAGTTCGGAAGATGAAGGTGATTCTTCCGATAGCAGCGCTGGATCCCTTCCAGAAAGTGGCTCGGTAGGTTTCGCGCCTCTTTTTCTTCCTCCTCCCTTTGAAAACGTCTAACTCAAATCTTGCAGGAGGAATCTGACTCAGGAGATGGATCCGAGGTGGAGGCACATGAAGACTTGCCCTTGGTGACAACAACCATCAGTGATGACCTGGAGATGGAAGTTGAAAATCCTCCTATAGTGACTGTGACCGCCGATGATGGCTTGGGGATGGAAGTTTATCAATCACAAAGCATGAACGCAATTCGACCGGGAAATGATTATATGATTGCTGGCGCAGATGCGAAAGGGAACCCTTCGCAGATTGCGGATCTGGTTGCAGGCGCCATTTTCGATCCTCCGTACTTGGTTCCTTACCCAGGTCACGTGTTGGTCGGCGGTTTCAGCGTGCTGGCCAAATATAAGGCGTTGTATACAAAAATCTGGAAGAAGTATGGACACATGGATACGACCAGGAAGATCACTAGTCGTATTGCGTTGGTTAAACGTGTGGAAGAAGCTTTATCTTCTATTGAGGACATGTGCGGGGTGACTGGCCACACCGTTTCTGAAGACGTCATTGCTAACTGGGAGCATCACCGCGATGTGTGTGCGGAGAAGGAATTCAATGCTTCTTGGTTCGTCGAAAATCTTGCTGAGATTCGAAAATTGAAGGATACAGTAATCCAAATCCCTTCTGCGGAGGAAATCACACGGCAAGAATCGGAAGCTGAGGAGTTGTCCAAGGTGTTGGCTATGAAGAGAACGGCTATTGAAGATGTGAAGGACCGTCTTGCTAAGAAGAGTATACCGTTGCGGGACAACTTAACTTGAATATTTCTCCTTTAGATTCCCTTTTGTTTATTTCGAGAAACACTTTGGGTGCTTGATTTCGGAGTCTGACTGATTTTGGTAGTTGGTTGATGTTTTTTGAGATGTTGGATTATTTTCTGGGATGAATGGTTTCAATATATAACTTTGATTATTCCTTGCGAAGGGAATATTATTTTTATGAAAGTGTGTGCTAGCAATAACACAGAAAGTAATGGTATGATGGTTTTACTGTGAACCCAAAAATAGATCAGATATCTTGCCCGGGCTAGACTTACTTGCTGTATGGATCTTTCGTCGCAAATATGCCTATTCTCGTATAAGAAGTGGTTTTGCCGGTGACTTTGCAGTAAGTCCCCAGTTGCTGGTAACAGTTTCGCCGAAAAAGCCACTAGCCAGTCCTCAAATCGGAGTCCCAGTTTCCCATGTAGTTTTTACGGCTGGCAACTGGGTTGTGTGGTAATTGAGTCGCAGATCTCCAAACCGATTGGCTGCTTCTGCTGTTGGTGCTTGTATCGAGACGCGAGATCGATTTTTAGGAGTAGATATTGTAACCGAGAGATTGAAACTCCCGCTGTGGTCGCCAATTGTTTATGGGAGAAAATCGCCTCTGCCGAATTTGGTAAATTCGATGGTGGAGAGACTGTTTTAAACCCTTAAACAAATGTGCTGCACGTGAGCACTTTTGATTCGAGATATCAATCTATACAACTCTGGCCTAAACCAAGAAGATGGTCGTTCCATATTTTCTTCGGTCACAAAGTGGAGGAGAAGTGTTGATTTGGGGAGGATAGCGAAAAACGGTGATGCGACCAGAGAGTTCTGGCTAGGTAGTATCTCGACTTGTATCAGAAGTGTAGAAGCTTGCGGAAGCTTGCTAGTGATGGAAGATTTTTGAGAGATCTTACAAAGTGGCTATGTGATAGTATTGTATTTTGCCTGCCCAAGACTTGTGTGTTTTGGCAGAATAGGTGAAACCTATTTATACAAGTGAGATTGAACGTACCCTGGCCTCATTAAGGAATTGAGTAAATGTGCCAATTAAAACAGAGGAGGTGGAAACCGCTGGATTTATGGTGAAAAATGTTTTCACCATAAATTTCCTTATTTAATTGACCATATTCATTCCTTGCATGCCTTGCTTTATTGCGAGCGTAGTGTACGCTGCACGCTGTGACCGCCAAACAAAAACCCCAAGAAAGCATCCCCCAGTTTGTGTTGATGTCTCGAGAGTGGGCGCAAGTGGCAATGCCAAAGTTTCTAGTGAAGCGTTGCGGTATGTGCCAATGGCATGTGCGGGATATCTCGACCGCAAGTTGTACTTTGAGCGCGGATGGCAATGCCAAAGTCGTTTGGTGGAGCATTGGGCATGTGCCAATGGCAGGTGCAGAACGCCTTGGCCGCAATTTGTACTTTGAGCGCGGATGGCAATGCCAAAGTCTAGCGGCTTGGAATAGAAAAGTGGGTAGTGGTAACGTGTTGGCATGTGCCAATGGCACGCACGGCCACTTTGGCCAAGTTGCGGGCGCTACAATTGGGTAGCGGCTTGAAATAGAATGTGGCTAGTGGTAACGTGTTGGGTATGTGCCAATGGCACTTTGGCACAACCACTTTGGCCAAAAATGGCTAGTGGTAACGGGTGCTATGCAACTTTGGGTAGCGGCTTGGAATAAATAAAGTGGCTAGTGGTAACGTGTTGGCATGTGCCAATGGCACGCACGACCACTTTGGCCAAGTTGCGCAATGGCGCTAGCTTGAGCAGAAATGGCTAGCGGGCTTGAAAATAGAAATCGGCTAGTGATGCGTGTTGGCATGTGCCAATGGCACGCATGGCCAAGTTGACCTAGTTGCACGGTTTGCAAGCCTAGGGCGCTATTTTTGGCATGTGCCAAATGGTATAGCGGCTTAGTTTGGCATGGTTGCCTGTGAGTGCAGTATGTGGTTTGGTTTTGGCGTCGTTGCCATGGTGCGCAGTATGCGAATTGGTTTTGGCATCGTTGACATGGTGTGCAGTATGCGGCTTGGTTTTGGCGTCGTTGCCGTGGTGCGCAGTATGCAGCTTGGTTTTGGCGTCGTTGCCGTGGTGCACAGTATGCGGCTTTGGTTTTGGCGTCGTTATCTTGGTGCACAATATGCGGCTTTGTTTTGGCGTCGTTGCCATAGTGCGCAGTATGCGGCTTGGTTTTGGCATCGTTGCCATGGTGCGCAGTATGCGGCTTTGGTTTTGGCGTCGTTTCCATGGTGCGCAGTATGCGGCTTGGTTTTGGAATTAGGGTTTTGTGTCGAAAACCCTAATCTGGTATTTTTGAAAGAATACCCCCCATTAATTATTAACATCTGAATTAAATGCTCGTAGTTAATGTGTTGCTGGTAACACTAGGTCATTGGGTTTTACGATTTTACCCCTTATCTAAAATCCACCATCGACAGTAACGTACTTCAATAATTTCATTTCACATAACTTTCCAAATTTGACTCACCAAGAGTGTCACACGCTAATTTTAGCCGGCCATGACATGAGATTTGCATGGTATGTCAGATTTCTATAAACTTGACTTGTCATTCGTGACTTCCCATGCATGCAATTCACACGTGACTGACATGGACGGCTTATGACTCTACAATGGAAATATAATTTTCACCACTTTACCATGACCTCCACCTCCACCTCCTTACTACTTCAAGACTTCCATTTCCTAAGAGACCAGGGTGTGCGGTTATGAATCTATAATAATATATTCTTCAATCTATTCAAATCAGACCATTAAGATCAAGTAGAACATATAAAGCACATAACATACAACTTACGAGCAGGTTTTGCATTATGATTAGCCGGAGAATTTTACATTTAGAGTCATACACAACAACCACATCTCACAAAGTCCATGACTCTGATCTCCACACTTCCTATGCTTCCCTCCCTAACACCAACATATCTCCTTCCTTTGTGATCGAAGCAAGACTGGAACAACCATTTCTTGGTGTAGGCATGTATTACATAGATTGATCTCTCGAATATGAAAAGTAATTCCGCACAGTACATTTTTTTAAGGTTCAACTCGTTTCTCATCAACCTACCCCGCTTTTATTCTTCTCACCAGAATCAATTTTTACCCATAAACAGAAGGGAACACTTTTTAGAAATGTGTATAAAATCTGGCTAATAAGTTGTTTGAGAAAAGTGACATGATCCAAGATTACTTAAGGTGCCACCCAATATAGTCAATCACAGTCGTGATGCAGAGATTCACGGTCGCGATCCATGGTCGAGACAAACATATCAATCTCAGCTAGACGGAAAACCCACCGAAACGAGTTAGATGATCGAAGGGCAGTATGAAAATTTCATTATAAAAATCGAAAATAACGTTACACGTCTTAATAGAGTCGATTTTCTTTCTGTTATAAGAAATTGTGAATCATATTATCATGAGTGTCGAGTTCATGTTAGTCTAAGATCTCCAATGCCTACTTCAAATATAATATATGGTAGTATACAATTTGGAAAAAAAAGACTATTTTCTATTAATTTTTTTATTAAGAGCAATGGCTATGGGGGTTGAGAGTCTCTTTCAAAATGAAAGAGTTCATCAGATTTGATCAAATTAGGTTCTACTATGGGTAGAGGGAAACCCCCTTTCACCCAAAACTCAATCACTCTCTCTTTCGTCCGAAGGAGTGAGCGAAAGTCTTCCCTATACGGGTAATGATTTCCCATTTAAAATAAGTATTGGAAAAATGGCACACCGTCAGCCGTTTCGTAAATCTAGGAGTTCATACGACATACTTTCAGCCGTACGAGCTATAATTTCGTTTAAAATTCGGTTACAAATTTGTTTGACAAAAAAAAAAGGTATAAAGATTTATTAATATACAACTAAGCCTATCTTATAATATTTGAGTAACATTTCCTAACCCTTGACATTTTATATGAGGTAATCATGTCCATTCATTTCGTACTAAACACAACATACATATGCATGAGTTAACACAGTAGTATAGCTTGTAAAATCGCATTTAGCAAACGGAAAATTTTATGCCGTGTAGTGAGCGATTCTTCTCTATTCCATGGTGAAATTTTCACTCAATCACATAGTCTCTCGTTGGTTTTGAAAGAGATAGATAGTGTAAAACACTCTATCCCAAAACCCTTGCTCTAATAAAAAATTGTCACAAAGTGTCCCAACCTCGGCCAAGACGAGACCCACATCTATAGTGGATCATGGTGTCACGTCATTTTTCATCTGATTTTAAGAGACAACGACAGGATAGTTTCCAATTGCGTTCCTTGAGTTTGTAAAGTCGTCCCATGCCGGCATTTAGTTTGCCATTGTTAGAGCGTCCACAATCATAAACCATCCTAAAACTAAAACAAAAACCAAATACAAAAATATTTGGTTTTGAACGTGTTTTAACACAAGGGTGGGAAGTAAAATTATAGTCGAGCGAATTTTTAAATCTCCGCCTGATACTGGGCGGATATTTAATCTACGTGCATCTACCAGACGGATACCTAGGTAAACGCCCGAATGAGGCGTAAATCAAATGTGCGCCTGCCATCAAACGAATGTTTAAGTTACGCCCGAAAGGAAACATAGGTGTTGTTGTCCGCGCGAGTGAGGAACGTAGATTCAAAGTCCGCCCCATGAAGCGCACGATTAAAAGTCCGCCCCAACTCTTTTCAGTTTCCGTGTGAACCGTCCGTGTGCAGTACATCGGGCGTATACCCAAAGTTCGCCCCATTTTCGGGCGTAACTTTTCATGTTCGCTTGACGTTAAGAAAAAGGAAAAAAAAATTAAAAAACTGCGGACATCACAAGAAGGTCCGAGTTCTTCCCATCTTCTTCACTCTTCTCCCTGTGTTATTTTTCTCCCAACTTCTTCAGTTCAATGCGTGTTCTTATTTCTCCTTATTTCTTCCCTTCTCTATGCTATTCACTGGTGAACCCTATTCTCATCTCTTTTAGTGGTCTATTATAAGGTATGATTATAATACTTTTGAATTAGGTTTTGTTAATTTAATTTTAAAATTCAGTTTAATTTGTAGCTACGTTTATGAAGTTGTAAATTAGGTTTAGGATGATTGATTTAATAGGGTTTTGGTTAATTTGGTGTATCTACTATTTTGGTTAATTTAATTTGGTTACTCTGTGCATACCTAATTTGCGTGTATGTGTATATGTAAATAGGATTAATTTTAAAATTAGATAGTACATATAGAACACCTAATTTGTGTGTATGTAAATTGGGTTAACATAATTGATTTAGAATCAATTATTATGAATTTGGATTGTTTTTATTTATGTTTAGGTTTTGTTTAATTTTGAGGAATGTGGACGTATGATATATTTGTACTACATATTGAAGACCTCAGTTTTGTGTACATAATTTGGGTAATATATCAATAATTTTTTTATGGGATATTTAACGGTTGGTACCCAGCAAATGACCAACACCTAGCTTAGGTACCCAACATTTGAAATATTATCGGTTGGTACCTTGACCAGTTAAGTCCAACCGTTGACTCGACTAAGACAACACATCCGTAACTGAAGTGGTGGTTTTACATATATTCCCTTACAAACGCTAACATTGACTTGAATTATCCTAACGTCCGGTTATAATGAAGTTTCATTTTAACAAAACTCGCCTACAACCTGTTTGTTAAAAGTTTATAATGAAGTTTCATTTTATCCAATTATCTCTCGGCATAAACAGCTGCTCACAACGGTGACCGGTCCACTCATAACCTGATTGATATCGCTGGAGTCCTAGACATTCAAAGAGCATGTGTTAACCAATTATTGATCATCAAATTTCATCCAGGGTCGTGGTCTTGTTGATGATTTCAAATACATATATCTTCCTAGACAATACTTGGACTAGTAGTTAAAATTGTATGACCCCTTGGATGGCGATCACTTCCACATATTTGATGCTAGCTTAAAAACAAATTACATTATGTTAACGGTGCAAGGCAAATTTATACCTGGGAGCTTAAAACACACAAAAAAGTAGGAGCTGGAGAGTATGGATGGGAATGTATAAACAACAATCATTGGAATTTTGTATAGGATTGATACAACAAAAGGAGCCCAATTTTTATGTTCTGTCTTCTTCGATAATAAAAAAAAAAATGAAGGGAAAATTGTTATGGAAGAGTTGCAGGGGCAAGAGGGGAGGAGGAAGAAGATAATGGTGGTTGAGAGGAAGTACGGCTATTTTTTTGACCAAGTTAATTCTAGCCGTTGGATTAACCTTTTAGTAACCGTTAGATGGAATCAAATATGGTCACACATTTTTTTGGAAACGCACATGCTGACGGTGATTTAACATCGTTATGTAATTAATGTCTATTAATAATTTTAATTCTAAAGGTGACGGACAGTTTGGTCCACGTCTTGACTCGACAGTCAATGACGGGTCAAGGTACCAACCGATAATATTTCAAATGTTGGGTACCAAAGATAGGTGTTGGTCATTTGTTGGGTACCAACCGTTAAATATCCCATTTTTTATTGAATTTTCAAAATTTGGAATTTATTTATTATGTTTGTGTTTATGGAGTTATATATAGGGCTGCACAACGGTCGGGTTAGGTCGGGTTTCAGACTTACCGACCAACACACTATACATATCGGGTTTTTTAGGAGGAGCCCCAACTATGGAATAAGTTCCATGTCGGGTCGGTTATAACCACCCAATTATTTGTCGGCCGGACTAGGTCGGTTATCGGTTTACCCGATTATTATCAAACGGCGTTTGGTGTTCGTACCAAATCAACAACACCGGAACACAGTTTGATACAATACAATTCGATTAAACACATAAATATCACTTTACAGTTTATAATATCACCACCCAAGCTCTCTCCCTAAGTCTCTGAAATCACAAGGAGTTGAAAATGATGAAGATATTGCTTGAGTACGAGAATAAAGTTTAGTCCTGTTACGGTTGTGCTGCTCGAGTATGAGATGAAGGTGGGGTTGAATGCTTCTGGGGATGATGTAACTAGTGGTATACCAGAAAAAGAATGAAGTTAACTGAAGAAGAAGATGGATGAATTGGAGATCTTTGTCTGCCACTCTTCTTAAGAATTTTTATTGAAAAGAAAAGTATGTCTTCCGATATGAGTAAAGAGATATCTAGGGTTATACCAAGATCAACGGGTAATATGATTACAAACTAATGGCTAGTAGTGACTTGATGATCGGTCGGTTATGGATATCGTCGGTCGGCATACATACACAACCGTGTAGCATTAGAAACATATCGGTTTTGTAACACCATTACCGTTCATGACCATTGGATGTATCGATTTCGGTTTGGATCAGGTATTTTTGGATCGGTTCGGTCGGGTTAATCGGGTGTTTCGGGTTCTTGTGCAACCCTAGTTATATAGAGTTTGTATATATAGACATATATGGAATTCCACGAGTATGGTCGGGAATATGTTTTGTAGTTTGATGGTGACTCTTTTACTCATGAATAATATACTTGTAATCGGGAATATGTATTGTGGTTTGATGGTGATCAGAAATATTAATTTTTGCGTGTGCGTGTGCAGATGTCCAAAAATGTAGTGGCGAGATTCGTTTAGCGCCTAATGACCAACAAAAATCAGCCTAACAAGAAACAAAAATCTAAAGCTAATGAGGATGTTGGAATTAACCCGAGTATTGAAATGGAGGAGGTCTCTATTCCTGAGTTAGGGACCTATCGTGTAGTTGAAGATTATAAGAAACACGCTACAACGGAAATTACATTTGCGAGAGATCTAACATTTAGGTATCAACATTGTGGTTCCCTTGTCTCGGTCATTAAATACTATAAGCTTATTAACAAGCATAGCCTTAGAGTTAAATATATAATTGAAAGGGCAGGGTGGGATAGTTTATTGACCATGAATATACGCGAAACCTCCCATTCCTTGATCGATTATATTGTTGAGAGGTTTTGGGACACAACAAACACTTTTCACTTTCCATTTGGTGAGATGGGGTTTACACCACTTGATTGGGTCATGTTAACATGATTGAGTATTGGGTTTGGGCCTGATATTCCGTATGATTCAGAGAAGTACACTTTTGAATATGTTCGTGAGCATATTTTTCCTGACATAGAAGATGCCTCGCTTTGTCCAAAAGGCGCGTCGTGGGTTTCAAATGCAATAAAAGTTACCTTTTTTAAGCTCATATTTCAATAAAGATACGTTGGTTGCAGCTGAAAATGATAACATACTTGCTAAAAGAGTTGCAACAGCCTTTTTTATGTATGTTTTGGGTCAATTTTTCTTTAGTAATGCAAAGAATTATATTGATGCGGGATGGTTAGATTCTTTTGAAAATCTAGATACAATTGGCACGCATGATTGGGGTGGTGCTGCTTTTTCAGGATTACTTACAGCACTGGGTTTATCAAGTAGGTGCCAGAAGGGACTTTGCGGGCCCTTACAAATCCTAGAGGTAAATTTTTTTGGGTCAATTATATATATATATTATGTTTAATTATTAGCAACTGAATAATTTGTTCGTCGTTATTACGAACTAGTTTTGGGGCTACGAATATTTGGGTATATGTCAACCAGATGTAACAATGAGTGAAGATACTGCACGAAAATGGCCTAGAAGTTCTATATGGAAGGGAAAGAAGAAGATTATTGAGATTGGTCGTTGTAGGACTTTACTTAATCAGTTGACTGGCGACCAAGTGACATGGCAACCATGGGAATATCATACACATTTCCTCACATCTCAATTGAGTAGCGCAGTTAAGGAGTTGTCAGACTCAAGGGCAATCTTTTCCTGGAACGACATTGTGAGTTAATAGTTCCTTTTTATGTAGCCGTTATTATTAAATGCCAATACAACATTTCTATATTTTCAAATGCATATGACTTGTCTAACAATACAGCACAGCATATACTTGGGCAAAAGGTGTTGGAGGCAAAACCATCCCACATTTGCTGTTCCGGAAAACCTACCTCAAAATATTGGAATCAACAATATGCCAGGAAATATACAAGGAAAAGATGCTGGTTTGATCGATGCAACGATGATGGTGAAAGTTGTTCCATATGACAAATATTTACAGTATTGGCGACAAGTAACTCACTTAAGCAATATGCGATCCATCCTCTTGGGGAGGTCGAAACATATGGGTATGTCGGTGACCTTCATAATCACCCAATTGAACATCCTGTTGAACATGTGCCTATCCCGCCTCCACATCAATTATCATACGTAAGTTTACGTTTAACTTTAATTTTTTAAACTTCACAAAATAATGTTTCAAGATATCATGTGCCAACTTTCTGTTAAATAATTTATTTTTAACACGACATGATGAAGTTTATACATGTTTACAAGAAAATGTAGATTTTGTTCAACAATTTCGCGATTTTAAATTAAATCAAACCAAGGAGAGAATGGACGCAATGATGGAGAAAGATCAAGAAATACAACAACTACAATAGCGAAACCAAACTTTGGAGGCACAAATTTCACATATGGGTATGCAACAACCACCCCAAAATATCCTTGGATTCGGTCCTTTTTCTCAAACTTTGCCACAAAAAAATTGGAATAATATGAGTCAAGCATCAGCTTCCACATTGTCGTCTACTAATCCCCCTCCGAGAATGCATATGGCTTTTATCCCACCACGGATGAACTCTTCATACCCGGATTCGGTAAATACGAATGACTGATGTGGTAGGACTATTTAGATGCCTTGTCTCTCGTGAATGAGTCTAATCTTTGTTGTGTATAGTCATTCCTGCTGAAACTTTGCAATTGTCATTTCAAATATTAACCTTTTTAAATATCTACTTTTTAAAATGTGTATTGTCATTCCACTAGACTTCTATGGAGAATCTTATCTTTGTTGTGTATTGTCATTTCAAACAGTTAGCAATTGAACTTTAAACTTCCAATTTTTTTTGTTTAACATTGGTCTTACATTTTCCTTATAAATGAATATTCGATCCACAATAATTTTTACACACCACCATAATTCTTCTTCTTCTGATATTTGTAATTCTTATTCTTCTGATATTTGTAGTTACTTCTTCTGATAATAATGGAAAACCATGAAAATGCTGCTCATCACTCTTCTTCTTCATCAAATAATAGTTTCTACTCATCAGATGATGATGCAGTAGCAATTTCCCAAAATAACCTAGCTGTAAGTTTGGGAGTATTAGTCGGAATATTCACTGGCCTGAAACTCGTATTAAAATACTAAGAGATCGTGACACAAGAGCAGAACTTCTATGGAGAGATTACTTTGCGCCGACACCACGCTTTCCACCAAACGTCTTCCGTAGAAGATTTAAAATGAGGGTGAATTATTTAACCGAATAGTGGAAGGTGTTGTGTCTCAATCTTCTTATTTTGTTCAAAAACCAGATGCATGTGGGGTCCTTGGATTAAACCCTCATCAGAAAGTAACAGCAGCAGTCCGAATGTTAGCTTATGGATGTGCAGCAAATGCAATAGATGAGTACTTAAGGATTGGAGAAACCACTTTATTGGAAGCTACTCGTAGGTTCTGTAAAACGACCGTCCATGTGTATGGTGCTGAATATTTGCGTGAACCAACTACGGGTGATGTAGAACTGTTGTTAGAGCAAAACAGAGACCGGGGATTTCCAGGGATGTTGGGGTCAATTGATTGCATGCATTGGAAATGGGATAAATGTCCGTCGGATGAATCAGGGGCTTACACCGCATATAAAGGAAGCGAAATTATTGTGTTAGAGGCAGTGGTGTCCTATGATCTCTAGTTTTGGCATGCATTTTTTGGTATGCCCGGATCAAACAATGATATTAATGTGATGAACCGTTCATATGTTTTTCGAAGTCTTATCACTGGGAAAGCACCACCAGTGAACTTTGTGGTAAATGGACATTCATATGATATGGGTTATTATCTTGGCGATGGCATATACCCAGAGATTGCTACAATTGTGATGGCAATAAAATATCCAGAGGGTCAGAAAAAAGAATTATTTTCAAGCTTGCAAGAGGGTGCACGAAAAGATGTAGAGCGGGGATTTGGTGTACTACAACAACAATTTGCAATCATCAAGCAACCGGCAAGAATGTGGAATCCAGATGTGCTTGCATATATCATGAAAACTTGTATAATTTTACACAATATGATTGTCGAGGATGAACGTATACCCGGTGACTGGCCACATGTATACGAACAACGCAACACCGATTAATATATCGAGAAACCTTAGTGAGGAACTTTCCAAAATGAGAGCATACCAACGCGATCGTACAATGCGCAACAAACAAATACATAATCGCTTGCGTGATGTCTTGATCGAACACATATGGTCAGAATATGGGAATAATTAAGATGTTTTTATTATATTGCTTATGAATGTACTGTAATATATGGGTATTTAAATTTATCCTTGTCGTTTTCTTCTTGTCCAACTTACGATAATATGAATGTGCAGTAACTTATTAGTATTAAAATAGATCCTTACTCTAAGTTTGTTAAAGTTTATTCTATTCGAAGAAAATTAAATTAAAATCCAAAAATTGAAAGATTAATATACTAATGATAATAATAAATATTAAAAAACAACGTAATTACTAAAAATATTAATCCCTTAAAAATAATAATCAAGGTGTAATAACTAATCCGTAAATGCTTTAAGCTCGGTTTCTTCTATTCTGCACTATCTCCGCCTTTCGAAGTTGGAAGTATTCTTTTTCAATAGGATCCATTCCATCGAGATTCATGCCCATGATGCGAATTTCTTCGTCTCCTGCTTCCTTAGCTTCCATTCTATCTTGTCTTGCTTGTTTTGCTTCAAACTCGGCTTGTCTTTGTGCGATCTTGAGTTTTGATTGTTCTTTGTAATGGGAGTTAAAATCGTCTTGTTGTTTAATAATTATTCCCATCATTTCCTGTTGGGCGGTGGATTTTTCTCTCCCTGTTTTCTTAAGTCGTTTTGCTTCTTTTTTCCCAATCTGACGGAGATATGTGTTCTCTATGTCTCCTATATCGGTGTCATTACCGGACTCGCCTTGAGTTGTTCGTTGTTTTCCTTCCCCATCCACCCCGGCATTCTCATAATCTTCCATATCATGCGTCGTATCAAACACAAATGTCGATCGCCGATTATATTTTATATTTTCTAACATAATTGGGTAGAACTCTTCGTGCTTAATTTTTTTATTATCATTGCATTCCTTGAACCACTTATTTACTTCTTCAAGCTATTATTGTATTTCAAAACAAGATTAGTTCGACCGCTTGTAAAATATAATTAACAAGGGTTCAAAAATATAAAGATTACTCACCTTCATTTCAGGACCCCATCCGGTATGATGTTCTCCTTCCACTTCAGACTCTTTTGCAGAGAAGAGCGCAACATCTCTACCTATTTCATTATATCTTTTTTTTAATGGAGGTCCAAGGACGTTTTGGTATGCCGGGTAATTGATGTTCCATCTCATCTTTGATCCGACTCCATAACTCTTCCTTTGATTGATCTGTTCCAACTGAAGAATCTTGAGATATTGATAAATGAATTTTACACATCGTTAAGTCTTCAGCTAGTGAAAAATTTGGACCTCGTGGTGCTCGTGATGACATAATTCTTAAACCGATCTGAAAGATAAAATGATACTGTGATTGGTTTTTATAGTTTAGTAGTGGTGATGAAATGTTGTAGTTCATGAAATGCCAAGCCTATATAGGGTAAAGGAAAAAATAACCGTTGAGATATAGTCGAAAATTGTCTAACGGGAAAGAATGTAAACGGTCAGAAATTTTAAAAAAATTATTGGTGTCAAGCGAACTTTTATTGTACGCCCCATTAGGGCGAATTTGTTTGTGAACGCCTGGATGGGGCGTTCTTTGAATTTTCGCCCCACGCGGGCGGTAACAGAACACTTCGCCTACTGTCGGGCGTAGACAGAACATGCGCCCCATGGGCGGAATTAAACCACTCGCTCGACTCACGAGTACATTCAATCTACGCCTCACCGACGGGCGTAATTTTTAACTACGCCCCCCAACAAACGCACTTTAAAATACCGCCCCATTTCCAAACGAACTTTAAACATCCGCCCCACTATAATCTATTTACTCCAGACTATCCTACCAAATTTAGTCTCGATTTCACTCTCTCTCCAACTAAAACCAAATTATTTGGTTTTAGTCCTCTCCACTACGATTGGTTTTCGAGACTATACGGGGTTTAGTCCAGTTTTTAGTCTATGATTGTGGACGCTCTTAGGACTCAGAATCGTGTTTTTGACTTGTCAGATTCTCACAAACCAAACCGAATCGCAAACCAACAATACGAATCGTTCATCCGATCCAAAACTTCTGACTTTCCGTTGTATATGCCATTCTGAAATTTTCATATTCTCTTTTTATTTTTATTTTAGTCACACAGAAAAGGAAACCCTTGTTTGGTACTCTCTCTCTCTCTCTGCAAAGGCAGCTCTATTGAAAAAAAAGAGAGTCTGAGTAACTGAGTTAAATGGCTGAATCAACAAATAATGATATAAGAAGTAAACTTAAGCAAGCATTAATCCTCTACTCGGAAGGTTTCAGAGAAGCTTGCTGTCTTCATAGGGTCATCTTTTTCTGTTTTAGGTTTTTACTCATCTCTTTTTCCTTATTTGATAAATTCAATCCAAATTTAATTTGGATTTATAACCGTGTTTTGGTTTTCTAGGTCCAAGAAGCTTTCGATTCGAACTGCACAGTGTTTTATATTGAATGGTTTTATCTTCTTAGGAAGGTAATATTTCTCAATTTAGGTCAATTTTTTTTGTCACAATGATGAATTGTCCATTTTAATTGTTAGATTTCTTATTGTCTTTTCTTTTCTTTTACAGCATGTTTATTCTAAAGTCACTGGTGATCCCAACACTGGAATGGATATTACCCAACCAATGTCAACAATTTGGTACTCAAGATTCATGTTCCTTTGGAGGGATTTTGAAATTCTATTCCTTTCTGCATCGTGGACTTGTACAGCTTTTCTATGTACGTATGCGGTATGCGTTTAGTATTGTTGTTAGCTATTCCGTGATTTGTTTCTTATATGATGCCTCAAGTGTAATAGACTGAATGTGGTGCATTATGTTGGTCTGGGGATTTTGTGTCTTACATTAGAATGGGACTTATAATCACTAACATAGTAGGAAAACTGCCCTTCTAGAATGGACCTTTGCGTATATAGTTTTCGTGGCATAAATTGCTTTGATTACTTGTTCATCATGATTAACATGTTCCATTTAGATGTTCATTTTGGTAAGTAATGTTCAACTCCTAAATCATTATTCAAGCAAAACTCTTCCTTTCGGCAAATTAATTTTTGCAGTGCCGAAACTTATTATGTATGGATGGCAATTTAGAGGGGCAACATCTAGGTGAAGATGTGGACTGTTGCCAGACTTTCCATGGTGTCTCATACTTCTAAACTTTAGCGATATTATCCCTGCGAGATTTTCTGGAGTTAGGTTGACTGGTGCTTTTTATTTTTACAATTTATTCTTTTAGACATTCTGATCTCTACCTTAATACTCATTTAAGAATATGCTGTTCTTTAACATGTCTCACAGCACATGATGTCACATGACTCGCATATATTTATCTATCAGAATCTCTTCTTTAATTGGTGTGCATTTCATAGTTCGCCAAACATATAGACTATTTGAATGGATATTATTTCTGCTTCCCTGTGATCTTATTTTGTGATGTTTTCGTTGCAGATGCTATGGTTTTATCCTCTTTATGTTCTCAGCATTCTACTGAGTAATATCTGGTATTATTTAAACCTTCCAAAGAATGAACATGATATATCTCAGATTTCCTCTCTGTTACTTTCTTGTTTTTTGAAGTTTTCTAGTTTCAAACTACCAGCCTTATTGATTAAGATTTAGGCACATCATGCATGGAACAATCTTGTAGCTAAAATGCCAACTAATAGAAGTATATTTGATGATAATGGCACACTGCATGATTGCCTGATCTAGTCAGCTAATGATGTTACATTGTTCAGACTCCTCGCTGGAACTCCTCGGGGAGTGACCAATTTACTGGCTGTCACTAGGAATGAGTGATTATTTGATCATATTTAACATGTTTTGTATGGAGGCAAATAGGCACATTCATGACAACCAAGCATGAAGCGCGCATGTGTTCTGGAAGAATCACATCCTCCTAGACTACTTTGGTCCTGTTTTATGTCATTCAAACCACTCTCAAAAAATTCCAAATTTTTTAGCGCCTGTGCACTTCCATTGACCCAAGATGAACTGTTCATGGAGTTCCAAATGGTGCATAAAGAAAATGATCCAGTGCGAAATTTTGATGGTTTTCAGTTCTCTGACACGCGTGAAAGTTGACTTGTTATCTCTAATATACATGTCATTTAGAGAGGATAGTGTAGCAATGTGATATCTTGTAGTCATCCTAGTCAAGATGTCAAGATATTGCCGATTAGAATGTATCCTGGATTCTAGCCATAAATCCACTTCGCTTTTATGTTTCAATCAATACGAAAACATTGAAGAAAAAGAATTTAACCTACCAATAAAATTGCATTTATTTGTGTTTGAGTTTCTAAGATGCAGTATTAGAACTGAATATCATTATGGACAAAATTACCGTTGTCCTGCCCATCAATAACTGATATCTTAGTCTTAAAACCTTTCTAGTGTACTCCTAATGTGTGTGGTTTAAGGTATGGTATATTAAATCCTGTACAGGTACACTGACATTGCTAAGAATGCTTATGCTGCCATGGGAAGGGCAGAGCCATCAAGCAAAAAGGAATTGGGTGATGCACAAAATAAGCCGGCTGGAGTTGGGGGGTAATTATCTAACCTTTGCTTTTCCGTCTAGAAGTAGAGCCTTTGCTATTGGTACATTAATACTTACCAGACAGTTTGCTCAAAAGATCCATTTTCTTCTTTTCCATTCCTTGTTCAGGTTTATGATTGGATTTGGAGAAACTGTCTTCTCTATACTTTTGCTGGGCTTCTTTTTTCTAGAGGTGCAGCTGTTTATACATTAAACCTTCTATGAATTTTGTGTTTCTTTTTTCCCGTTATGCCCAGTCTCAAATCAATCTTACTAGTGGGATAGGCTTTTATATGTGTGTTTGAGCTGTTTGGCTAACATTTATTTATTACTGTCGGAACATGAAGTAGGTCTATGCCGTGGGTTACATACCGTATGTTGGAAAGATGCTCAGTTTCTTACTTCTTTCATGGATGTATGCATATTATTGTTTTGAGTAAGTATGCATGTTTGCATGTGTATTTCCTTTATGTTGAACTGAAAATTACTCGGCAAAAGGCTCATCATGTTCTTTTTTTTGTTTTTCCTTTTTCTAGGTACAAATGGAGTCTGGCTGAAGTGAGCTTGGAGAAAAGGCTAGACTTTTTTGAATCAAACTGGGCCTTTTTTGCAGGGTTCGGTAATGATATTTTCTCTTTTTCAACTACTTTTCATATTTCTGGGACGAAAAACTAATGGAGGAGTCTCATGCACTTGCGATTTACGTCGCATCCAATTCAGTTAGCATGTATTTGAGCTCTACTGGTGTTTTTCATTCAGTGATCTTATACCCTGGGTGATTGGTTCTCTTATGCCCAGGGTTTTTCTTTCTATCTTCTTTTCCCTTTAAAATTGTGGAGGTGGCAATTTTTTACCTTTTCCTTGTGTTTGATTGTTTCAGGAAGCCCATGTGTTCTTCCAATTTTCTTTTATTCTCGTCTTGTGGGCAGTGGAGTCCTGGCTATACTCTTTCCTTTGGTATGTCCTACATCTCTCTGTAATTTTTTTCTGGAGTGTTGGGAAGACTCTTTCAGCACTAGTTGTGTCTATTTACCCAGCCTTTACAACTTGCACATCCTAGATTCATGCAAAGAATTATCTCGCAAGTGGAATAACTTGTTGCAAGGACATTTGATTTACTTTTATTTCTTATTCTTGCATAGACAATCCAGCGATTTTAGCAGTTAGTACCTTTAGGTGAATGAGTTTGAATCATTGGTTGTGGTGGATGCAGCAGAGTAGAAAATTTTAAAGCTTATTCTTTTCAGCAACAGTCATGAGCTGGACGATTGTGAAGAAAATATCAAATTACCAATTCAGTCTAAGTTATCAAGTCAAACTTGAATAAGTACAGTGTCCAACATTCTTTTTGCTTCTGCATAATTGATGTCTCATGTTAAGTCGATTCTCTGTTCTTTCTGAAATTATAAAGTTCAACAGACCCCTAAGAAGGGTTCTTTGATTTGTTAACATTGTGGCAGACCTTCTGGCCTAAATCAGCTGTTGAAGCATTTAGTGTCTCGCATCATAGATCACTTCAGAAAGTCATGAACACCTAATGAGAATAGATGTTATATCATTTCAAATTGACCGTGTATAGTTATATTTCTTTTTTCTTGAATGCATCTACTACTCCTGGTTGTTTGCCGTTTGTACTAGACAGTAGACTTAACGATTTACTGTCTCCAGTTTGTATTGACAGCAACAGGCTCTGAAGCAGATCAAGGTATAAACTGTCAAAGAAAGAAGTGGATGGGTGTCGGGCTAGGAAGGCTTCCAATATTCTATGCAGCTGATAGATTATCGTAAGCATTTATTCAACTCCTTCACTTTAGACTGTGATAATGTTTGATGACTTCCAGTAAATTATCATAATTTTCTGATCTTTTTAAGCTTCTAAAAATTATTTGATTACTTAATTCAGTCATAGGTTAGTACTTTGTAATCATATCAGATAAAGTGCTGATAACCCTAACAATTGCTGAAAAGTTAAAAGTTGGGGGAATTAATAGATGGCACAATTTGGCTGATTGGCCATAGATTAGAGGTAAACTGATCCATAGATGTTAGAGCTGTGGTTATCTTTAGCAACTGCGGGGGTTAATTTCTCTTGCAGATCTGCTTGATAGCTGGTTCCGCTAGTTTTCATTAACTTCAATTGATGAAAGATATGTCTAACAAATTGCAAGCACTTAACTTGGGATTTTCTGGTCTGATGTCATTAGGATGTGGGCGTTGTCCTATTTTCGCTCGGCACCTCAAGGACCGACAGAAGAGAAGGAACTTTAAGAAGCATGACAGATTGTTCATTTATGTTTCATTATGTGCCAGTCTAAATCGAAAACTCCATCAGAACGTTGACACTTAAACCCGAAGGTCGCAGTCAGCAATGGGCAGGACCACTGCTTTGTTCAAGTTTGTGTGGAAGTGGGGCGAATGAAAATCAACTGTTGCGATTTTATGTACAGTAATAAATCAGTAATCATTTGAATTATCTTTGATTAATTCATGGTTTAACATATTTGATTGATCAAGTGAAAACCATCTACTAACTACATTTTACTTCTGTCTACTGTAAAAAAAAAGTACATATTGTGATTAAGAAACATTTGATTAAAATTTTTGAGGCTGATATCTCCGTTTCTATCAGTGCTCGAAATGACAGAAAATTCTTGTTTCGTGTGATCTTCATTTTCCCCTCAGCCACATCCCACTTTTCAGTATTTTGCAGTTCTTACTTCTTACCAGTGCAGAAAACCACAAAATAAAAAAACGTTTTTAGAATTCGAAAAGCACATACGGCGTAAAGAAGAGAAAACATACACGGCCGCCGTAATAAAAATCAACCAAAAAGCATAGAAATCAGCCAATTTTTCACTTGCTGTCCTCATTCCGTTCTCTTTGGGTATCCCAAAAACTTTCGTTACCTAAAAAGCGTGACTGACAGAAAACATTCTGCACACTCCCAACAGTCTGAAGTTGCAGCAGAAGCAGAATTAGAAAGATCAGGTTTTGGATTTTGGGTATTTTCAAGAATATCAATCAAAATGGCTACTGCTAGAGTTATAGCTACTAGTATGTTGCATGAATGCAACACTCACAGCGCTTTTTTTCTAAGACGATCCTCCTCCATCTTACCTCTTAAACATCAAAACATCAATTTCAGTAGAAGAGCTTCATCCAAAAGAGCTTTTACTTGCAAATCTCTTTACAAACCTGAAATTCAAATCAAACAAGAAGGTCAACCTGAAACCCTAGATTATAGAGTCTTCTTTCAAGATAATTCTGGCAAAAAGGTTTGTTTTTTATCGGTTAGCATTCATTCAAATTTGCGGGGTTTTGTTGTTTCCTTTTTTTATTTCGCAATTCAAGGGTGCAGCGTTATGGAGCCTAAGTGATTTAGGGTTTTGATTTAATATTTGAAAACTTGATGTGCAGCTTTCACCTTGGCATGATATACCATTGCAATTGGGTGATGGAGTGTTCAATTTTATTGTGGAAATACCAAAAGAGACTAGTGCAAAGATGGAAGTTGCAACTGATGAACCATATACTCCCATTAAACAGGATACAAAGAAGGGGAAACTCAGATTCTACCCGTAAGATTCACTTTTTGTTTTTGCGTAGTCACTTGTTTCAGTTCCTGGGTTATTGCTATCTAAGTTGACAAGTTGTCTATTTCCATTGAAAATGGATTGCAGTTGCAGGCGCTGAAAACATTCTTCAAGGCCATTTGATTCAGGCATTTCGTGAATTATGAGTTGCACAAATGCATAATTTTCTTTCGCTAGTATTATCCTTTGTCTAAAAATGATTTTCAGAGGCAATAATCCAATGTATTTTTTCAGCTACAACATCAATTGGAACTATGGATTGCTCCCACAGACATGGGAAGACCCAACAGTAGCTAATCCTGAAGTTGATGGGGCATTTGGAGATAATGATCCAGGTATGCTACGGCACCATCTTTGGTTTACTCTGTTAAGCTCGAGTTTAGTTTTAAAAATATAAGTTGTGTATGTGAATAATTGAATCTTCTTGTGAAACATGTGTTTGACATGACTTCTAATTTGCAGTCGATGTTGTTGAAATTGGGGATAGGCAAGGAAAAATTGGCGAGATACTTAAAGTCAAGCCTTTAGGTGCTTTGGCTATGATTGACGAGGGAGAACTTGACTGGAAAATTGTTGCTATTTCGTTGGATGACCCAAGAGCTTCACTCGTCAATGATGTTGGTGATGTTGAGAAACATTTACCGGTAATATTCTTGCTCGTACATTTTAAAATTGAGTTTTCTATGCATGCTAGAATATTTGGTGAAATTTTTGAACTTTACATGGCAACTTAAATTTGAAGTTTATGATAGAAACTAGAAACGTGATAAAAAGATTAGGCCCACTATCCTTTCAACTTAAGTAATCCAATATATATTTTGGTTATTGTGACCTCAGTTGGGAAGGAGAACATGTTACTTATAAAATCGTCTAAGATATAGAGGTAACGATCAAGTTAAAATCTCATCTTTTTATGTGTTGAACACTTGAGTACTGATTGTCAGGACAACGCAAAACAGTGGTAATATTGTAAAAGAGAAATACTTTCATATCTTGCTTGGTTGTTCAGCAGATTTGGTGGTAGTCTTGGTCTGATGTCTGCTGAATAATATAATCCGCTTTCAGAAGTTGGAGTACCAGTGATGTGCACTTGGACAATCTTACTATGAAACAGTCTACTGGGTCATTTAATTCATTTAATTTGGTATAATTTTCAGGGCACTCTCACTGCTATAAGAGATTGGTTCAGAGACTACAAGATCCCAGATGGAAAGCCTGCCAATAAGTTTGGACTTGGGAACAAAGCAGCCAACAAGGTACATCTATATTTAATCTACCAGAGTGCTAGAATAAGGACTTCTCCTCATATGTTATAGTTGGCGGCTAAGATCCTTAAACTATTACTTTAGAAATCCAACTGCTTATCGTTTCTTTTGTGTCTCAGAAGTTTTAAAGCTGTAATGTTTAGCCCGTGTTGGATATTTACATTAGCTAGAAAGAAGAAGATAAAATTTGCACATGTTATCAGAATATGCTTCAAAACCAAAACCTACAAAATATTTTTAACTTATTTTGATTCCTTTTCAGCTGCATTATAATTTCCGACCCTAATCCTTTGCAATTTGTTGGTTTAGGATTATGCTCTGAAGGTCATAACTGAGACCAATGAAGCTTGGGCCAAACTTGTCAAGAGAACCGTTCCTGTTGGAGATCTCTCCCTTCTGTAAATTTTTAATAAAGTTGAAGATAAGAGGCACCATGGTCCATGACCCACTTCCACCCATCTCTCTATTATTTTCTCTCTTGCAGAGTTAGAAACAAACTTCCTCCAATTTTTTGGGCGACGGAATGAATGATAATTTCTAATTATTGAGCTTCATTTTTCAGAGACATGATTAGCATCAAATATCTTTTACAGCTTCTTTCTTTCTTCCTTCTTCTCAATTTTAGCTTTTCTAAAGAGTTTTAAGCGGCACTCTGAGGTTGGCTCAGATAAAGGTTTCGGCTTTCCAACAGACAGTTCACCTGACATTAAGCAGCACTCGTATATATATACTTACCGGTTCCCAGGAAATAAAATGGTGCGCCCTTTCACTTTTTTTTCTTCAGGAATTCAAAAACTAAACTGGGCCTTTTTTCGGGTTAAATCCCATTAACATAAAAGTTCGGTTCAAGAGCCCATATGAGGTGTTGGAGACAATGACTGGTGCTTCTCTGGTGGGGTTGAAGTACATTCCTTTGTTTGATTATTTCGCCGAGTTCTCTGATTCAGCATTCAGAGTAGTGGCAGAGGACTATGTGACCGATGACAGTGGTACTGGTGTTGTCCACTGCGCTCCTGCATTTGGAGAAGAAGATTATCGTGTCTGTGTTGCAAATCAGGTAATCCAAAAGGAAGAAGACTTAGTTGTAGCGGTTGATGAAGACGGGTGCTTCACAGACAGTGTGTTTGATTTTTGTGGGTGCTATGTCAAGGATGTTGATAAAGACATTATTGCTGCTGTGAAGGCAAAGGACAGGCTTGTCAAGTCACAGACATTTACCCATTCGTATCCTTTCTGTTGGAGATCTGATACTCCTCTTATTTATAGAGCAGTGCCAAGTTGGTTTGTTGCAGTGGAGAAGCTGAAAAAACAATTGCTTGAAAACAGCAAACAGACTTACTGGGTTCCCGATTTTGTCAAGGAGAAACGTTTCCACAATTGGCTGGAAAATGCTCGAGACTGGGCTGTAAGCCGCAGTAGATTCTGGGGTACTCTTCCTATCTGGATCAGTGACGACTGCAAGGAAACAGTAGTCATGGACTCCATTGAGAAGCTAGACAAACTCTCTGGTGTCAAGGTGACTGATCTGCACTGTCATAAGATTGATCATATCACTGTTCCATCCAGTCGTGGTCCTGAATTTGGAGTTCTTCGGCGAGTTGAGGATGTATTTGATTGCTGGTTCGAGAGTGAGTCCATGCCTTATGCTCAGATTCACTACCCATTTGAGAATGTTGATTTCTTTGACAAGAACTTCCCTGGGCATTTTGTTGCTGAAGGGCTAGATCAAACTCGTGGATGGTTCTATACTCCTATGGTTTTGTCTACAGCATTATTTGATGAACCAGCATTTAGGAATCTCATCTGTAACGGTCTAGTCTTGGCTGAAGACGGGAAGAAAATGAGTAAGAGGCTTAAAAATTATCCTCCACCTACAGAGATCATTGATACTCACGGAGCAGATGCACTGCGGTTGTACTTGATTAATTCTCCAGTTGTGCGTGCAGAACCATTACGGTTCAAAAAGGAGGGAGTTAAAAGTGTTGTAAGAGATGTATTTCTTCCTTGGTATAATGCATATAGATTCCTTGTTCAGAATGCCAAAAGAATTGAGCTCGAGGGGCTTGCTCCATTCGTTCCTATTGATGAACTTGAGATCCAGAAGTCGTCGAACGTTTTGGATCAGTGGATTAACTCAGCAACTGAAAGTCTGGTACATTTTGTTCGGCAAGAGATGGATGCATATAGGCTGTACACGGTGGTACCTTATCTCTTGAAGTTCATTGACAATCTTACAAATATCTATGTACGGTTCAACCGTAAGAGGCTAAAAGGCCGTACTGGAGAAGAAGACTGCAGGATGGCTCTGTCAACAATATACCATGTGCTGCTAACTACATGTAAGGTGATGTCCCCTTTCACCCCATTCTTCACAGAAGTTTTGTACCAGAACCTGCGCAAGGTTTCCGAAGGATCAGAGGAGAGTGTTCATTATTGTAGCTTCCCTCAGGCAGTTGTAAAAAGAGAGGAACGCATTGAGCTCAGTGTTACAAGGATGATGACAGTCATTGATCTTGGCAGTAAAGTACGAGAGCGCCACAACAAGCCACTGAAAGCTCGCTCCTCTTAGAGAAATGGTGGCTGTTCATCCTGATCCAAACTTTCTTGAAGATATTGCTGGAAAGCTAAGAGAGTATGTGCTTGAGGAGCTAAATGTACGGTCTATTGTTCCATGCAATGATCCTCTAAAATATGCTTCTTTGCGTGCAGAACCGGACTTCAGTGTTTTAGGTAAACGACTAGGAAAATTCATGAGAATTGTTAAAGACAAGGTTCAGGCAATGACTCAGGCAGACATCTTAAGCTTTGAGAGTGTTGGCGAGGTTACTATTGACGGGCACTGCCTAAAGCTCACTGATATTAAGGTTGTCCGGGTCTTCAAGCGTCCAGAGAACATGGGCGAGAAGGAAATGGATGCCACTGGAGATGGCGATGTCTTGGTAATCTTGGATTTGTGCCCAGATAAGTCTTTGTTTGAGGCAGGAGTTGCACCTGAGATAGTAAACAGAATCCAGAAGTTACGAAAAAAAGCTGGTCTAGAACCCACAGATATGGTGGAGGTGTACTATGAATCATTGGATGATGATAAATCTTTGCAGAATGTTGTTAACTTACAGGAGTCCTATATCAGAGATGCACTAGGTTCTCCTTTGCTTCCTTGGGATACTGCCCAGCCTCATACTGCCGTAATTCGTGAAGAAACCTTTCATGATATTTCTGGATTGGCATTTGTTATTCGTTTGGCGAAGCAAACCCTGAGTTGCAGCTCTTAAATGGCAAGATCAAGTAGACTGCATCAACCTGGGGTTGAAATTGTCCTGGGAGGGCTTGTCTTGTGTTCGTCGGGTCTGATATGTATTTTCTTAATTTCAAGTAGAATTTGGCAGCTAAAGTGTTCTGTTTTTGGTCAAGCTTTTGGAATTTTAAAGAAATGATATAAATAAGATTCTGATTGCAATGCCAATGGAAGTGTGGTTTCCTTTCTCTGACAAACTTGAATTTTAGGCATGTTTTTTTATGGTTGATTGTTTTTTTTAGTTAAAGATGAAGAACAAAGCAGAAATTGCAAAAGAACAGAACAAACAACTGAAAGATCCAATCCAATCTAAACAAAATAACTACAGGCCTGTACAAAAATCTTTAGGCTGAAAATAAGAATGAGAAGAGAGATTTGATCAGCTCATATCTGCAGCTGCTACCCATCAGTAATATCTTCTTCTTAGAGAGGATAAGTAAGCAAAAAGCCAGCCTCTTCAACTCACTTGGAAATTCCTTCTCCTCCCCTCTAGAAAGTTGCATTTTCGCAAGATAATCAGCTGGTTTGTTCATATCTCTCTCACTATAGGTTGCTATACCTCCGCGATAATATCACTGGACACAGATGGTATCAAAAATATCACTGGACACATTATACCTCAAACAATTCGCACAAAACACATCGAAGTGATAAAATGGTGAACCCATTGGATGCACAGCACAACTTCCACGTTTGCTGGATAGGAAACAATGATTTACATTCATGTTCACGAATTCAGAATTGCAAGTTATGTAAATTCGAGTAATACCAGGGTACCTGCTGACATGATGCCCTGCACTGTGTGAAAAAACTCCGAAACGCCAACTTGTGCACACCCAGTTTTAGCAATAATGGATTCGCCATCCACACGCCGAATAATTACCACATATCCCCCCTTTGCTTTGCTTCCTTTACCCCCCTTCCTATAATAGCCATCCACATTAATAACATACATATCTCCGGGAACGATTTCCACTTGTTCTCTACTAGTTTTTCCAGATTCTTGTTTCATTAATGGTAAACCCTTACTAGTCTTGCTGCAAATCGTCTCTGAGACCGACAGACTTTTTGAATTATCTTCTTCCGAAGAAGAATCAGAAAAGCCCAGACCATCGTCATCAGGTTCGATGATCCATTTATCGTCATCTTCACAGTGTACAGGTTCGTAATCGCCCACAGAAACACCTCCATCACTAATATCATCATCTTCATAGTGTACAGGTTCGTAATCGTCCACATAAACACCTCCATCACCAATATCGTCATCTTCATAGTGTTCGTAATCGTCCACATAAACACCTCCATCACCAATAGGAAATTGTTGAGTTGGGGTTTCTGAATAAGCGTCAGGAACGCAGGAGGTGGAGGAACTAGGCAAGCAAGGATTATTGTTGTTAGGGCAACTCCTATGGTATGGATGTTAAATCATCCACATCTCACGGAGGATCCATATAAATAGGGATAATCAGGATTGTATGAAGATTTTTTCCACTATGAAGATCTAGATAAATATCCACTAATTGGGACCCACATTTTTTTTCCTTATTTTTATTACATTAAAATATTTTTAAAAAAAATTACTAATGAAAAAAAAAAGCAAAAAATAAATACATCCGGTCACTTATATACATCCGAACAATAAGTGTCCGGACAAGGAAGAAAACAAAAAAAATAATATATACATCCGAACACTAAGTGTCCGGGTAGGGTATCCGGTCATAGAATGACCGGATGAACTCTCTATATGTACCTCCACACATTTGAGGAGGCCCCTCTGGACTTCACAAACATATGGATGTTAAAATCATCCATAGTAGCACTTTTTAGTCCACAAAATATGGATCATCACAAAGATGTGGATGATTTTTGGCTCCATAGGAGTTGCCCTTAACACTATCCATCTCTATCCTTAATAAACAGTAAGAGAAAGCACTCAGTCAAATTGATAGGATACTACTAGTAGTACTAGAAAAAATATAAAGAAATTGATGGTTTGATCGGGGACATAAGGTTTATAAATACTCTGGAAATCCTAAATCAAGCAAGCTCTAATAAAAGCAATTACAACTACAACTAAATAAAGCAAGTATACCTAGCAGAAAAAAAAAGCAGAAACTAAACAAGGCTAAGAAAGAACCGACAAAGAGTAAGTGGTGCGCTAGGCCGTTGGGGTCGCAACATCCCAGGCCGCCGCAAACAAGGTCCTCAAGCCTCGAAAACTGGAAAACGGAGGAGAAAATGAAAAACTGGATGAGTGCGACAATGGAAGGCAAATCCAGTTTACAAGCAATAGTACCAATATGTTCAAACACACGAAAAGGACCATAGAATCGTGGAGAGTGTTTGGAATAAAGTCGAGTAGAGGCTGCGCTTTGACGCTAAGGTTGTAAACGAAGAAAAACGTCAATGATTTTTTCCTTTTTTGATGGAAAAGGTGTAATTATATTAATAAAAACTAGCAAATATAGTACAAAAGATTTACAATTTTGTTACTATCAAATAGTAACAGTATGTTCTTACAGAATTAGCATCTTCATTAATGAAGTGTTATTACAGAGAAAAGCAACATTACAGAATCCCAATCATCACTGAGTATTTATACAACCAGAAATGATATGTCCAAAATGGACAGGCTGTCAGTTACAGCTCACACTTTTACAGCTAAGAAAATACACATGGTAATCACACATGTGAGTTGTAGCTTAACCTACACTGCTTCTTCAGTCTTATCATGCACCGCTTTATCTAGTAGCTTGGTACTGGTAATATCCCCCCTCAAACTCATGGGAGCTTCAATCACATTGAGTTTGCTTCTAAGAGAAGTAAATCTTGGACCATGAAGAGGTTTAGTAAATATATCAGCTATTTGGTCCAAAGTGTTCACATAAAAGATATCCAGAGCCTTAGACTGCACCAATTCTCTTATGAAATGATAGTCAAGATGCACATGTTTCATTTTGGAACGAAGCATGGGATTGGAGGCAAGAGAGATAGAGATGATGTTATCACAACCAAGTTTAGGAATACTTGAGATAGGAAAGTGAAGATCTTGAAGAAGATAACAAATCCAAAAAATCTCAGCAGCACTATGTGCAAGTGTTCTGTATTCTGCCTCAATGCTTGATCTAGCCACTGTACTTTGTTTCTTGGATGACTATGACACCACATTTGATCCCAAATAAACACAGTAACCTCAAGTAGACCTCTTATCATCAATGCAGCCAGCCCAATCTGCATCTGAAAATCCCAGAAGAAATGAAGAACCTTTAACAAATTGCAGGCCAAATCCCAAAGTACCCTTAATATATCTAAGAATCCTATTGGCAGCTAGAAGATGAGGGAGTCTAGGATGTTGCATATGTTGGAAAACCAGATTCACAGCATAAGAAAGTTCTGGTCTGGTCCAAGTTAGATAATGAAGTGAGCCAACTAAAGATCTATATTCAGATGGGTCAACCAACAATTCACCAGCATCTTTGGAAAGCTTTTCTTAAACAACAATTGGAGTAGCACATGGCTTTTCACCTTCCATATGAAATTTCTGAAGCAAATCTACAACATATTTAGTTTGATAAGTAGTAAAGTATTAGAATTTCTTTTGATTTCAAGACCTAAGAAGTAATGAAGGTCTCCAAAATCTTTTATAGGGAACTGAGTCTGTAGATGAGAGATAACTGCCTTGATGAAAGATGGAGAAGAACCTGTTAAGAGAATGTCATCAACATAGATGAAGGCCACTGTAATTTGAGTTCCATCATGATGTACAAAAATGGAAGGGTCGGCTGTAGAATTCACAAACTTCAAGGTAGTGAGGGTTGTACTTAGATTTTCATACCAACCCCTCGGAGCTTGTTTCAAGCCACATATTGCCTTGTGTAGTAAACATACATGATGAGGTTTTTCAGGGTCAACAAAACCTGAAAGCTGGGTCATATAAATAATTTCCTTTAAATCTCCATGAATAAAGGCATTGCTCACATCCAATTGATGAATTGTCCAATCAAACTGCACTTCCATGGAGAGATGATTCTGATAGTTATAAGTCTTTCCACATGACTAAATGTCTCCTCATAATCAATGCCATACTTTTGGTGATAACCCTTGGCAACCAGTCTGGCCTTATGTTTGTCAATTGTGCCATCTTCATTGTGCTTTACCCTAAATACCCACTTGCAACCAACTAAGTGTTGATCTGGAGATGGATCAACAAGAGACCATGTACCTGCCTGTTGTAGTGCAGTGAACTTATTGGCAGAAGCTATCCTCCAAACCTTCAGCTTGTTAGCAGTAGTAATGCAAGTAGGTATAGATACATTGGTATCAAGTAATGCTAATGGTAACTTATGTTTAGTAGCATAATAAGACTTTGGTGTTCTTATGCCATTTTTACTCCTAGTAACCATGTTATGAGTATTCTTGGGAATTGATGAAGATGGAGCAATTGAGTGAGAGGATGTAGAAGGCAATATGGGAGACAATGCAGAAGTAAATAGAGTGGAAGGTGTAGGAAAAACAGAAGAACTAGAGTTCTTAAAAGGAAAAGAATGTTTATCAAATGTAACATGTCTTGAAATATATACTTGGCCAGTTGAAGGATCCAAACATCTATAACCCTTTAGAGTAAGACTATATCCCAAAAAGATGCAATGCTTGCTTCTTGGTTCTAGCTTGGTACTGGTATAACGCTTTAACCTAGGAAAGCATGAGTAGCCCAAAACTTTGAGAAAAGCATAGTCTGGTTTCTTGTGAAAAAGCATTTCAAAAGGAGTGATGAAATTAATAGCTCTAGTGGGTAATCTGTTTATGAGATGATTAGCAGTGAGAAGTGCCTCAACCCAATAAGAAGATGGTAAACCAGATTGAAAAAGCAGTGTTCTGGTGACATCTAATAAATGCTTGTGTTTTGTTTTAGCAACCCCATTTTGTTCAGGTGTGTGAACACAAGTCTTTTCATGGGTAATACCCTTTTGAGCACAAAATTGACTTAGAAATTCATTTATGAATTCACCTCCATTGTATGTCCTAATGGTGATAACAGAATGAGATAAAAGTTTTTTAATTCTAAGAACAAAAGAATGAAAATCATGCTTAAAATCAACTTTAGATGACAAAGGCAAGACCCATCAATATTTAGTGTAATCATCTACTATATTAGCATAATAAAAAGCTCTTGAAATGGAAGGTTCACTGCAAGGACCCCATGGATTCATATGCAACAACACCAGAGGTTGTTGAGTACTGGTAAAAGAAATTTGAAATGGAATTTTTTGACTTCTACAGACTTTACAATCCATACAAGAAAAGACTTTATTTGCTACATTTTTGAGTGCTAGATGATTACAAATTTTCTGAAAGGTTTGAAAAGAGGGATGTCCAAATCTTCTATGAAGAATAACATTGTCAGTGACTGTGGATGATAAGGCATGAGAGGTGTTGATGAATTTGATAAGATAGAGGCAATTTTTATGTGGACCTTGGAAGAGAGTCTTCCCAGAGTTCAAGTCCTTCACAGAAAAACCACGTGAATCAAGAGTTATGGAATAATTATTATCTGATGTGAATTTATGAACTGAAAGTAAGTTGTGAGAGGATTGTGGAATTAGAAGAATGTTATTTAAAGAAAAATAATGATCAAGAACATGTTTACTAGCAGAGCAAACATGAGTAATAGGCATACCTTCCCCATTTGTTGTTTTGGTCATCTCAGAACCATCATAATGTGTAAGCTCCTGCACTGCATATGAAGTTGAAGCAATATGTGAATTTGCACCACTGTCTGCAATCCACTCATCAGTGTCAAAAATGTCTATTGTTGCTAGCATAACACTAAGATTTTTTGGTGGTTTACGGACTTTGTAGGAGAAGTTAAGCCTTTGGTCACACACATCTGCTAGATGACCTTTTATAATGCATATTTGATAAACTGGTTCATCATCAGTAGTGTATCCTCTGCCTGAGATATTTCTTGTGAAAATAGTAGGATTTGGATATCTACCAGAAGATCCTCTTCCTCTAAAACCTCCTCTGTGATTATATGATCCTTTATAAGCATTGCGGTTATTGTGTGCAAGAAAAGCCTTAGTTTCTAAGTCATGCTTGACGATTCTGTCACTTATAACTGCTTCTTCACTGACCAAGTTATTGTGCAAGTCAATGCAAGTAACTGGAGGATTAGAATGACGCATTGCAGTTGCAAAAGGTATATAATCTGAATTTAAAGATTTGAGAGTGATAACCACAAGTTCTCTATCTGAAATTACCTCTCCTGCTGCAGCAAGTTGATCTGAGAGTCCTCTAATCTCATTAATCAAAGCAGGTACAGATTTGTTACCTTGATTGAGAGAAAGAAATTTGGTGCACAATTGAATCGAGTGTGTACATGATGCTCTAGCAAACCTGTCTTTAATGCTTGTCCAGAGTTGATGTGAGGAAGTAGATCTAGAGAAGTATGCAATCACAGAATCTGAAATTGTTGAATTTATCCACATTATGATAGATGAGTCTTCATATATCCAATCAAAATACAGTGGATTCTCAATACCATTTTCTTGATTTCTCCCACTGGTGTATTGAATTGGACATTCAAACGATCCATCTAGAAATTTCATCAACTTATACTTTTGAATCACTGGATTTATCAGATTTTTCCAGATGATGTAGTTATCCTCTTTTAGTTTAAGATTCACAAAATGAGTGAGATGATTGAGAGGAACTCAAGAAAAGGAATTGGAGGTTGTATTTTCTATTAAAGATGATGAATCTTGAATTCTAAAACGAATTTGAGAAAGGAAAATTTTCGAAAATAAAAATCGACAATAAGAATGAGAATTTGATATCAAAGATTACCTCTGATAGAGAAAACTTCAACAAAGAATCGAGATTCTAAAGATGATGATGAAACATATCTTGAAAATAAAACTGAGTTGTTTCTGAAGAACACACTGATTGAAATCTTTGAGATGCAGACACAATTTGGACTCAAAAGCTGAAAGAAAGATCACATGATCAAAAATTAGGGTAAAAACCTAACCTAGCTGATACCATAGTAACAATATGTTCTTACAAAATTAGCATCTTCATTAATGAAGTGTTATTACAGAGAAAAGAAACAGTACTGAATCCCAATCATCACTGAGTATTTATACAACCAGAAATGATATGTCCAAAATGGACATGCTGTCAATTACAGCTCACACACTTTTACAACTAATAAAATACATAGGGTAATCACACATGTGAGTTGTAGCTTAACCTACACTGCTTCTTCAGTCTTATCATGCACCGCTTTAGCTAGTAGCTTGGTATTGGTAATATCAAAAACATTAGAACTAATGCTAGATTTTTAAATTTTTTGTTGTAGCTTTGTAGACATATGCTGAAGGCCTTTTATTCTTGCTTCTTTAGCTATGTGGTCCGCTGCAGAGTTGTATTTTCGATTTATAAACTTTACCTGAGCTTGAGGAAGATCATTCAAAATTATCTTGGTTTCCTGCAAAGTGTTTTCAGCTGTCCAAGAGAGATCTGAGCTTTCCCTGTTGATATTATCTGCCAGCAATTTATAATCAGTTACTATTGAAATGCTTGACAAGATATTTTCTTTTAGCCATATAACCGCTTTTAGTAAAGATTTTGATTCCGCGTGAAAATAGGAAGAAGCCGTCTCCAAACCCGCTGAAATGTGCATATATAAAAGACTCGTGATCCACTGAGTATACAATATAAGTGTATCCCATTGAAAGGTCTTCTTTCTTTGATGAAGCATCGAAAAAAATTATCTATCCGTGTTTAATTCTAACCATTTGATACTGATCGAAGATAAATTTTGGTTGTTAGTTTCCTCTCTAATATTTTTTTGAGGAATTGAGTGCAAAAACTTGTTGATCTGATCAATCCGTTTAACTGGGTCTGGGATTATTTTTTCAAAAACAACTGAACATCTGTGTTTCCAGATGAACCATACGATAATAGATATTTTTTCCACAAGGTGATTCGATTCTCGGTTCAAGAGCCAACCCTTAACCCAAGAAATAATCGAGTCAGTATTGTTTGAAGATGTTATATTCCCTAGCTATAATCCGAACCAAATAGCTCTCGCGAAAGGGAAGTATCTGAATAGATGATTATCAGTTTCCTGAACTTGGGTATTGCACATCTGACAATTAGGATCAATGTCTGGGTTATGGGCCCCTAGTTTCGAAGAAGTTGGCAATGCTTTTTGCATTAATTTCCAAACGAATAGTTTAATTCTTGGGATTGCCTAAATTTTCCATATTTTTTCCCGTGGAAAATCTATCAAAGAATCATCATCTTGAACTCGTTTAACCAAAAAATTATAAATATTTTTAGCCGAGAAGTTTTATGAGTGATGGTGTATCCATCTGATTCTGTCTTTTTCATGTCTTCTTGGAGATATGGCTTGGATTTTTTCACTATCCTATGGATTAAATAATTTGTCCAGTTTTTCTTGGTCCCATTTATTCTCTTCAGTTATAAGTTCTTGAACCATTTTTGGGGCCGACTCTTGAAGATTTGATGGCTGAGAGATTACTTCCGAGTTTGGAATCCACCGGTCTTCCCAAATTTGTGTAGATTCTCCATTTTTGACTTGCCAGACAAAATTTCCTTTAATTAAATCTAGACCACTCTGGATGCTCGTCCATATCCACAATAAGTTCGAGGTTCTAGAAGCTTCCAAAGGGTAAGTGTTTGGAAAGTATTTCGCTTTGAGAAATTGAACCCATAATTGGTGTTTTTCTATTATTAATCTACTGGCAAGTTTTGTAAGCAAAGCTATATTAAATTTGTGAGGATTTTAACCCACCTTGAGAGATAGGTTTGCAAATGCTATTCCAAGCTCTGATAAACCCTCCTTGTCTTTTTTTGCCCTTCTTTATTCCACCATAAATTTCTTTGAATACGATCCAATTGATCCAAGGTTTCCTTCGGAAGAGCAAGCGCCTGCATTTGGTAGGTTGGGAAGGCTTGTAGAATACATTTTATTAAGACTGTCCTTCCTGCTTGAGATAAAAGTTTGGATTTCCAGCCTTGCATACTGGAGTAATATTTTTGTAAAAGAGACTCAAAATTTTCTTTTCTGTTCTTGCCAAAGAAAAGAGGAGTACCGAGATATCTGTCATTTTTTCATTCAAACGTTTGATAACAGACTCGGCAAACACCTTAATGGAAAATAATATATAGGCAAACGCCATTATAGAAAACACAAGCTTTAAACACATTATGAAAAAACAGATCAAAGATTAGTTATCCATGTAAACCGAAAGGAAAAATTCAAAAAATTAAAACTGAATGGGAATGACAAGAATTAAAAGAAACAAATATAATTAATTAAAACATAAAACAAATAAGGATTAAGAAAAGCAAGTAACGATTTTAATGATTATAATTAAGAAAACAAACAATGAAGATTTTAGGAAGATTTAAGAATCTTGGTTTATTGATTTAACTCATCTGTGTCCCCCGATTCGCAGAGAGGAAAGAGAAAAAAGTGTGTAGAACTCAAAGCCAGACACCATCTTCAAATAAAACCTTAATTTTCATCATTTTGTGTGATGAATTTTGATTTGTTGAACCTTCAAAATGTTCTTTATGATTCGTTTACGGTGATTTATAGATCAACGTTTTTTTTTCCTTCAATTTTTACCTCATCAATCTTCGTATAGTTTTTTTTTTCGATTTTGATTTTGATTTTCAGTTTTTTTTTTCTTTTTCGGTTTTTGAATTTCTCAGAAATGCGATTTCAGCAACAAAAAGAGAGAAGAATACGATGATGAGTAGCGGATAAGTGAATAAATGAGGCGCAACGTTATAATCCTCAAATATAAGCAGGGGTATAATAGTAATCTGTTATTTCAAAAAATTTAAGGGAGGGCAGAATTTTTTTCGTCCTACTGTTTGATGGCGGTTCTTCCATACTGTTTGATAGCGGTTCTTCCATGAAAAACGGTAATGAAAATACAGTCAGAGCCGTTACCCGTATACCCGTTTTCCAAACCTCAAAGAGTGGGCCGAAGTGTTTTAAGGCCTTTTAGTCAGGGCCTAACTTCTTTCCCAATTCCGTACGGGGAATTTAGGGGGGACCCAAAAAAAATAATATTCTCATTGTTAGGCCCACAATTAATTTTGATACCGTGACACCCATAAATATTTCTGTGGTACCCATAATTATCCGAAATTATTAAAACCTGTCTGCATGAAGGTTTATGCATCCGCATGACGTGTTATGCATGCTGTTTTTTCAGGGATAACTCATGCATCCTAATTTTTCAGGGGTATAATTGGCAACAACTTGGATATAACATATCTAAAAATCCGCGCCTTGGAATTTTATAAATTTTATATCGTTAGAAATATTTTAAAGAGAGCTACGCAACGAGTACAAACAACAATATCAAATTTTTGTTTTTCACGAAAAAATCAGAGGTGATCATCGTTTTAGGGAAAATTTTCGAAAAATGACTGCATATTCATTATGCAGCCTCCAAAAAAGATGCATAACACATATTCAGATGCATAATGAATTATTCAACCATTTTTTCGACTGAATAACAAGATATGTATCTGCATAACAAAGTTATGTATCCATTGTTTTGGTTGATTTTAGTTGGTACATAAAAAATTGGTGCATAATGCGTTATGCAGACATGTTTAAATGATGCATATCAGGTTATGCATCCATTTTATCGATGCATAAAAGATTATGCAACAATTTTCTCGATGCATAATGTATTATGCAGTCATATTTTCGGATGCATAGGTTATGAATCCACTTTCATGACTGCATAACTTGTTATGTAGATATTATTGTAGTTCCCTTCTCTAATGAAAACAGTTTATCATCAGAAACGGGAAGAGCTAGCGACGACCTTTCATTCAGTCAATCTATGTCAAGTGCCCTTCAGAAAGTGCAGAAAGAAACGCATCGGAAGATTCATCCTCTAGTGAAGATATTTTTTCATCAGAAATGAGATGGCCCCGAGAATGCGGTTTTTGGTTCTGCTCCTCTTGATTAAGTAACTTACCACCCAGAGAACTTGGGATAACATTATCACTTTGAGCTGGTAACTGATTTCCTCCTAACTTAATCTCGCCATACAATTCAACTGGTGAAGCACTACCAAAAGTGATACATACACAGGTCGGTAGAAACTTTAAGTCATCTACCCCATATTTTAGATCTACACCTGATTGAAATTTTCATTTCCAAGTAAATCTTTCACACTTTTATAACCCAGATAAACAGAAATCTGTGAAACAAAGCAAGAAATAAGCAACATGATGGAACTAATTCAAAAGATGGAGCAATTACTGGGTGTGATTTCAGATCTGAAATCTGGTGAAGATTGGTGCGAATTTGTGTGGGTTTGAGCATAATTGAAAAGGGAATTTTTGTGTCGCTGCTCAACAGATGGGATTAAGGAATTGAAGTTAGGGTTTCGGTGTTCTTAAGAGATAGAGATGACACTGTTGATAAGGGGTCGGTGGATTGAATATGAAGATGATTATGGGTTTCCTGTTGAACTCAAAAGAAGAAGATAGATCTGCTCTGAAGATCAAATGGTTGAATCTGTGAACAAGTGCCAAAATTAGAAGATGGATGATGGGTTGGTGGCGTTGTTGAAGAAAAGGAATTGAAGATGAAGAAGAAGAAAAAATATATCGGTATTTTGACTAGGGTAAAAAATAATTCATTTTTTGTGGTAACAAATGTCAATTGCAGTTTTCTCTCTCTTTTTGACTAGGGCCATCGTATTTTGACTTCCTTTTTGGATTTGTTTTCCTCTTGTGAATCTTCTTTTCGGATTTCTTCATCGTTGGGTCTTCTCAGTTACTGTGCTTCTGTTTCTTTGGATTTCTTCATCGTTCGGTCTTCTAAATAAGGAAGAAGGATTATAGCTACGCGTCTCCTCGCTGTTTCTGAGTTTGATTTCTCACTCCTTTCAGTTTTAATCTAATTGTTCTCTGATTTTCTTGTAGTTGTAAATCGGTTTGGTTATCTTATTTAATTTTCTCAACTAACGTATTAATTCCTTTGTCTGCTTCTATGAAGTAATTTTATCACCTGAGCAAAGAGAAACTAGGATTGCAGAGAGATAAGGGTCTCTTCATCTGAACATTTTCAGGGGAATTTATGATTTATTCGGCGCTTATTCACTAATCGGTTCTTTTTGTCCCCCAAAAGTTTCTTCTTCGTCTACTCAGCCGAGATTCTCCGTTCTATGGTGAACAAAATTTTGATGGACAACTACATCCACCAGACTATGACTTTAATTGAGTTAGGAATGTAGTTATGGCTCCTCTGGATGAAAAATATCGATAAAATGAGAAGAAGAGTCATCAACTTCATTACCCATTTTTGGAAAATCCTATACCAACCCATCTGCTCTTTCTTCTGGTCTGTACCAAAAATGGCAAACAAAAACCAAGATGATATTTCAACCATGTCTTCTCAGTTAGCAGCTAACCTAACCCTGCTAAGTATACTACCTATCTTCAATCTAAATGACCCACAAATACTACCTCTCTTCAAACAAAACCCAGCCTTCTCCATGACCGCGCCGGAGTTCATTCAGGAAGAAGATGCAGTGGTGCAGCCGCCAAGGAGCATTCCACAGGATATCGGAAACCCTTATGAAAACTCACTCATCACCTCTCGTATCAGACAAAGACCGGTTAGCCCTGTAAGCCATTTCGAGCTAACTCATTACCAGAAAATACCGAGATATGACTATGCTTCGCTAAGGCAATATCTGTGGGGATCTTCCAGTCGCTCCGTTGACGTCTCAGCTCAAGCTCTCCAAACGCCGACTCAATATCAAAGCCGAACTGAGTCAGTCCTTCCTGGTATTCTAAATGAACTGAACGATCCGGTTGCCGAGTTAGCTGAGTTGAGTGAATCACTGTCTTATCCACCGGGGTTTTCTGAACCGGGAACTATTCAAGCTACCTTCTTCGGTCCGGGTTTTTTTTGACTCGGCTACTCAAAACAATGTTATACAACCATCTGATCTGGAGCTTAACTTAGCCCCTATGCAATTTTCAAATAGTGTAACTTCAGTTAGCAGGGCTGAGCCGGTGAAACAAAATCTTAAGAATCAAATTTTAAATACCTCTCTTCTCAATATCGGCCAAACATCTCCGATTCATTTTGGAACTCGGGTGATGAAGGAAAGTTCTTATGCAAGTGTTCCTAAAACTGTCTTAGAGGCAAATTTTAGCGACCTCATGGGATTGGCTGCAGCTCTAACAAGCCCTGAAGCACTAGAAACTTAACAGCAAATTATGAGGAACATGTTTGAAGAGGGGTCGTCATCAACTGCGGACAATACTGCAAGGAAAGGGAATAAGATGCAATTGGGAGACAGTGAATCTGTTGGAATCAAGGGAACCAAACAACCGGCGGCGAAAACCACAAGAGGAGGAGGGAGAGCAACAAATAGGGCCGGAGAAGTAACTCCATTGATCCTACCTTATGAGAACATGGAAATTGGTAATGCTGTAACTATAAGAGGAATCAGAAAAGCTATTAGAAAGCCACGAAAAAGTGTTAGACTGGAACTAGTTGCTGAGAAGGAACAAGAAATGGAAATAGCCCATCGTCAAGACCAGCTCTCTGATGCGTTTCTGACTCACCAAATTTACAAAAACAAGACGAAGAGTAACATAAACTTCGACCAACATGTGAAAGCTCCCACCAAGATAAATGAATCTCATGAAAATGTTCAGCTTGAAGGAACTGCGGACTCTACTGCAACTCTGGAAGTCTCTGATGCTCAAGTACACACAACCATCTATCCCATTTACCTACAATTTTTATTCTAGCTTTCGTTTCTTGTATCATTCTAGCAGAATTCATATTGAAATAGTGGCGGTCTTAGTTGAATTTATTCTGAGTAATTTTAATTCGAAACGAGTGATTTTCAAAAAGAGAATAAAAATTTATGAAAACAAAAAATGGTTTGACAACATTATCAGTTACTTATGTAATTTCGATAGTATAAGCAAAATTTGTCCTGATGGGTATGTAGTAAAAGAGCTAACTGGTTACGGAATTGAAGAGTGGCAAGCTACACAAGTTTTTTGAGTGAATAATGAAGACAAAAGTGAGGAAATTCTGAAGGCTTTTGGTCAAAAGTGTTATGTTTGGATTTTCGGCTGTAACAAGGAATGGGTCTGTATTACAAGATATTTTATTAGAATCTTTGATAACCTCTATGTTAACAACTGCAAGTATCCTCTTGGGAAGACGCACAAGAAAGGGACTGTTACCCATAGTCGTTCATGGTTAGTTTTTAGTACGAAGGAATTACCTAAGAGAAAGGATAATTTACATTTTCATGAAGTTTCGGTAGAGACAGATAAAAGGGACAGTCAAGTGGAAGGCATCAACAGTTTTTTTGGTTATGACAGAAGGAAGAAAAAATATCAACTCAGCTATGCATACACTGTTACCATAAGTATTTGTTGTTTACCTCTTAGAACCAAGGAGTGTAATAGGAGTATTAGTGTGTACAGCTGTTTCAGCATAGTCCTCTTGGGATCTAGCAGTTTACTATGCTTACTTTCTTGTACTACATACATAAATAAAGTTGACTTCTTGAAGTATAGAGTTCCAAGTAGGGTGTACTTTTCTCACTCTTATCTTTTTGGTAAGAATTTTGAGATTAACTTTCATAGCATAAGGACAACCAGAACTGTCACTTTCTACCCACCACATGAGATACTTAAGTGTATCATATGCACTTGTAGTAATTCTAACGTGTGGTCATCCCAGTACTCTTTTAAAAAGCCTTTGTTCTCTGTTAAGATTAGGAGGGTGGTAGGGGGGTTCTGTGGGAAGCTGAGAGTGAGATTAAATGTTTTGAATTTGAGGGATAGCGACGGTAGTAGAACCATTGTTTTGGGTGATTACGAGTGGGCTTGGAATTCTGACCTGTGTGATTCGAAGAAGGGCGTCAAAAATGACGAGTGGGACTTAACTTTATTTCTAGATTCGTGGGCTTGGGTCAGTAACACTGATTTGTGGATACAATTTAAGGCAATGGTGGTTACACTGGCTTGGAATGGCCAGGGGATTGCAAAGAAACTACCAAGGGATACACTAGTGGACTTGGTCTTCTCCAACTCTGTAGACATAGTGTTACTGTCTGAAACTAAGGCGAAGGATATCTCGGTGATTTCATTGTTTCAAAGATGTCAACTGCATAATTGGTGGTTCGTCCCGCCGGTGGGTAGTGCGGGTGGCCTAGCTCTAGGATGGGGTGAGAATGTCACTCTAGAAGTGGTGCAGAGCAATAAGAATATGATAAATGCTATCATAATGGACGACAATACCAAAAAAGAAATGTTGTACACTTTCTTCTATGGGAGTCCGTATCATGGGTAAAAGATTGAACCCTGGCAGTTTATCAAAAAGGTGGCACGAAGGGCGGAAACTATGCCATGGGTCCTCTTGGGGGACCTGAATGTTATTTTCCACCCTAATGAGAAATTAGGAGGTTCGGAAGGTCAGAACTCGGAGGTGACGAAAGTCTTGGCTTTAGTTAATGAGACGGGTCTGATGGACCTAGGTTTCGAAGGAACTAACCAATTCACTTGGTATAACCAGAGAACAGAAGGAAATATAGAACAAAGACTAGACAGAGCTCTCTCCAATGCTGACTGGTTAACCAACTATCCAGATTCTTTTCTCACTCACCTTCCTCCGATTGGATCCGACCACAGTCCGATTATCCTTCGGCTAAACCGAGAGTCTATGTCGGGGTTTAAACCGTTACGTTTTCCGGCTATGTGGTTTGAATATGAGTCTTGCCTCGCGCTTATCCGGGAATGCTGGGAAAGTTTTATACTGGGATCTCCGGGCTTTAGAGTTGTTTCTAAGCTAAAAAACCTCAAGATGAGATTAAAAGAATGGAATAAGGGTGTTTTTGGTAATATAACCAAAAACTTGAGAAAGGTGAAGGAAGAACTCGATAAGTGCTACCAAAATTCCAATCATGATGCTCAGACTAGAATGCGATGGAAAAAACTTGTGATGGAATTAGACAAATGGAAAAACATAGAGGAACAATTCTAGAAGGAAAAATCGAGAGATAATGAAATCAAGTTAGGAGATACAAATACGGCATACTTTCACATTAAAACAACATCTCGATACAGAAGGAACAAAATCTCTAGGCTAAAGGATCCGACGGGGGAATGGAAAGGAAAGCTATCGGAAGTGGCGGAAATTCTAAAAAATCATTTCAAGGAAATAGCAACGTCATATCATAATGGAAGAATGGGAAAAGAGGAGGAAATATTGAATCTAATCCCTAACTGGGTCTCGGAAGAGATAAATGCCAACCTGGTGGCGATTCCCACCGACCAGGAAATTAAAGAAGTCTTCTTTGCAATGCCACCTTCTAAATCTCCGGGACCGGATGGCTATCCTGCTATCTTTTTTTCAAAAAAGCTGGGACGTAGTGGGAAGTGAAGTCACCTCACTTGTTAAGAAATTCTTTGAAACTCGTTTCCTTCTTAAAGAGATAAATCAAACATTCCTAACTCTCATCCCTAAAAAAGAAAACCCAACTACTCCATTGATTTTAGACCTATAAGCTTGTGTAACACGGTGTACAAGGCAATCTCCAAAATTTTGGCCAACAGATTAAAACCGCATCTAAATACAATCATATCTCCTTGTCAAGCGGCTTTCGTTCCGGGTAGACAGATTGCTGATAACATCTTGATAGCACATGAAATTACACAAGCTATGAAAAAAAGAAAAAAGGTAAACTGGGATACCAGGGTTTGAAAATTGATATGAGCAAAGCTTTCGATAGGGTGGAATGGGACTATCTAATCAAGATTTTCAAGAAGATGGGATTTTCTGATCACTGGTGTGACTTAGTGTACCATTGCATAAGCACACCGTCCATCTCGGTCCTCCTAAATGGAACTCCAGGAAAAGTGTTCTACCCATCGCGTGGAATAAGACAAGGGGACCCATTATCCCCTTATCTGTTCCTAATTTGCATGGAAGTACTATCAAGAATGCTTCAAAATGCGGAGTCAAAAAAACATATCTCGGGGATTAAGATTGCAAGAAATAGTCCGTCTATAAATCACCTTTTGTTTACGGACGATATCCTAATCTTCACTAAAGCAGATATGCGACAATCTAGGAATCTCATGAATTTACTGAAGGATTTTGGAGAATTGTCTGGCCAAATGATAAACCTGGAAAAATCGGGAGTTTTCCATACCCCCAATCTGGCTCCGAGACTGAGTAGAACTCTTACTAGAACGCTCCGAATGAAAAAAATGAACCTAAAAGACACCTATCTGGGAGCGCCGCTGTTTTTCCAAAAACATAGACACCTAAATTTTTCTAATTTGATTGCAAAGTTCAGGGCTAGTCTGAAGGGATGGAAAAATGTGATTCTGAATCAGGCGGGTAGATCGATTCTTGTTAAATCAACTTTGGAATCGATACCTATCTATCAAATGATGTGCTTTCCGATACCTGTTAAAACTTTAAACATCTTAACCGGTCTACAGAGGGATTTATGGTGGGGAAAAAAAGAGGAGAAAAGAGGTTGCTACATCAAGGGATGGGAATCTATGACAAAAAGGAAAAAAATGGGGGGCTAGGTTTTAAAAAAATGAAACTGGTAAACGAGGCTATGTAGACTAAATTGGCTTGGTGATTGATATCAGAGCCGGAGGCCCTGTGGGCGAAAAATACAAATCAAGATACTTCCACAATAAAAACCCATTCCAAGGAAATACCAAAAAACAGGGATCGGTGGCGTGGTCTGGGATTAGAGTGGGCCTGGAAAATGTGAAGAGATTGAGAGTGTGGGACATTGCGTTAACTTCGGAAACCAATATCTGGGAAGTAAAATGGGTTCCTGGGATGGAGAACATTCTTCAATCCGAGTTTGTGAGGGTAGAGGAATTGGGTATAAACAAAATAAGGCACATGTGGGACTTCATTAGGATGGACTGGAATACCGCTCTTTTGCTCGAAATTTTCGATCAGGAGACGGTAAATCTTATTAGTTGTGTTAGACTAAGGTTAATCGAGAAGATATCTCTGATGGAGCCTTACCAAAAATGGAAAATTCACCACCTGAATTTCTTTTTATGACCATCTCGATAAGGTAAATGTAAACATGCCTATGTCAAACCCCTTAGTAAAATTTGGAAAATTCAAACAACTCCTAAAATCAAACTCTTCCTTTGGAGATGTACTACCGAATGCCTCCAGTGAGAGATATCTTGGCGAATCGAATGGAAATCGAAAACAGATAGGTGTCCTATGTGCGATTCAAACAGGGAAACCGCAAACATCTTTTTAATGGAATGCCTCATGATAGTGGCGATCTGTTTGGTCTAGCTAGAGATTTCGAATAGAAATGGTCTTAATCTCCTAGGACCCGGATAAAAACTTGTTCACAAACCTCGTAGACCGGGATAGAATATGATAGATTGGGTAGCAAAAGTGTGGCATCGTAACTGGAATATTTGGAAGGCAAGGTGTGATACGGTCTTCTCTGAACATAAACTCCCCAGTAAAAGATTTGATCACCAAGATAGAAAATGAAATAATAGTACGGGAATATGGCGTTTACCAAGAATTCGGAAAATGGCAGAGGCATCCTCGGATGGCGGAAAAACAACCTTGTTTCCCACCACCTAAGGAATGATAAAGTCAACTACGATGCTTTTACAAAGAAGGGAGACAGCGATGGATTGGGAATTATTGATGAGATCAACAAGGCAATTTCTGGTCGGCACATACGGTCGCAAGCAAAGCTACATCGATTAAATGGCGGAATGCATGGCGAATAAGGAAGCGGTTCGACGGGCTATTCAAAAAGGGCTCACTTCCATAATCTTGGAAGGAGACAATCATGATATAAAGGACTACATGGAAGGTGGTAATATGAATATGGATTGGCAATGCAGGAACATACTAGAAGAGCTCAAGGAAATGGCAAAGGTCTTCAACAAACTCATGGTCTCACACACAAAAAGAACAGGGAATGAAGTAGCTGATTACTTGGCAAAAGAAGGAAGAAAAGGTAGGACGACGACATACACGGACTCCAACATCACACAAAATTTGCTCAATTTAATTTGCTTTGATTCTAATTTCAAAAGACTCTTAACTTCAAATGTAATTCAATCCACCCAATTGGATGACACTTAAGCTTTCTTAATAATA